>SRLM01000562.1:599997-652031 GCA_015708895.1 Populus ilicifolia
TATATGTGGTATTTGCTTGTTCATTGTTTAGGTGAGGGATTGGGCCCTGACAATTGAACCTAACTTAAAAGCCAGTAAGATATAAAGAAAAGGAAAGACATCATGCTTAAATTGTCTCAATGGACTCCAGAGAAACTCAGGTATGAAAACGCAATCCAGATGTACAGCACCCTCCTAATTGTGAAGTTCAATACGGCTGCTTGAAAATCCCCAACTCCATGAATTGTCGTCTGCGAAAAGTCTACTTCCAGCATTTAAAGTTGGTCGGAAACAAATATTGACCCCCTCCCTGATTCTTTATGGTGTCAGCCTCGTTTCGCCGTTGTTGATGGCTGTTTGCAAGCCGGCTTGCCTATGCCATGACTGCTTCTTCACCACTTCTGGTTGTTCTTACTGCCATGCATCGCTTTTCATTCTTCTTCCTACATTCAACGACATTTGTTTCCGAGTTCATGGCCAAGAGGGACGGAGCTAGAATTATTTATTAAGGAATTAAAATTAATATAATAAAATGGAATATTTATTTTAATTTCTTGTATATAAATTATAAAATAATATATATATATATATATATAATTTAGTTTTATTTAAATAACTTAGTATATGATGATTTTATTAGAATATAAAAAATTTAAAACAATAAAATTAATTTTATCTTCGTAATATATTCATCACTTTAATGTTATCGGTTTTTATATCTATCAAATATAAAAATACAAAATATATAAAAAATATTAGCTAAAACAACACATTATTTATATTTGATAAACTTTGAAATAAAGCAAAAAAAAATGAAGAATGATTCTTGCATATTTATTTTAATTGTGTCCATTGTTCTTTTTATAAAATAGAAATCATTAATTATCATATCAATTATGAATCTTTAAGTAATTTCTTTTTCTACATTAACAATCAAATAATTTACAAGAAAATCATTCTTTATTTGATTATGAAATGTTATTTTAACTATCTATATCGCTAAAAAAGCTCGTTCAGTAGTTGTTATCGAAATAAAAAAATTAAAATAAGTCGAATTAACTTGTTAACTAGCGAATAAATTATTAAATTTTTTATTTCAACCAATCCTTAACATAAATCAGCAATCGATAACATGTTCTTTAACTTTTGATGATTAGGTATATGATTGGATGACATCTTCTAAAATCAAAACACGTATCATAAGAAAAAATTGATAATTTTAGTGGCTTTGCTTAAAACAAAACATAAAAATATATAAACATAATCAAAACTAATCAATAAAATATATCTAATTAATTAGAAAAAAATCACCATAACAAGAATTCAAAAAACAATTAGTAGATTTGAGAAAAAAATGGTGGAATTATATATATATATATATGTATATATATGAAAACCTCATCAAATTATTAACAAATATTTCAAAATAAAAACCATAGATTTTAAATTGAAGTTACCTTGTTTTATTTGATGAAAGATAAATTAATTAGTAGCTCTGTTTCAATCTTTTTATAGAAAAATTTTATTTATAATTTGTGTTTTTATTTGTATTTTTATCGACTTTAAGATTTATATTAGGGCTACACAAGATAACGACTTTATAATTTTTTCTTTTCATGTCAGTCAAGAGTAAATAAAAAAAATCAAAAGTAAAGTTATGTTTAAATAAAAAAAATTATTAATCAAATTTTGTCGTGTTATTTTTATTTTACTTTTGCATAAAAATATAAAAATAAAGTGAAATTATTATAAATTACTAGGAAAATAATTTTCATGTATGATTCTTGGTCAATGAAAAGAACCGTACATGGAATGCAAACACCTGGAAAATAAAACAAATACAAAGATAAAAACTAAAAGACAAATCTATTTGGCAAGATTGCAAGCACAATTTGAAGAGTTACCACCTCCAGCTCACATTAATTATCTAATAAAAAAAATTAAAATGTCTTGAGGGGTGGGGTCCCTGTTTGCCTCCGCCCTTGATCTTGGATTAGATTCAAAATCTTGTGCTTTGTTTGATATAATATAATAAAAAAATAACAAAAATAAAATAAAACATGAAGCATCCACGAACCATTATTCTTAAAAATATTTCTTCAACGCAAGGCACTTCAACAAGTTTCTTCTTTAAAACAAGGGCTATAAAGATAGTTAGACCAAGCAAGCAAACGTGGCCAACAATGAAATATACTATTGTTTTTCCAACATTTCATGATATATACAAGTTGTTAACATCTAATAATAAATTCAAAAATTGAAGAATTAATACAACAATTCAAAAATAGAAGAGCTGTTAAGGAATTAAAAAATGGTTAAAATTTTATAAATGTTAAAAATTAATTTGAAGTGTTTAAAAAATTATAATTAAACTCATGAAAACTACATCTTATTTTTTTTTTAAAAAAAATTGAGTCCATAAAAGCTAAGCTTTTTTCTAAGCTAGCCTATAAGGGTTGGGCTATTTTTAATGCAAAGCTCAGGATTATTATTGTTGTTGTTATGTAATAAATATTATTATTTTTATTGTAATTGAAAGTATTAATATTAAAAATATTATTGTTTATTTTATAAATATTAATATTTTTATTATAGTTCAAAGCATTAATATCAAAAATATTATTATTTATGATATAAATATTTTTATTTTTATTATAATTAAAATTAATAATATTTATTTTCATTGTAGTTTAAAGTATTAATAACAAAAATATCATTATTTATGATATAAAAATTATTATTTTTATTATAATTAAAAATATTATTATTTATAGCCCCAAACACATGAGCAGGGCTGCCCACGCGCTAGGTCTTACCATGGGACATGCAAGTCCACTTGCATGCCTTGGGCAAGACAACCTTGCACTGGGTGTTCTCGTGTGGAGATAGTAGGTCTGACTCACGCTGGGACAAGAACAAGCTAACATTAACATCACGTAATGCTTTTCTAATCAAGCTTAAGGACAGACCAACTCAAATACCAGGTGTCCTTACGTGAGGGTGCAAGCTCGGCTGATATTCAAGGCAGCCTTATCAAAACTTAAAGTGAGTGTCTTTTCTCGAAACATTTTTTTAAAGCTAAATATATCTTAATAAAAAGATAACCTTACCCTTTTCTTGTTACCCTTACAACTCTTTATAGCAAGAACTGAGTTATTATTATATTACTCAAATCTATTGTGCTCTGAGTTTAGATAAATAATAAAAAGAGTATCAAACCTTTTTAGTATATTGTGTAATTTAAATGTAACATAAGAAATTGTCTATTATACAATATACTAAAAGTAAAAGGAAATGGTAAATTACAGTAAAAACTGTAATTTTGTAATATTTTTATTTTTTGTTATTATTAGTATTATTGCAGCAATAATAAAATTGTAATTTTTGGATTTTCTTGGTGAAAATTTTTTTGATTTGCCTCTTCTGTCTATTTTTCCCTTTATATTTTACATATTTATCACTTTATACCTAACTTATTTATAACTATTCTTTTTGTTTTTGTTTTTTTAACTATAATTTATCTTTTTAGTAAAGTTTTCCTTTTTCACTTTAAACTTTTTTTCTTGATAAAAAAAATATCATTCTATACTTACAATTCGTTCTCGATTAATGGAGTAAATGACAATTTACACCTGAAACATATATATATGTGTGTGTATATATATTTATTTATTTTTAGTCGATACCTTTTTTCAATATATTTTTTTGAAATAATTTCTTAATTTATATTTAAATTAATATATCTTCTATTTGGATTTTTTTAGTTTGTTTATGTAGTTCTTTTTTTAATATAGATTGTTCTTTTCATTATTTTGTATGTATTTAATATTTTTAAGAGATTATTTTAATTCATTTGTTATTTTTTTATATTTATATAAATAAAAATTATTCTTAAAAATCAAAGTTGTTTATTTTTGGTAAGAAATGCTGACATTTAAGATAAAAAGAGAGAGAGAGAGAGAGAGAAGAAGTGTGCATCAAAGAGAAAAGTTAGGGTTTAATATCTTATTCATTTATCTTTCATTTTTATTTTCATGGGAACAATTATCTTTTTTTTTATATAAAAAAATACTTTGCCACTAGCAACTTTATTTGATTTTATTGATGAGTGTATATATTTCTATTTTTTGTTTTGTATAATTCACTTTTTTATATTTATCAGCTAAAAGAATTATGATACAGTGAAACACACTCACAATATTATCTTATTTTTTTTTATGTTAAGAATTAATTTAAAATCTTATATTTTTATTAATATGCATGATCATTGTTTTACATTGTTGTATGTAAATATTGACTTTTCAATTTTCAATTATAATTTTTATTTGATATTAAAAAACACTTCAACAACATTTACATATTCATTATTTTGTGTTAGTTAGATGTGTTGTTTTTTTTTTTTGCAGTTATTGGCATAGATGATTTTTTATTTATTTAATTAAATATATGCATGTGTTTTTTTGATTTATGATTAGAATTTTTTTTATCAAAAGACGAGTTAAAAATTTCTATATATTTGTTTATTGCTGAAAAAACAAAAACTATTTACTTGTAGTGAAATAGCTCATTAGCTTAACTAAATTCAACTATCTATTTATCGCATCTACTTAATTTTTTTCTTCCAAATTTGAAAACTGAATTGCAGATTGTTTTAAATAAATGACTAAAATATATTTAATACTCATGTACTTCCTCGAAGGCTTCGAGGGAACAAAAAAGATTGATTTTGTTTTTTTGGGGGGGGGGGGGTTTAGGGTTTGATTGCACATAGCCAGTTTACTGATCCAGTTTCAACAAAACCAAATTGGATGTGAGTAATGAACATGGATGTTTTTGGGTCGGATCAAAGTAGATACAAAATGTTTCTCGACCTCAACAACTATTCTCGTTGTTTTTAAAGATTCTTATTTTTTTATTTTAAATTAATTTTTTAAAATCATTTCAATTTTTTAATATTAAAAATAAATTTTAAAAAATAAAAAAATATTATTTCTATATTTTTCAAAACATTAATCATGTTAAAAATAATTACACGGGATTTAAATAATTTTTTTTATCTTTTATTTGTTTTAACGTATTTTTTTTTATTTTCAGATTATTTTAATATATTAATAGAATGTTTTTTATTTTCTTTCTAAAACAATTCATTAGATTAGACTTAGTTATATCTGTTAACCAAATCAACTCCTTAAACAAAGTCAGAAACAAACCCGAACCAAACTAAGCTTAAAATCGAACATGTCATTGAAGCAACTCACAAAACCATAGGAATGACCTTGACTTCATAAAATCAGAAGGGCTCGCATTGCAAGGAAGGTTTCCTGAACTAGGAAACAAAGCATCTCTGTTTTGCTTTGCCTTGAAGGTTTTACTTGTTAATTAATCAGTACGTAAAAACATTAAACAAAGTCATTGCCTTAGCTGCTGTCCTGCCATTCTTATTTCTTCTTCTCCTATATAACCTTTAGCTCTAAACCCAACCCCCGCCACGAAAGAAAACATCGTGTCGATCTTCTGAATCATGGATGAAGAGTATGATGTGATAGTATTGGGTACTGGTCTCAAGGAATGCATCCTCAGTGGTCTTCTCTCCGTTGATGGCCTCAAGGTCTTTCTTTTTTCCATTTTTCTTCTCATCTTCCCAATTTGGTATCGGATGCGTCTGTATCGTTTCATTTTCCAACACTCCTATCCCTTTTGGGGTAGGGTTTTGTTTTGCTCACACAGATCAAGCTAACTGCTTACGTCTGATGATCATTTACCGATTCGCAAAGACTTTTGCTTTACTGGAGCTATTTATTGATTGATTAAAAAAATGCAAATTTTATGGATCTTTTCGAAAATAAATGGATTGATTCCTGGCTCATTGTTCTTATGGGAAGTTTTTAAATGGGTTTTCATTGAATTGCTTGTCACTTGCTTATTGGGTTTTGTGTTTCACCTCAGTTATGATCATCCTTGCCTTGACTTTTGAGGTGCACGTTTAGTAATGGATCTTTTTGCATGGAATTAATGCAAGTAACTGCATATTATCTTTGTGTTCTCCTCTTGACATTCATTTTGCTTTATTTGGATCGTATTGGATTTTGTGCAATTGTAAGAGTTTTGTCTTTGGGAGCCAGGTCCTGCATATGGATAGGAATGACTACTATGGAGGAGAATCTGCTTCCCTTAACCTCATTCAGGTCCTATTTACCATTCATGATCTCTCATTGTTTATCATTCACCGTTTTTCTACAACTGTTGTGAGTAGTTGATTTTGAATTTAATTAAATTTATTTACAGCTCTGGAAGAGGTTCAGGGGAAACGATAAGCCTCCAGCACATCTGGGCTCAAGTAGGGATTATAATGTTGACATGATTCCTAAGGTGTATTTCCCACCTTGCTTCTCTTCTTCGTGTTATCTGACCAGTTATTCATTTTTTTGAGTTGGTCATTTTTTAAATCTCTATTGATTCGTCGATGTTTCTCTTTATGGCTAGTTTATGATGGCAAATGGCAATCTTGTACGTGTCCTCATTCACACAGATGTTACCAAATATCTGTACTTCAAAGCAGTGGATGGCAGCTATGTCCTCAACAAGGGAAAGGTATGCTCAGTAGAGGTTGATTATTCACTTTACTTTCTGTTATGATATATTTTTTTCTCAAAGCGATCGGTATAAACTATTGCAATAGGTTCACAAGGTGCCTGCAACTGACATGGAGGCACTTAAATCTCCTCTGATGGGTATTTTTGAAAAGCGCCGTGCTCGGAAACTTTTCATATATGTCCATAACTATGAAGAAAGTGATCCCAAAACACATGAGGGAATGGACTTGACGAGAGTGACTACCAGAAAACTGATTGCGTATGCCCCCTCTTCAGGCTTATATGTCACACATGTGTCTTTATGCGTGCTTCTCTAGTACCACATTGTAGCTTTCATGGATCCTCATATTTTGTTCAACACCATTGTTTTATTTTGGTTTGAGAAATATCATAAGAGGTTGTTTGAATTAGTGCAAAGTCTATTTGTATTCAACAATAAACTTGGTGAGCACTTTTGTTTCTTATTACACAGTTGACTTTCTGTCAGAAAATTTGGTCTTGATGACAATACCATAGACTTCATCGGTCATGCAGTGGCGCTACATAGAGATGATCGCTACCTAAATGAACCTGCACTGGATACTGTTATGAGGATGAAGGTGATCATTTTTCAGAATCTATAGCTTAGTTCCATTACAAATACATTGAATCTATTACATTTGAAATTTTTTATTTTATGCATTTTTTTGAAACTTCCCCTCCTGATTATGTGATAGCTATATGCGGAGTCTTTTGCACGTTTTCAAGGAGGATCACCATATATTTACCCTCTGTATGGTTTGGGAGAGCTCCCACAGGTCTCTTTCCCCCCCTGCCTACCCCTCCTCAATTCTTTCACCATCCGTCTCAACATACTAGATTTGTTACAAACTGAAATGACAATGTTATTTGGATATGTTATTCTGTTCAGGCATTTGCACGGCTTAGTGCTGTTTATGGAGGCACATACATGTTGAATAAACCTGAGTGCAAGGTACTTATTTATGTTTCTGAGTTTTGATATGCTATTTTGTGTCCCTGCATCACCTTGTATGCTCTTGAGAAAATTCCATGTGCGTATAATCATTGTGGTTGAGTGTAAATATAATATGAAAGTGGCATATCACTCTAATTCCAGGTTGAATTTGATGAGGAAGGCAAAGTTGCTGGTGTCACATCAGAAGGGGCAACTGCCAAGTGCAAGAAAGTTGTTTGCGATCCTTCCTACTTACTCAACAAGGTACAGAGGACAAAATAAATAGTCAATGAAGCCTGTCTCTCTCTCTCTCTGTGCTCGCGTGTTGGAGATAAAAACTGAATGTTTCATTATTTACAGAAAGTTGAATGCATTTGAACAGGTTAGGAAGGTTGGGAAGGTTGCAAGGGCAATTGCCATTATGAGCCACCCAATACCAAGCACTGATGAATCTCATTCAGTGCAGGTTATCCTGCCACAGAAGCAGTTAGGTTGCAGATCAGACATGTGAGTTCTAGATATGTTCTTATGTCCAATCCCATATTATTTCTTAAAAAGTTGAAGGATTATAATTGTTAACATATCAATGTTAACATATCAACATTACCTGTTTTTACTGTTACCAAATGCCAGCCAGCATGAGTTGTGTTTGTTTCGTCATGTAAACACAGCACGGTAGTTGGCCATTAATTAAAGGTGGTTCATGTAGGGAGATAGAATTGTTTTCATAGGACATTATAGTTAAGTCTCTTGTCTGCTGCATTGTTAGTGTTCTTATTTTTTGTAATTGATTGTTTCTGGTTTATGTATTTTTTTCTTCAATAAATTGGTTATGATTTTTTTCATGGTAAAATTCTAAAATGGATATGTTCTTTTATGATTTTTTGGCTATCTTGAAAAGTTTAGTTTCTCTCTAATGGGCAAGGAGATCCATGGGGTGTAGTTGATTCCCTTTGTCAAAGAACCAATTCAATCCAAAAATTCAAGTTGTTAGGTAAAGCTTAAAAAATGATTTTATATTACTTTTTTAACACACCCTTTTAAGAGAAAGCTCTTAGGACTAGTTTTATTAATTTAATTAGTTAGAATGAGGTTGTGAGAATTGAAATCGTGACACTTTGGTCATCAAGACACTAATACCATATCAAAGAACCAATTCAATTCAAAAACTTTCGTTGTTGGGTGAAGCCTCAAGAATGGTTTTATGTTATCCTCTAACACCCTTATCCCAAATTGAAAAGTCTATTCAAGGAGGGAGATTTCATTACTGTGACTTTGCTGAAGAAACAATAAGTGCTCAATTTTTGTGATGCGTCTGTGTTGAGCAGGTACCTTTTCTGTTGTTCTTATACTCACAATGTCGCTCCAAAGGGCAAATTCATTGCATTTGTATCAACGGAGGCAGAGACTGATCATCCTGAGGTTGAATTGAAGCCTGGAATTGACCTCCTAGGTCCTGTTGATGAGATATTCTTTGATATTTATGACAGATACGAACCAGTTAATGAACCTGCATTGGACAACTGCTTTATTTCAACAGTGAGTGTATTTTTTGTTTTCTTAATGCTGATGCTGCTAGTTATGATTTCTATTGCTTCACCATACCTTTGTGGATACTCCCTAATTGAGTTCCTTAATCTTCAACAGAGTTATGATGCCACAACACACTTTGAGTCAACTGTCACTGATGTTTTGAACATGTATACCATGATAACTGGAAAGGTAAGATTGCAGTTTCCTGTGCTGGAGAATTTGTTGTAAAAAAACTCTTCTGAAGAAGCTCTACCGTCTATTTGGTATTGTGATACCATTAACAGTGATTCCGTTATGTAGACAACCATGATGTTTATCAGCTGAACCTCACAATGCTATACCACAAGTGAATTTTCAGAAAACAATGGCTGTTGAGTACTATATTTTGTTGGTATTTATGCTCCAAATCCGGATAAGAGCAAAAACTCTATCCACACTTTAAAATTGAACTGCTAACAATATTTGAATCATACCTAACCAAGCATCAAAGGCGATCATTTTGCTTAGCTGCATTTTAATATTAATTGTATTAAGTAGCATCTTTCTTGTTTCTTGTTGTTTGTCTCTTTGTCTGCTCTAGAATCCACTTTGTGATTAGCTCTTGTCTTTCATGTCACAGGTTCTTGACCTAAGTGTGGATTTAAGTGCTGCCAGTGCCGCGGAGGAATGAAGAAGCTACATTTTCATGCACTGATAACGTGCATTGTTCCAAGTTTCTTTGAACACCTTGGATTTGGCACATGAGATCAGACTCGTCTAATTTGTCTTGTCATGGGTTTATGATTCCTTGTTATAAACTATATACCATATGACCTGTGATAGGATGTTTATGCTTTAAATGTTGTTATAATTCGAAATGTAAGATTTGCAGCTTTCATCTGATGGTTGTGTTATAGGGTTGGGTCCCGGGTTATAATTTAAAGACAGTGCCACCCAGTTAAACCATTTGCTTTGTCATATTATACACATGAATGAAATGATGCACAGGGAGCGTGCTGCTTTAGAGAGACAACTTGAAGCATGGATGGTGGCTGTTTTTTATGTAGGGTTCACACTTGATTTGATTAAAAACAAGGACAAGGCAACTGCATGGCTTACCTGCGAGTCTGTCTAAGTTTAAGGCCATGTTCTAAGTTTAATAAGGTCATGTTTGTTTTGTTTTCTTTGTTTAAAGTAGTTTTTAAAAAATTATTTTTTAAATTTTTTTATTTTTATTTGTCATTAAAAAAATTGGTTAACAGAAAATATTTTCCAATCAATGAAAAATATTTTTCCGTCAATAAAAAATATTTTTCAGTCAAAGAATATTTTCTGGTAAAATATTTTTCTGTCAACAAAAAACAATTTTCAGTCAAAGAAAAATTTAGTTTGGTTTTCAGGAAAATATTTTTTTTTTAGCTGTGTTTGTTTTTTGAAAAATAATTTCTAGAAAAATACTTTTTAAACTTTGTTGTGTTTGTTTTTCAAAAAGTAATTTTTGGAAAATCACTTTCTAAATTTTTTTGTGTTTGTTTGCTGTTAGAAAAGTAGGTAAATGAAAAATACTTTCTAGTTAAAGAAAAATTTGGTTTGGTTTTCAAGAAAGTGATTTCCTGAAAAATTTGGGCAGAAAACACTTTTTGAAAATTGTGAAAAATTTATAAATGTTATTATTTACTCATTATATCAAATTTAATCTTCAAACTTTTGATTGCTATATATATATATTTTAAGTATTTATTTTTCAATTTTATTTTTTAAAATTTTATTTTTATATTAACTTTGGTTCTCATTTTTATAATTATTATTTGCTTTTCTCTTATTATTTTTTTTATTGAAATTTTTTATCAATCAAATTTGGTTCTTATTCTTTTGATTGTTAATTATTTTATTTGAAATACTTTATGAAATGTTAATTATTATTATTATTTTAATTTTTTAATTTTTTTAGATTTGATCTTTATTATTTTAATTATTATTTATTTTATTTGAGATAATTTATGAAATTATATATTTTTAATTTTATTATTATTCAACTTTTTAATTTGTAAGATTTGTTCCTTATTATTTTAATAAACTTGAAAAAAATAAAATATTAATAAATTAATTTCCAGTTTATTTTCTCGTAATCAGGGCTTGTGATATTGAAAATTCAATGAATGACAATGTTTTTAAGAAAAATAGACATAATTTGAAAGTTTACTTTGATAATTTTCTAATAAAAATGAATTAACTGATTGTAATGATCTTGTAGATAAAGGTTGATTATTTTGTTTTTCTCACATTGTTTTTGTGTTTTTTTTTTGTGATTTTTGCTAGTTTCTCTCACCCCAGTTAAATGACGGATAACAGTACTCCGTGACTTAAGTCAGTTCTTCCAGTTTTCCATAATAACTAATATTTGTGTATATATTTGTGCAATTCTTTGAATCTCTCTTCCAATTCTCATTTGAAAATGAATACCAATCTTGAAAAATTGAAAAAGTATTTTCTCGCTCTACCTCAGAATACGATTACAAAAATTTACCATACTAGATGTGTAAGATTGAGATTGTTAATGAATCATGGAATTCCTGAAGATATTCACTAGTTGATTGAAGCAAAGGTCCGATTATCAGGTGAGTTCTCTAACTCCTTCTTTTCGCATATGCTTGAAACAGGTAAAAGCACTTTTACAAACAAAAATTATACAAAACGACTGAAAGTTTGTCATCGATGTGCTAGATGGACTTGTAATGCACAATGTCATTATTTAGGAATGATATCTATAAATCATGAATATAAAATACAATTCATTAAGGATGACCTGAGTAAGGAGTCTTTAGATAATTTTCTATTGACTCTCGAGACGCATCATAGTGGAGATGTGCATTGTATAATTCATGATTTATAGCCACTATTTCATAAAGAACATGATCGACTTAGTCTTGGGAATTTGGCTAAAAAAGACCATGTTTGCTAGTTTTTTAAAAAACTTGATGGGAAGCCTATCCCCGACCCATAAAGGGTGTTTAAGCTGTTCTTGGACGTAAAACCAAGGGAAGATGTGAGCCACAATCACAACTACCTGTACATGCACATGTTTTTTCAAAAGTAAATTAATAAAAAAATAAATAAATAAAGAGAGAGAATGTGTGTGAGACTCTAGCTGACTTACATGTAAGTGGTATGATTGTCTTTCTAATTTCTCATCTATAAAATCCTCTCTTCCTTTCTTTCATTTCTACTCAACCCATACATTCAACAAATACAAAAGTGTGTAAAAATGACAAGTTTCTCAGGTCATCATATAAGAAATATTTGTGTTTTTGGTGGATCTAGTGCTAGGAAAGAAAAGGAGTATTTAGAATCAGCAAATCATCTTGGTCAAGTGCTAGCTAAGAGAAAGATTCATTTAGTGTATGAGGGAGGCAGTCTTGGGTTAATGGGAGGTGTGTCAATAGCTGTATTTTTAGGAGGTAGTTAAGTTTTGGGGGTCGTCCCCGAAGCTTTAGCATAAGAGGACATCATTAAAAAAACAATTGGAGAGGAACTTCAGGTCTCCACAATGTCAACTTGAATGAATGCAATGTTTAACCATGCTGATGTCTTTATTGCTTTACCAGGTGGTTTAGGCACATTGAAAGAGATCTTTAATATTTCCTCTTAGGCTCAACTACACATTCACCATAAACTCATAGGTTTGTTAAATGTTAATGGTTATTATGATAAGTTGTTATTTTTTCTTGATCATGCTGTGGAACAAGAATTTCTAACATCTTCTGCACGACAAATCATAATCTCTGCTACTACTGCTGAACAATTGATTGACCAACTACAATCTTTCATTCCTGTAATTGATCCTTTCATGAGTCGCCTAAATTTATCAACTAAGAAAAGCTGTAAAAAGTATAAATTGGATTTGAGCCTTCATTTGTGAATCTTTGTGTCTTTTGGTTTTATTCTTATGTTTTTTTTGTTGCTTATATTTGTTTCAGTGTATTTCAGGTTTGTCAATGTTTATTATTTCAGGTGATATCTTCTATACTCTATCTTTTTACCTTTAAACATTAAGGACAATATCTTGTTTTAGTTGGGGGGAGAGGGTAGTAGCTAAAACAAAAAAAAAACTATGTTTTCTATTTCATAAAACATGTGCAAAATTGTTGTTACTAGGATGACAGAGTAAGGAGAACTTTTATGACTCTTGAGATGCATCTTAATAACCATTCTTAACAAGGTCTGTCATAATACTTCTTGAAATATTCAGATTTACAAACTCTCACATTGTTATCACTTAATTCTGCTCATATACTTATTTAACATGTATTCTTAAACCTTAATTTACACACACAAACTTTAACATATGATTGTGGGTTACATATTGGATTATTATATTATTTATATTCTTTTATTAAAGGTAACAACTAAGGGAAAAAGATAGTATAAAATTTAAAAAAATAAAAAAAAGAAAAATAATAATAAAAAAAAAATATAGATAAGTTTAGTTTCGTAACCTCCCTAACCCGAGCAATTAAACTTGAAGGGGTGTTTTAACACCTAATACCCTAAAGTCAACTGACTTGGAAGCTATTGGCCCAACGCTTATGACATGGGTTGAGAAAAAAAGCTTAAGGGAATTAAACATTACACTATTTACATATTAGTATCTGCGACTCGAGTTACTAAGCTCGTAGGGATGTCTTAACACCTAATGCCCTAAGACCAATTGGTTTGAAGTCATTAGCTAAAAGCTCATTACATGGGTTAAGGATGCATGATGTATTAAATTATGTGTATATATATTAAAAAAAAAGAAAAAAAAAGAAGACAAAAATAATAATCTTAATCCAAGGAAGTTAACCTTAAACATTAAAACAAAAAATTTGTTTTCTTTCAAGAAAAGCCCCATAATTATATATTGATACATTGAGTACAAAAAAAGGTTTATGAATATCTTGTTAAGAGGTATTGAGCAAGTATATAAATTAAACGAGAGTTTGTTTATCTGGATAGATTAATGGAAGTTAAATGATGGCTACCTTGCTTTGTGGAATTTGCAAAGTATTTTTCTATTTTAATGCTTTGATTACTAGGGAATAGTAATAAGCTAGTTGGGGGGGTGTGATTGATACTTAAAAGTGTATTTTTATCAAGGTTTTATATCATCATTTTGCACTAAAAGTATCAATAACTCCTTAACTAAAGTATGTCTTATAATAATATATCTAATAATATAAGATATCTTTAATTTATGGTAAATATTCATTTTAAATTCAGGCCTATCACATAAATAAAAAGATTGATTGATGAATTTAAGAATTGAAATTAAAAGGATAAAAAATGGCTAAATTTAGAAAAGAGATGTTGGTGCAATCCAAATCGAAACACTGTTCGGTAATTGGGTCATATTTGGAGCTATAGATCTTAGATTTAGGTCTACTTTATATGGATAAAAAGGTAAGATATAGGCGTACAACTTTCATATAGAACCCAAGATCTAAAAAGGTCATTTTCAAGTCTAAATTGTTGCAACAACAAAGAAGCCCAAAGTTGTCCTCCAGCCCGAGCACTGTTCAGTATTTTAGTCATATCTAGAGTTTTAAAAGTTAAAATAAGCTGAATGTTTTACACAAGAAAGTTAAGACAATTTCCTATAACTTTTAATTTTGATGTTATCAATGATGTTTTGGACAGACAAGCGAAGATAAGGATTGTCACTAAGTTAAGAGTTAGTCATCCACTCATTAATTAGTCATCAAATCAATAGTTTCTAATTTTGGCCTATAAAGGGAGGCATTTGCCATGCATTTAGGCATCTTGGTTTCCAGATCAAGATCATGTTCTTGCTTTCTCTCTTTGTATTTTTTATAATGCTTATGCTTTGCTTTCATCAATATCAAGTTTATGCCTTTCATTTCCTTTCATTTACTTAGTTAACTTTTATCTTATTTATGCTTTTATCTTATTTATTTGTTTTTCTTTCTTTTATAATGTTTAGCTAAGTTTATTATGTCAAGGTGAAAATGTTACACTAATAGTGTAAGAATAAGTATAATGTAAACTCAATATGAACTTTAATATTTGATGCTAACATGTTTTGTATCTGTTATCTTGTTCACTTTTTAATACTTTGCTTGTTAAATGACTAATCTTGATTTATGTTGTATAATAGTTGGTACAATAAATGCTTGACACTTTCATAACCCATACTGTATGGTATAACCAATACCTGAGCTATGAAAGGAACTTGATTTGTTGTTAACATAAATTATAATCATGAATGCTTGATGAGATTTACAAATATTAGCATTAATCAAATAAGATGATTAATGCAATCATGTTAACAATCTATAATATAATTGAAACCTCCTTTGTGTGTGGTTTCTAATTGAATAATAAAAGTTTATACTATATTTGTTTGACTACCATTAGTGGAACCTCCAACCCTAACATTTATTATTATCATTGTTTAATCGTTACATTAATATTCCATCTCAAAGTTCTTATCTTTTTCTTCTCCTCCTCCTTTTTTTTCTTTTTTATTATTATTACTATTACTATTACTATTACTATTACTATTATTGTTATTACAATTATTGTTGTTGTTATTTATAATTTATATAATTAAGCTGTCTGTGGTTCGACCCCGATCTTGCCGGATTATTTATTACTTCGATACTTCTAAACTTGAAAAAAGACATTAATCTTTTAATCACGTCAGCAGCCCATATTTGGGCTGTAAGTACATACCAAACCTCGTTTATTTTTTTTTATAAAAAACTTACAATAAAAATTTACCTTCTTGTGTCTTGGCTTACTTTCTTCGATTGTCCGCTTGATCACGGAGGAGACTCTAACCAATCAATCAAATTTGTGTCATTATAAATCCTGTTGTGGAAAGACCAATGGTGTGGCTTGCCGAGAGGACAACAAGGTCCATCAGGTTTAGCTCGTAAGATTGAAAGAAAGCTACGTATCAATAACTCCTGCTTACAAGGAAAGAAAGAATGTGTATTTATGCTCGAAAGCTACAATTTCTGCGCATGACACCTCATGCATTGCCATTACAAGCTTCGTTGACAGCTGATTTAATTTGGTCAGCCACTTCAAAGCTCCTGAGTGAATTCAAGCTGGGTAGGGCAGTTTTCTTACTAGTGAAGGTGGCTGTGTCATCTAAGAGATTATTTGAGCCATCACAACCCTGCATCCACTGCAGCAGTTAACATTTAAATCTACAGGTACTGCATAAAACAATAAGAAAGGCTAAAGAGCATTCGTAGGTATTAAGCTTGAAAACTTGCAGTGAAATCGCAGCACAAGTGCACAACTAGCAGCAAGGTGCAGGTGCTTTTGTAAGCAACCACAGGAGGTTGCATTACCGCTCTAATATTTTATTGAGTTTGTCCACACAAAGAGAATCTGCAGTGATCGAATAGCAACTGGACCTGTATGTTGGGGAATCCGACCGGTGATGTTCTGATACTTGCTCATAGGAGGCCAAGCACACTGACACAATATTTAACGTGGTTCGGCAAAACCGCCTATATCCACGGGAGAAGTCAATATATTTAGAGATAGAGAAAGAATACAAAACAAATACATGAAAGAGAATGATAACTTCAATCTACTCTACTCTCAACCCTCTCTTTGCTGCCATTGCAGCTCTCTCTTCCTCTCTACTATCTTCACATTCTCACAATTCTCTTCTCTCATTTTGCTCTCTAACACATACCTCTATTTATAGGCATTTATGAAAGCTTTTCTTCAACAAAGGTGGCTGCCAACTCCAACTCTTCTTCAACAATGGTGGCTGCCAACCTTTGACATCTTGTATGAATGCACATGTTTGGTGCAATACCAAATGGTTGTTGCACATTAATGGCAACCAACCTAACAATCACCCCCTTTGCCATTCATGTAGGGCAACTGTCCTCTTTTTTCTTCAACACAAGCTTGCATCTTGCAGCTCTTCCAAACTTTCCATTTTTGAGAGCGTTTGTGGCCAAGTTTACAGGTACTTACCAAACCTTTCAATCATCAGAGTAACCTAAGCACACCTTTTCTCACACAAAAGGATCACTATAACCAGATGGTCTGCCACATCACATCTGAATAGTGTTAACGCTTGTCTCTGAAACAACATTCCCATTCGAGCGTGCTCGGTCCAGAATAATTCATCAAGCCTCACATCAAGGCTTACAACACCCCCTCAAACGGATATTTCAAGTGCGACAGTCATTATTTGAGTATCTCAATATGATCACAAGCTCACCACTCTTCCAAGAGTTTACTGATCCAGGAGTTGCGCCTGCCCTCTGTTTCACCCTAGAAACCACGCCTTACTTCTCCATGAGTCTCCTACTCTTAGTCTCAAGAGTCTAGGTAGCTTTCCACCTTTAACCATGGGGGCAACCCATAAAAGGTTGATCCATATCTGTCTTCATACTCTGAGTATTACAATGCCATTACCGAGCCCACCACCTTGACAAGAGTCAACTTGTTCCCGGAACCTGCGCATGCCCTTCTGCTCCTTCATAGCAGCCGCGTCTTAATGCTTCACAAGTTATCCACTTATTGTCCAAGGCAAATGTCTTCTAGCTCATTGATCTTTAGCATGGGGGCAATATCCATGAAAGTCAATCCTGCATTTATCTCCATACTCATCATAGCCCTTTCATTGGCTATCCATCTGTCCACTCATACCTAGCCATCACATTGGCTCTGGGGCGTTCTGAACTGGGCTCCTTTCACGGCCCTCACACCTTCTCCTGAGGTGTCTCCGCTCGTTGTCATGCGGCGGTCTAATTATAGGCTCATCTCATAGCCTCCATACCTTACTCCTGAGGTGTCTCCGCTCGTCATCATACGACGATCTAATCATGGGCTCATCTCATAGCCCTCACACCTTCTCCTGAGGTGTCTCCGCTCGTCGTCATGCGGCGGTCTAATTATAGGCTTTTCTCATAGCCCTCACACCTTCTCTTTAAGGTGTCTTCGCCTTTCATAGGCGATCACATCCTTCTTCAACTGAGATGCTTCAAAGTGGCTCCATAAATTCTCTACCACCATGTGGACTATGGGAGAGATCACTGCCACTAATTACATAGAAAGAGAAAGTTGCGGTATACTCCTCGCAATCCTCCACCTCAATTTCTATGTTTGGAGCTTCTACGCCTTTTCTGCTTAACAGCTCCACCCACACCAACTCCCTTTGGTGTCTTCGCCTTTCATCATAGGCGGTCGCCTTTTATCACAGGCGTTTGCACCCCCTCAATTAGGTGCATCTACAACAGCTCACCCTTCCATCTTTACATGCATTGAAAGGTCCTTGTTTGTTGCCTTTATCAAGAGCACAAGAGACTTCTTGTTGTACAACCTTTTCATACAGTCTCTGCTTTGAGCTTCATCTGGGAACTATTCTTTTCCTTGCACTTGTTGTCTCATTACAGTACCTCGTTGGATCCTCCGGGTACTCCTACACAATCTTCATGTGCTCTCGTGCAATTTTGGTTCTCCAGATTTCTCCCTATTCCTTGCTTATGTTTGACAGCAGCTCATCCTGTCACAACATCTATCCAAGTCAAAATAGGGTGTCAATCTTTATCCTTTTGCTGTATTTCTCTTCCATTATCAGGGTCTTCATCAATTCTCCCCTCGAGAAATTACAGTCACCGAATCTAACTTTCTTGGAGAAATCATCACTTCATCAGATCCTTGATCATACGGAACCCAACTGTTCCTTTGTGCCGTCATCCTGCTAGTCTTCAACAGTTTCATAACAAACTGTCACATATACGAAAATAGTACCGTATGGATAATCCTTCCACTAAGCAAGTTCCCAGGAAAGATTGGAGGGGTCACACCGGTCCCGCTTAAAACCCAATCTCCTAGACAGAACTTCTTAAGCCATATCTATCCATCGTACTGTCTTTTCGTATATACAACCATTTGCTAGCCTTGTTATGACATTTCTTTACAAGTGATCTGGGGTATCCTTGTTTTATACCTGATTTCTCAACATCTGGCGAGACTACCAGTGCTCAGATTCGTCAAGATTGGTCTTCATCAAATTTCACTCTCCACCTCAAATTGTCCACATGATCGGGTGTTTAGAGTGTCCCAATTTTACCTTCCCTTAAGGCAATTAAAATTCCCCACGTAATAGTTCATCGCATGTAATTGGGCAAACATGTGTGATTTCTTCTTCTTCAGCTCCATCGACCACCATGATGACCATCAAATGCTTCCTGATCGGGCAATTTCTCTTTAATAATTCACCACCATCATTTCTGATCTCAATCTCAATGATCGGACCATACCATTGCATCCGGAACGATCAAATTAGCTAGAAACAAGTCTGAAATCATCCAAATCGCACTTCAGACGGCTGAGATCTCATCAAAACAATTTTCGCCTGATGAGTGGTCCAGATTCAATTTCAGATCCGGTTGCACATAGACTCCGCCACACAGAATCTTGTCCCTCGGCTCGGCTCCAACTCGGCTCGGCTCGGCTCACTCGGCTCGGTTCGGTGATGGTGACATGGCCGCGGGACCCACAACGATGACGTGGCGCTGACTGGTGCTGACGTGGCATGGCTGACGTGGCCGATGACGTGTCTGATGACATGTCAGTTTTGACTTGTCAGAGTGATGATATGTCAGGTGACGTGTCTGATGACTGTGCAGAACTGCTGACGTGGCTGATGACATGGACAATCACCCTGCCGGCGCGTGCGATGGTTTCCGACGTCCGATTTCGACGCGGTTTTCACCAGTGGCTTCGTCTCTTCCTCCTCTACACAGTGGTATGGTCAAAACACAATTTTGACAACTTTCATTTTTGAGCAAAATCAAACATCACGTTAAAACCATGTGCTCTGATACCAATTGTTGGGGAATCCCGACCGGTGATGTTATGATATTTGCTCATAGGAGGCCAAGCACACTGACACAATATTTAACGTGGTTCGGCAAAACCGCCTACATCCACGGGAGAAGTCAATATATTTAGAGATAGAGAAAGAATACAAAACAAATACATGGAAGAGAATGATAACTTCAATCTACTCTACTCTCAACCCTCTCTTTGCTGGCATTGCAACTCTCTCTTCCTCTCTACTATCTTCACATTCTCACAATTCTCTTCTCTCATTTTGCTCTCTAACACATGCCTCTATTTATAGGCATTTATGAAAGTTTTTCTTCAACAAAGGTGGCTGCCAACTCCAACTCTTCTTCAACAATGGTGGCTGTCAACCTTTGACATCTTGTATGAATGCACATGTTTGGTGCAATACCAAATGGTTGTTGCATATTAATGGCAACCAACCTAACACTGTATTATTGAATAATGTTGGGATCATGCTACTATTCCTACAGAGAGTGAGTGCAAATTATTGAATCTTGAACTGGTTGAGATAAAATACAAATTTTAGCTACTAACAAAAGCTTAGGTTCTTTCCAGAACACTTCCGATCAATGCTTGTTCCTGGATTGATTGAATAAACATTTCAGAATTTACAGACTGATACAGATGGATGGCCACAACGATATTGGGCGGTTAATCTCTAGCAAAGGGCTACCAGTCTTTGAAAATCCACAGAAGTCCATAGTTCCCCCTTGCAGACCATGACCTTAATTTGGTTTTAGACCCATGTTGCTTGTCTTGTCTTGCTTTTTTCCCAAGTAACAAAAAAAAATGCACTACCATTAAAGTGGTGTTTGCTAAACGTGTTGAACTTGGCCATTATATGGACGCTGAAATCTATTATTGCATGGATCAAAAAAATAACTTTGCAAAATAAGCTGGTGGTATGGATCGTGGAAAATATCTCAAGAATATTATTGTAACAATTAAATTTTGATTTTGATTTCGATATAAATATAAATATAAAATCTCTCTTAAAAATCCATATTATTGTTGTTAATGCAAACTCATTTTCATTAAGAAAATAAATATATATTGTTTCACAGCCTCAACCACAGCTAGATCTGCAAGTATAAAGGAAAAACTGGTGAAGAGTATTGGTCCAGTGATGGGCGGTGCTGATCTCATGGAAAACAACCGGCACCTATGTGATTATTAAATTTAGCCTTATAATTAGAGAATAGATTCCAGCCCCACAATCTAGAAAGAAAGTGCATAAGATTATTTTCTTTTTCTTTTTTAATTTTTTATTTTGAATGTGAATGGAGCTAACATTCATTGCAGGATACACCATCTCCTTAAAACTAACTTGTGCTGGTTACATCCATAGAAGGGAAAGAGGTTTTATGATGTCCATTTATTATTGCTGCTGCATAATAAGGCTGCCCAAGCCTCGATATTTTTAAAGTATACTAATAATCATACAAATAATTATGCTTAAATTAAAATAAAATAAAAATATTTATTTATTAAAATACTTTAAATTAATATCTTTCCACAAGAAAAACTCATTTTTAGGTTTGAAAAAGAAAATAAAAGCATTGAAAAAGAAAAAAACTAAAAATACAAGGTGTGAAAGATTTTATAAAAATCTAAAAAACATTACAGGAAACTCTTCCTTTACCCCCTTTAATAGGGGATTTTTAAAGTTAAAAAGTTGAAGAATTAATTTTTATAATAATTATAATTAACTCTCATATTATAAACTTTTAATAAGCAAATATAAATTAAGAATTAATTTCTTTGAATTGATACTTTTTTAGTTGAGAAAACAGTCTTCTAGCACATACTGTTAATATTTATGGGTTAAATTAGATAAACAATATGCTAGTAGAACAAGTAGTTCTTCATGGACTAAACTCAAGACCAAATCTTAATTGATAAAAAATAATTTTTTATGATTCAAAATATTATTTTATAATAAACTTAAATCCAAACCTGATTTAAAACTCGAGCATGTCCTTATACGTGGTTTTAAATTCAAAGTCCAATTTGCTATAGACATTTCTCATGTAATGTAAAAGTTTGAGTGTTTATTTTTTGAGCTCAATTTAAACTTTCAATCACTTACTTTATAAATACTAAGAAAGGTTTTTTTTTTTTCTAATGTCAAATAGAGTTTTTTAGAGGGTTTTGAGTTTCATTAAAATATTTTAACCACGGATTATTAAAATAAATTTTTTATGCACTCATAATTTGTTTAAATAATTTTAATATTCTATGTTAAATAGCACATGTTGAAAATTAAATTTCAATAAAGTCTTAACTATAAAAGTGAGCGGACAATAGGCCTCAAGCATGCCTATTAACTATATTCTTTAAATAAATCTCTAATAGTCTTTTATATCAATGAAAATTGTTTTACCAATTTTAAAATGACCTAGAAATTTATTGAAAGATACTGAATTGATAGATTATTACATTAAGATAGATAACTTTTAGTTTTAATTTTTTTTTAATGAAATACTATTAGATTTACTAGGCTAAATAAGTAATGTCATTTCTTGAACTAATCAACCTTTTATATAAATCAAGATAACAATACTCATATATTTCTCTTCCTAGATATTATTTTAGTTTTCACTGTTGTGTTTATTTTGACTCTGAACAACTCTTGGATTCATGAGTGTTTTAGAAAATTCAACCTTTATCAAAATTCTAAAACAAATAATCACATTTCTCATTCGTATATGTGATATTTTATTAAGAATATTATGTTATACTCCATTTAGTATACCAAAATATAAAAATTATTAAGAGCATAATTCACCATGCATTTATCGGCCACACCTATCACTTATGCCATTATAGGAATAAACAAAAAATAATAATTTTTTAATACTATCAAGAATGTCATATGATTTAGTTTTCTATTTAAATCTAAATTTTAAGATCTTTAATAAACTAGGTATCATTACTATGGTTACATTCTTTCATCTTTAAACGATTTAAGCATATTCCTCTTGATAAATTGTGTACAAGCTTCTCAACAAACCTTTGATTAATAGATACATAATATTTTTCTTAGAATTTCATTATATAGTCAATGAAAATAATATCTTTGTTGAACACATGACATTCATAAAAAAATTACTTATAATTTGAATTTACATTGTATTTTTCAGGTTACTTAAAAATATATTTTTAATAACTTTAAATGGAACATTAAAGAAAAAAACAATAATTCTTGAGTTTACATCATATTTATTTTCCAGATTATGTTAAAAATATATTTTTAACAACTTGAAATATATATAACCTTAAAACAATAATTTTTCAGTGGTGCAAAACAAGAGTAGTACAAAGATCAATATGGGAATATATACTTAGTTGGGGGAAAATGATGAAATTTTTATTTTAAAAAAATAATTAAAAGGTTCTGCCCCTAAACCATTTGTGACCAACCATGTAAGATGCTTCAATTCAAATGTATTACCTCGGTGATTTAGGAGTTATATTTATTTGATTTTTTTTTAATTTAAATTTTATGAAAGGTGAAATTTTATTATTAATGGAGTTCTTCATGTTTAATATTATGTTTTATATTTTATGATTTAAAAAATGAGAGCTAATTACTTTTCTAAAATATAACAATCTTTCTAACTATTTAAGGAGATTTCTAATATACTAGTCTATATGAATTATTGTTGGCGATTAAAACATCAAACCGATTAGTTATTTGTGACAAAAAAAGGTATATTTTTTTTTTCAATTTAACACATTTTAATAAGTTTAAGAATTTAAAATCAAATAAAAAGAAACTTTTGAGTGGGATCGACGCTTCACTTGTTGATTTAATCTGAACTTGAATCGAATAATCAGTGGTATGATTTTCTGATTTTTTTAAAGCTCTATCTTATAATATTCTCCAATTGATGTGTTGCGTAAATCCTACTATGACACCTTATCTTTTGTCAAGAGGTGGTGGGCTGAACGAACATGACATTAAATTCTCAAGAGATGCTTTGCGTCTTAAACAAGGCACTGAAGAAACCACCACATTTTCATCTTCTTAAATTGTGAGGGGCACCGTCACTAGAGTGCAGCCTTCTCATAGCTTGTCACAACACTGCTCGTTTCTTGCATCCTCTCGATCCTCTTCCTCGCCCAGAACACTACTCCCCTCCCCATTAATTTCTAAATTAGCATATTAACAGCAATGGAACCACCAACTCCTGATGTCCTCGAATGGTTGCAGAAAGTAGATGTCCCTACAATTGTTGCAGTGGTGGTGATTGGTCTCCTACTTCGTAGTTGCTGCGGATGTCTTACCAGGAAGAATGGTAAGACAATGAAAGCACCCGGGCGGAACTTCCGCATGCCAAGGAATGATTTTGAAGAAAATCCTTCTGCCTATTTTAGGAACCTGCGCAAGAAGTAGACTTCACATATATCGATCCCAATCCCCCAATACGGTTGTTTCACCGGCAGCAGACCCTGCTGTGATTTCTTCTTTTCTAGTGGTTTTTCTAAAGCTTAATCTTGATCATCTTGTAAATTAATATTAAGATAAAAAAAAAAAAGGCATTTAACCAAAGTAATGATGGATCGAGGAGGAAGTGTGAGGGACGTCTGCTTGTCAGGGGTCTGCCGAACTATATATAGTATTAAAGCAAAGCAAAAACTAGCAGAGGTCTATATGGAGTTCTTTCCGTCCAGTCACAAACAATTTCATTCTTCCTAAAACAGATTTCAATGATTGTATATATAAGATCAACCTTGTATTAATAAAAGTGTGCGTGGAAAATATTCATTGAAATCATTGCAGTGATCATTTCCTATATGGTATCAGAGCATTTAACCTCCAACAAGCCAACGATCCTAATCTCAATCATCTCCCTCCCCAGACCATTGAACCAACTAGTGTGAGGCGGGCAGTATCTCATCCTCGTTGGCATGAGTCCATGTCCATTGAGCTCACTCCTCTCATGGAACATGGGACATACTTCCCTCTCTTTTAAATTGCAATTCAGGAAGTTATAAGAGGATCTCCAAACGGGAGAGCCAGGTGAAGAGACAAATTTAAAAAATTATAATTGTAATTATAATTTTTGTTTTTGTTTTTGTTTTATCCCAATGAAAATAACTACTCATTCTTTAAAAAGTTATTTCTATATTTTTTTTGTAAAAATGAAAAAAGAAAATAACTGTTGATGAACAACTATTTTTATAACTATTGGCCAACAATTTTTTTTTAAAAGCAGAATAAAAGAAACTTGTAAATTTTAAAATCTTGTATTATACCTCATTCTTCTCTTAATTTTTTTTAAAATCAATTATTTTCTGGTTAATTAATAATATCAGTTGTGTTAATTAGTTAAAATTAAAAGATATACTTATTTAAAAACTTTTTCTATTTTCTCTTTTATATCTCTTGATTTTTTAGATATTTTATTATTAATTTGATATTTGAGATGATTTTTATTTCTTTATTATTTTATTTTTTTGATATAGGTTAAGGAAGATAATTTTTATTTATTTTGTTATCTTTGACAAAATTAAGAGGAAGTAATAATGATAGCTGATTTTGATAAAAATATAAAGTGACACATTTAAAATTTATTTTTGATTATTTATTTTAATTTGAGATAAATTATTTTTTATCTTGTTGAAAATACAATTAAACTAGTATATCAATCCTTTTTTAATTAAAAAAATAGTTAAATTGTAATGTTAGAACAAGTAGGAGGCAATGCTTATTATTAATTCACACATATGAAAACTACAAAATTACTAGACAATGTAAGATTTTTTTACACTCTCTTATAAAGTTTTAACTTGATATTTTTTTTTAATGTAGATGGATTCAAATTTTCCAAGTTCTTTTATTAATTTTTCTATGAGTGAGTCAAGAGATATTCTCTCTCAACCAAGTGATTATAATAAATTAATTGATAATTTAAAATACTTGAATTTAAATATTCATACAATAAAAAAAATAACAAAGAAGTAACAACTTTTCATAAGAGGAAGAGTGTTTATTTATCTCTACATGACTAAATATAAGTAAGGATCCAATTACAAGAATTGAACAATAACAAAATAGTTCTGAACTTGAGTATATGTTTACTTTGTAGATAATAGAGAAAACTTGAATAATAACTTATAAATAAGCATTTTAAGTACATGACAAGAAATAAAAAAAATTGGTAAATTTATTGAATTAATAACTCAAATTAAAAATTTTCAGCAAAGTAAAATGACATAAAAATAAAATGTAATTTTAATAAAATTAAAAATATTCATATAAATAAATTTTAAATTTAATCTTTTACCTTTCATATTACTTCATTAATTTTATATTACTTTTATAAATTATTCATATTATTCATAACATCATAATTATATTATATGTAAAATATCTAAATTATATAATTATATTAAAATTAATTTAACATGAAATATATTAAAATATAATTGGATTTTCTAAATATTTTTTTATTATTAAAATGAAATTAATAAAAAAAATATTTATATTACTTTGAAAGCTGTTTTTATTGATTTTTTAATATAGTATTTTTTTTTATTGGAGATTAAGTGGAAATTTAGGATGACGAGAAAAGCTAATGGGTCAGTGGATAGATTCAAAGCCTGCCTTGTTTCAATCAAAGACCATGACTTGATTACAAAGAAATATCTAGCCCTGTAGTCAATCCTGCCACCACCATTAGAGATGTTCTTACTATTGCTGTTATGAATTGATGGCGGTTGAGGAAAATTGATGCTCACAGCGCTTTTTTAACTCATGAACTACTGAAGAAGTATACAAGTGGCAACCCCCAGGTTCTAAAGATGTGTCTAGGCCTAATCATGTTTGCAGATAGTGAAAAGTAATCGTCCCGGGTTTCTAAAATCCCAAGGCAAATCCATCACTATTCATCTCCGATCGAGACTCCATCACTTGTTTTTGACTGGTTTATATTGATGATCTTGTCATTACAAGCAATCATTCAATCTTTGTTTCCTCTATTATCAAGAAACTGGGTGAGAGTTTTTCTCCCAAGTACATGGGTCTTCTGTATTTTTTTCTAGGTATTGAGGTTGTGCCCACTCAAGTTGGGTTATTTTTATCACTACATAAATATGCATATGATGTCCTATCCACCACTAACATGAGTGGAGCAAAGGATGTCTCTGCTCCAATTTCCACGAGTCATTTCTTCAATTAGTTGATGGCACTGCTTCTGTGGACAGCACAGAGTTTCGCAGAGTTACTGGCAGCCTTCAATATCCTATTTGCAGTAAACAAACTCTCTCATTTTATACACAGTCCAACCCAAGGTCACTAGATAACAAGAAAAAGGCTTTTTCGATATTTAAAACCGCCCATTTTCCATGGCATACAATTGTTAAAGATGGCATTCCTGCTTTATGAACCTTTTCTGATGCAGATTGGGCCGGCAATATTGATCATCACACTTCCAAATCTGCATTTATAAGCTTCTTGGGTTCAACTCCTATCTCTTGGAGCTCAAAGAAGCAAAGAGTTGTCGCAAGACCCTCAACTGAGGCAGAATATCGTGCACTTGCTAACGCAACATCAGAAAATATGTGGCTCCTTAGTCTCTTCCATGAACTTGGTTTCAAATTCACACCAACACCTCATCTCCTATGTGGCAGAAAATCATTCTTGCATGAAACACATTCAAATAGATCTTCATTTTATACATGACTTGGTTTAATTAGGTATTTTGCAAGTCAGACACGTCCATACTGAAGATCCTACAAGCTAACTTACTGACAGCCATTATCCAGGAACAAGATTGATCTAACTGATGGAAGCTCAATCTTGCAAGGGCATATAAAGGAATGTAGCAAGAATCTCGATTATGAAGCAAAAAAGTTTATCTAGCCTTGAATTTTTCTGAATCTTCTATCATTGTCATGGAATTTACTCTCACGACAGTACAACGTAGCAGTAGCAAAGTTTAAGCCTAAACAGTTTCATTGTTCCAAAAACAGATTTCAATGACTATATATAAGATTAACTTCATATCAATAAAAATGTGTGTGGAAAATATTCGTTGAAATCATTGAAGTGATCATTTCCTAGAGTCGGTACATGACAATTGACATCGATGCTAAGAAAGGCTTGCATCTAAAAGATCACTTTGCAATTTTAAAGCTTGCCCTCGAAATACCACATTTTAATTGCTCTTACTTCAATAACATTTGGTTTATCTCTTCCTTCCTTCCTGGTTTAGAAAGACAAAAGTACACTTTAAAATCGTCGTAAGAACATACTTATTCTTAAATGTGCAAAGCTCTCATTGCAGTTTCATTTTCCAGGAAGAGGATAATGAGAGCGTAAATGAAAATGATGCTGATATGAACAAGAGTCTAAACAAGCAGAGAAGACATGGTGTAGCAGCAGCTCCAGGGGAGCAGAGGAGGAGTATTGCATCCAGAAGCACTTACAAAGACAAGGGTGGCAAATCCTCTTAAAATTCCCGAATGCAGAGACAATTGTGCAGCTGGTGAAACAAGCAAAAGCTTTGTGCAATGATAGACAGAGGGTGTCAATTGAGTTGTTTGCGGCAATACTACAACGAAGAAATTTTTTTCCCTAACTTAATTATGTGAAACAACTCGGAAAAAATGAAGCGGCATGAATGGAAAGAGCAGAAGGAAAGCTTTTGATTCTGTTTTCAGTGAGTCGGAGTGGAATGTCACGGGCTTCTTCTTGTTTTTTATTTTTTCTACTATTCATAGATAGATGGTGTTAGAGGTTTCTGATATAGCTAGGAAGAGGAAAAGGTGTGGCCTGTTGCGCCATTGAATTTTTTCTACTGAATTCTGATGAGTTATTATTAAGAAATGCCCATGTAAATATTAATAATATTTCTACTTGCCCAAAATTAGCAGAGTTCATCACGGCTTCAAATGCATAATAATAGGTTTGATAGCAAGTCATAGCTTTATATATATTGTACTGTTTGATCTATAAAATACAACAAAAACCATTAGTTATTTATTTTTAATATGGTATCGGAGCAGTATCTAAGTATTTAATAATTTTTATATCTTAACAGCCTTCAATAGTCTTGTCCAATCAAATACCATTAAAAACCAAAAACAACAATTCTAAAAATCTCAATATGGATTCATCACATCCATACTTTGTTCATCAATCATATCACCCTGGTTTCATGCTCGTTCCAATAAAGTTGAACGGCACCAATTACCCATCTGGGAGTAAATCAATGATTCATACTTTCATAGCCAAGAACAAAGATAGTTTTATAAATAGAACCATTCAACTTCCTTCAGAAACTAAATAACCAACAGAATATGCTTTCTGGAATCGATGCAAAGTATGATTTTATCATGGCTTGCTCACTCGGTGGAACATGATCTGGCCAAAGCAGTCGTCCATGCCAAGACTGTTCATCAAGTGTGGCAAGATTTTAAAGATCATTCTCACAAAAAAAAAAAAAAACTTCAACCATATATCAGATATAAAAATCCATCGCTTCTCTGTCACAAGGCACCATGACAGTTTCAGACTATTACAAGAAACTCAAAGATCTCTCGGACAAATTAGAAACATATCAAACCCTTGTCACATGTAACGAGATGAACGCACACAATGCACAAAAGGAAGAAGATCGAATGATGCAATTCCTTATGGGTCTCAATGACAGTTATAATGGTATTCGTAACAACATCCTTATAATGTCTCTATTACCTAATGTTCGCTAAGCCTATTCACTAGTCATTCAAGATGAGACTCAACGATGGGTAACATCAGCATCAACAGGATCAACAGAGAATTTTTCTATTACGGCTGTAATTCATATTAGATCTAACAATATGTCGATTAATTCCACAAACAACCACTATGAACATTGTGATAGAAACAGTCACACAATTGAAGAATGCTAGACCCTTAAATTTCATTGCAACTATTATAACAGGAGAGGACACAGTGAGATAGATATAAATTTAAAAATGGGACATCTGTACCCAATGACACAGGAACTCAAGCCAGTAGACATAACCAATCTAAGAAACAGCGTCAAGGGTCAAAAGGGAACACCCATCCGCGTGGGTTGTTTCCTGCTGCTCTGGCAGTAGACATAGCTCTAGTGTATAGGGGCTAGTCATGTGGCTTCAGCACGCCAACCCAACTAGCCTCTCAATCCAATCTCTTACATGAGATCTCCGCAAAACAACTCCAACAACTAGTATAAGTTGTTTCTATGATAAGTTCAACTCATTCCTCTGATAATAGCAATGCTTATGCTTATGCTAATGCTGTGGGTTTGGCTCCTTTTTCATCCCTTTCATAAATTCTGTGTTCATCAAACCTTGAATTTTAGATAGTGGAGCTATTGATCACATCACTCATGACTCCATAATTTTCACTAAAACTGAATCATCACAAATTCCCATTGTTAATTTACCCACTAGTTCTTGTGCCCTAATCACTTCCACTGGCACCATACCATTTAATTCAAATATCACATTAGATAAAGTTCTATGTGCTCCATCTTTTCGCCTAAATCTCATATCTGTCAGCAAATTCACTTATTCTCTAAATTGTTATGTCATTTTATTCCCCACCTTCTGTATCTTGCAGGACTTGGCTACGGGGAAGATGATTGGCTCAGGTAAACAACGTGTTGGTCTCTGTTACATGTCTCCATTATAACGGACACCTACCTCATATCAAGTTTCCCTCTCCTCTCATTTATGGCACATGCGAATGGGACACCCATCTCTTTCACATCTTAGACTAGCTTCTCTATTATTGTCTTCCAATACTATTCCTTTTGATAATAATTGTAGTGTTTGTTCCACGGCCAAACAAATGAGACTACCATTCCCTCTCAGCTTAATCTCCACTAAAGCTCCATTTAATTTGTTACATTGTGATATTTAGGGTCCACGTAAAATTCCCACACATTTAGAAACACGTTTGTTTGTTTGTTTGTTTTTACCATTGTAGATGAATTCACTAGGTGCATATGGATATTTTTGATGTAATATAAATCTGAAACCCAAAACCTCAATTTTTTTTTGCTCAAACTTAATTTCATGCCAATATTAAAACCATTCGAGTAAACAATAGATCAGAGTTTTTCTCCATGAGGGAATTTTTTTAGAGTCATGGTATTGTATATCAACGCAGTTATGTTTGCACTCCTCGACAAAATAGAGTCGTAGAATGCAAGTATTGTCACATTATAACTGTCGCACGTTCATTACTTTTTCAGTCTCACATGCCCTTTATTTTATAGGGTGATTGTGTCTTCACTGTTGTCTATCTCATTAACCAATTACCCTCTCCATTACTCTTTAATAAATCATCTTTTGAATTCTTGTACACCTGCCCTCCTCATTCGATCACTTGAAAGTCTTTTCTTGTCTTTGTTATGCAATTATTGTCTATCTTATTTAAAAATTTGACCTCCGCACCACACATTGTGTCTTTGTCAGATATCCTACTGGCTATAAGGGTTATAAACTCTACAATTAAAAGACAAACAAATTCTTTGTTAGCTGTGATCAATTTTGTGAACATTGCTTCCTTTCTCTTAATTTCCTGCCTAATCTATTTCTCAAACTCTTTCGTTTTCATTTTCTTTCTTAGATAACTAGTGTTACGATGTCGCGGTTTCGTAAATTAATCACCCTAGATTCAAACACAACACATAAGATAGTATAGAACAAGTAAGAGGTTGATCCCACAAGAAAAGTTTAAGTCAGATTTTTATACTATATGATATGCAATTTGAGGGGTTTGGACGTTATCTAAGCTAAAGTAAAAGAAATTAGAAAACTATCAAACAAAATTAAATAAAATCACAAAATTATCAAGATAACAAACCTTGATCGCAAGCACACATTCACCTACAGAAATCAAAATTGATAATAGAAACAAAACATATTTTATATTTTGAATATTTATCTCTTTTTAATACTGGTTAGTTAATGGATCTGTTATATAACTAACCCTAATCATCAAATAACCAAAGTGTCCGCACTAGTAATTTAATTCAATGGCAGTCTTTAGAACTAGATAAGTTGATTAATCAAGAAAACATAATTGTTCATAATTTATGTTTGATTTGATTAAATGTTCTCTCTGTGATTAATAACATATATCCACTACAATTATTAAACTCAATTGCTTTACAAGTTCATACCACAACTTTGGTTTTAATATCAAACTTAGCAATAGATTGTCTACAATAATAATTTAGAGTCTGCTCTATCAATTAAAATAAACAATTATAGAAAAAATAAGCATAAAAAAATAAATATATTCATTATATTAACTGAAAAGAAAAGGCAAAACAAATCTCACAGTTTTTAAAATCTAAAAGTTTTTGTGTCCTTACAACCAAGAAAAAGTGTTTAACCTTACATGTTTGTTGAATAACTAATCAAAAAGAAGGAAAAATGTATAATTTTAATTTTCTTAGAGGGGGTCATTTTTTCTATTCTTGGTTGATTGCCTTATTTATTTTTCTTATTATTTTTATATCCTAGAAAACCCTAGTCTCTATTTTAAAAATAGATCCTCCTTTAAGTAGATTGTTTACATTTAAGTACTTTAATAACTATTTTTTTAAAAAGAGATAAATTATCTTGCATGAAATCTTCATGCTTTAACTTAAAGGAGCTAAATTACTAAAATAAAAACTTAGATATCGATTTAGATGTTTTGGAATATAATTTGAACTCATTTCTTCATGAAACTTATTTGTTGGCAGAATTCAGATGTTATTTTTTTAAAATCATATCTCCCTCATATAACATCATTTTTGGTTGAAATTTGAAGAATTTATAGGCCTTTGTGTCAGGAATTCAAAAAAAATTTAGTTTTTATAAATTAGATTTTTATAGCTCCAAATATTTAAGTTGAAATGGTCAAATGTTAACACTAGTAAATTACGAGATTTGACTTGAAGGTTACTATTTCCATGCTCTTCTATATTTTACTCATTGCCTCAGATTTCCAGAAAGGTATAGATATTAGTTTTTTAATGGCACTAGAATCACTTCATTTTAACCTCTAGAGCTCACGCTCTGCATAAAATATCTACTGAAGATCAAATATGTCAATTATCTTCTTTTTTTACATCTTTCATCCAAAAATATCTTTAAAAAATAAAAAAAATAATATTAAAGTATTATATATATAAAACATAAATAAAACACTAATTAAATATAAATAAAATTATTAAATAATATAGTTGGATCATTGCACATCCACACTTGATATACCCAACCCACTAGTCCATCCATCTAACCCAAATGACGACCCACCACATGTACCTGATATACCCCCCTCTTCTATCCCACATTCATCCCCTGCACACATCCCCTCGCATGTGCTGTCATTACCCATTTCATCCACCCTTACTCATCCAGATTGGCGCATCATTCCCCTTACCCCTCCGACATGGCATGCAAATTACCACATATCCAACCACGTCATTCACTCAACCTTAATGCCTTTTTCTGCATCAGGTACTCGATATCCTCTTTCTCATTCCCTTACCTACTCACATTTATCTTCTGCCCATTATGCTTATCTTGCTAATATTATAGGTCACACAGAACCTACATCATATGCCCAGGCCATTCTTGACCTAAATTGACATCATGTTTTGACTACAAAATTAGAAGCTCTTTAACACAATAACACCTAGAGTTTAGTTCCACTGCCCGCTGGTGATAAACTAATTGGCTATAAATAGGTCTACAAAATCAAACACATGTCTGATAGAATTATTAAACGTTATAAGGCTTGGCTTGTTGCTAAAAGCTACACTTAAGTTGATGGGATTGATTATCAAGAGACTTTCTTCCCTACCACTAAACTCACTGCACTACGTTGTCTTTTTGCTAATGTTGCTGCTTGTTATTAGTTCATCTACTAATTGGACGTGTAGAATGCTTTTCTGCATAGCAATTTACATGAGGTGGTGTCCATGAAGCCCCTTAATCTTTGCCGATAGGGGGAGAATGTTGTGTGTTGGCTTAACAAGTCACTCTATGGCCTCAAACAAGCTTCTAGAAATTGGTTTTTCACCTTCTCAAATACCATTCAACAGATCGATTACCAATAATTAAAGTTGATTATTCTCTTTTTACTAAGGCTTAAGACACTTCATTTACTGTAGTTCTGATTTATGTAGATGACATACTTCTCATGGGAAATAATCTTCAAGAAATGGAACGTCTCAGAAGGTACCTTCTCAAATGCTTTCACATAAAAAATCTCAGAGATCTGAAATATTTTTTGGGCATCGAATTCTCTCATTCTAAGAAAGGTATCTTCATGTCTCAAAGAAAGTATGCACTCAATATTTTACAAGATTAAGGACTTCTAACTGCACGTCCAAACAAGTTCTTAATGGAACAGAATTTGAAACTCACTCTCACAGATGAAAAATTATTGGATGATCCGTCAAAATACAGGAGACTAGTTAATCAATTAATCTACCTTACTCTCACAAGGCTTGATATAGTCTATCATATTCGAATGTTAAGTAAATTCATGCATCAGCCCCACCAATCTCTTTGGGATGCCACCATATGGGTCCTTAAATACATTAGAGGGACTCTAGGTCAGGGTTTGTTATTTACTACCACTAACAATCTTACATTAAAGGCTTCTTTTTTATATTTAGATTGAGGAGGTTATTGTGCAACGAAGGAGATCAGTTACAGGATATTGTATTTTTCTTGAAAATTCACTCATCTCATGGAAATCTAAGAAACAAGCCAATGTTTCAAGGTTATTAACAGAAACTGAATATCAAACCATGGCCAACAGGAGCTGAGTTGGCTACTCTTTATACTACAAGATTTAAAAGTTCCACAAACAGCTCCTATACCATTATTCTGTAATAATCAGGCAGCTTTACATATTACAACTAATTTTGTTTTTCATGAACATACAAGGCATATCAAAATCGATTGTCACATGGTTAAAGAAAAACTACAAGCTAGAATGATTAGTCCTTCGTATGTATCTACACGCTTCTAATTGGCATATATTCTTACAAAGTCATTAAAAAAGGATTAATTTGTGACATTGCGTAACAAGTTGGGACTTCATGATATTCACTCTCCAACTCGAGGGAGAGTACTAAGAAATACCTATGTAAATATTAATAATATCTTTACTTGCCCACAATTAACAGAGGTTATATCCCACTAATTTTGGATCACGGCTTCAAAGCCATAATAGTAGGATTGATAGCAAGTTATGGTTGTCTATATACTTCACTGCACTGTTTGATCCATGAAATACAACATCATCATTTATTTTTAAGAGATGTGTCTGCGAGTATTTTCCTTACCAATATCAGTGTTGGGATCTCAGCTGAAGTGGATTTTCAGAGATGGTTTTGGATTGTTGCTCGTCGAACTTATAATATTATCATGTTTAAGATTGATAACTCGGAAATAATTTGCCTGTGATGACTTGCTTCTCTGTACCATCGTACTGCTCTTATGATGAAGCATACGAACCACCAACAATTGACATATTACATCCATATGCCAGAAACCCCTTGGCAGAATGAGAGGCTACAGCAAATGCATCCATCCATCACATACAATTGGGAGGTAGGTGTGAGGACAATGCATCCATTCTTCAGGACGAAAATGAATAGTAAAACGCAGGAAAAGCAAAGGGGTTCATCTGACAACTGCTTGAGAACTGATGTTTGTGGGAAGGCATAACACCTTAGAGTCACAGAAGCGATTTGAGTGAGATACAGTGCTTTTCTCAATATTGAAAAATGGAATGGATGAAACAATCAAAGCTTCATTTTGTGGCTGGTACTTGCGGAGAGATGGTAAACTGCGTTTCTGCTTGATCAAGTTTCACTAATACGGGCCGGCTGCGCCAATTCACGGACCAAGTTGGCAAATTTTCAATTATTGGGCTGAGGCCCATGTAATGGTTCTAAAACAACAACTAACCCACGAGACCTTCGGCATCTCGGCATCATCAGTCAAGCTCGTCATTGTAACAGAGAGAGGATGAATGAGGCCGTTGAATTCAGTTTTTGAGAGCTCAAGACATGCTTTGTACAACGTTTTCTTAACCCATTGCCAGGCATTCAAATCAGGTATTATTTCCCATATTTACGTTGCCAACAACATCCTCTTTCGCTATTCAAAATGTTACTCTGGGGACTTAAATCTTGCATGCAAACTGTTCGACGAAATGCCCCACAAAGACACTGTTACCTGGAACACCATGATCACTGGCTATGTAGAGTCTGGGAAATTGGGTGCTGCTTGGGAGTTTCTAAAATCCATGAAAAGACGTGGCTTTCAAGCTGATGGTTATACCTTCGGAAGTATACTTAAAGGGGTAGCTCACGCCTGTCGACATGATCTTGGGCAACAAGTGCATTCCTTGATCGTTAAGATTGGTCATGAGCAGAGTGTTTATGCGGGTAGCGCTTTATTGGACATGTATGCCAAGTGTGAGAGAGTTGAAGATGCGTATGATGTGTTTCGAGGCATGCCAGTGCGTAATTTTGTCTCGTGGAATGCACTCATCGATGGCTTTGTGCAAGTCGGAGACCGCGACACTGCATTTTGGCTATTAAATTGTATGCAGAAGGAAGGTGTTAGGGTTGAAGATGGCACTTTTGCTCCGCTTTTGACATTGCTTGATGGTGACAAGTTCTATAAGTTGACGATGCAGCTTCACTGTAAGATTATTAAACATGGCCTTGAGTTCTACAATGCTTTATGTAATGCTACACTCACTGCATATTCAGAATGTGGTTTGTTAGAAGATGCTAAAAGGGTGTTTGATGGTGCTTTTGGTACCCGAGATTTGGTTACCTGGAATTCTATGCTAGTAGCTTACCTCGTTCATGGTAAAGATGAGGATGCATTTAATCTTTTGTTGGAGATGCAAGGGTTTGGCTTCGTGCCCGACATCTATACCTATACTTGTGTCATAAGTGCTTGTTTTGCAGCAGCGCATAAAAACTATGGGAAATCCTTCCACGCATTGGTGATAAAGAGGGGACTGGAAGAATCAGTGACTATCTGCAATGCATTAATAACTATGTATCTCAAATTGAACAATAAATCCATGGAAGCTGCGTTAAACTTGTTCCATTCCATGAAGTCTAGGGACCGAGTCTCTTGGAATTCCATGTTAACCGGGTTTTCACAAATGGGGTTTAGTGAAGATGCTTTGAAACTCTTTGGGCATATGAGATCTTCACTGGAGGAAATTGATGACTATGCCTATTCGGCTGTCCTTAGATCTTGCTCAGATTTAGCAATCCTCCAAGTAGGCCAACAGATTCATCTCCTGACTGTTAAGACAGGTTTTGACTCAAATGATTTTGTAGCCAGTTCATTGATTTTTATGTACTCCAAATGTGGAATTATTGAAGATGCTTGGAAATGTTTTGAAGATACCACAAAAGAAAGCTCAATTACTTGGAATTCAATTATGTTTGCATATGCACAACACGGGCAGGGTGATGTTGCACTGGACCTCTTCTCCATAATGAGAGAGAGAGAGGTGAAGCTGGATCATGTAACCTTTGTTGCAGTTCTGACCGCATGTAGCCACATTGGACTTGTTGAACAAGGTCGCTGTTTTCTAAAATCCATGGAATCTGACTACGGGATTCCTCCTCGGATGGAGCATTATGCTTGTGCGGTTGATTTATTTGGTCGTGCTGGATATCTGGAGGAGGCAAAAGCCTTGATTGATTCAATGCCATTTCAACCCAATGCAATGGTTTTGAAAACTCTATTGGGTGCTTGTAGGGCTTGTGGTAACATTGAGTTAGCTGCTCAGGTAGCAAGCCAGCTGCTAGAGGTAGAGCCTGAAGAGCACTGCACATACGTTATCCTCTCAAACATGTATGGGCGTCTTAAGAGGTGGGATGACAAAGCCTCTGTGACAAGACTGATGAGGGAGAGGAAGGTGAAGAAGGTCCCTGGTTGGAGTTGGATAGAGGTGAAGAACGAGGTACATGCATTCAAGGCTGAAGATCGATCCCACCCCTATTCCGAAGATGTGTATCAGATATTGGGAGAATTAATGGTAGAAATGAAGAGGCGTCATTCTCTTGCTAGCTCTGATCCTTTGATGCATGACGTCAATCATATGTACCCGCGGAGTGATTTAAGTTACTGAGCCTTAAGTTGTTCATCGATTCCGGAAAATTTTGCAATTACCTAGGCTGAAACAAATATAAAATTTTACATCACTCAAGTGTATATTTGCTAGTGCATTGTAAGTGTTTTCATAAAAATTAATTACTTTTGGATTGAAAAGACTTCAATTTGATCTATATATATATATCAAATTGAATATTTTGATGTCTTATCAAAACCATTCAAAAAAGCGTAAAACTGATGTGTTGGGTGTCAAGATTGTCTTCACATTTTTTTAAGAGACCTGCGGTCATTACATTTCTATCAGAAGTTAACTAGGCAAGCACATGCCACACCAAAAAAAAAAAACCTAAGCAAGCACATGCGGCAGACAAGCAAGATGTACTCAAATCGCCCCCCAACCATCCTGTCCTCAAAACCCCACGACCTGCTCAGATAACAGAGTACCTTACATTGTAAGAAACTGCATTGCCCTTTTCCACATTTGTGCAAGGATTTGCTTCAATATGACCTATGCACACTATTTTTGTCCAAATCGAAAGCCAAGATGTTTTCAGATGGAATACCATGATTATGTAGAGAGTGAAAATCCAAAACCAGCCATTGAATTGTACCACCACATGCAACTGAAACCTGACACACACGTCATACATATCCTTTTCTTTGATTGTTGGATTGGCTGTTAATGGATTCGGTAAGGAAACGTTTGAGCATTTGCAGGGGATGGACAGAGAGGAATTGGTGCCTAGTGGGGTCACTTTTGTTGGGATCTTATATGCTTGTAGTCATAACGGTATGGTTAATGAGGGGTTTGAATACTTCAAACGGATCGATGGAGGAATATGATATTGTGCCTAGAATAGAGCACTATGTTTGCATGGTTGATTTGCTAGGTAGGGCAGGCTTGGTGAAAGAAGCATATGATCAATCTATTTAGGATATGCCTTAGCAGACTAATGCTGTTATTTGGAGGACCGTGTTAGGGGCTTGCACAATACATGGGCATTTAGGTTTAGGAGCCTTTGCAAGAGCCCAAGTACTCTAACAGTTGGAGCCTAAAGATAGTGGAGATTATGTGATAATCTCCAATCTGTATGCAGACGAGCAGCGTAGATGTGCATGAGGTAAGAAGGACAATGCTGTATGAAGGATTGAGAAAAACTCCAGGGAAAAGCTTTGTAGAGTTGGGAAATCATGTCCATGAATTTGTTATGGGTGATTGGACTCATCCTCAAAGTAAGACAATAAATGAAATTCTAGTGGAGATGGCGAAGAAGTTGAAATTGGCAGTTTACGTGCCAATTTCAAGTTGAAGGAGAAGAAAAAACACTCTCTGTGCATGCCATGTTTCTCCCTTACTTGCCGTGATTATACCGCTTGTTGCTGTCTTTTATTTTTCAAGACTGTGAGGGTGGATATGAAATTAGCTGCATGCCTTAGAAACCACGACTAGCATTTGGTCTTCTTCACGTGATTTGACTATACATGCAACTGGTGACTGATGTGGCAGTGACAACGACATGAAAGCTGGTGCTTTTCTGGTGGCTTCTTGTATGCATCAGGGAAGACTGGAGACTGGAGACTGGAGAGGACTGCTGGAGTGGAACCCGTGAGTGTACTTGTTGTATGTGAGCGTGGAGTGCGTAGCAACATGCATGGGAGATGACAGGAGAGGGTGCAGCTCGGTCCATGTGTGCAGGGTCGATGTATGCGTTATTTGGTATATATACCAATGCACTTCCTTCTGCACAGCAACCTCAGCAACATACACTTGCCACGAGAACGTTTCCTGCATTTCACCATAATTTAGCTTGGAAGAGGAGGAGGAGACAGAGATAGACAAGGACACAGAGGAATAGTCTTCTGACTACAAGATGGAACGAAGATATTTGAGGTCTACAGTTGCTAGACTAGATACACGCAGGAGTAACAGGCGTGCATCTGGAACTCCATGCATGTTCCCCCATGATTTCTTCTTCGTCAGTGACTATTGTGGTTGACTCTCTTCCGCAAGCTCTTCGTCCAGTAAAGGTAAAGGTTGAGTCTAATTCGTGTTCTTGCCAGGATTTTCAAGTGATGGGCTATGCAAACCCTCTCGATCGACATCACATGGTCAAGGGAAGAAGGTGACGCCTTGAGGGTGTTACTAGGGATGCACACGTTTTCACGGAGAAGATAGCGTGGCTACTGCAGGTACCAAATCCCATTTCCCACGTGATTTGACTGTAATGTTGAATGTCTCTAATGGAAACTCAGGGAGAGAAAGATAGTTCGGAACAGTTTCAGAAAGTGTTTGATATTTTTCTTATTGCTTCCTCAATGTGCATTACACCTTGTCTCCAGTTTTTGTTTCTGCTTTCCAATTGTACTATGTAATTGGGAAATCCTTGTTCTCATCCGTCTCTTTAAGCGTTTTAGGAAGACGTAGGTCAGAGCGTGTCAATCAAGTTGCTTGCCGCAATACCATACTGAAGAGATCATTTTCCCTAACTTGGCTGCGTGAAAACAACGCGGTAAAAAGAAATGAAGCAAAGCCCTAAGCAGAATCTTAATGGAGCAGCATAAATGACAAGCATAGGAAAAGTTGAGAATGCAATCATGATTTTTAGTCTATGCTTTCAGTATCTTGGGAGTTGAATATTACACGTTTTTTTAGTTTATCTTGAAATTGATGGTGGGAGAAGTTTCTATTATGGGAAGAGGAAGTAATGTAGCCAGTTGCAGGTTATGTTATACAGAGCAATGATATTTTTCTTGTCAGTATTAATACTCCTGTCTAGCTCATGTAATATCAATATGACTGAGATGAAATTTCCGTTTGGAATTGCTTTCACGTTTCGACAATTTCAGATGTTATATGCTTCTTCCTCCTTTTGTCTATTCATTCTGATCGACTTGAGACTAGGTAGCAGAAGCCAAGGTAAGAGAAGATATGCTTTAACATCTCTCCGTCTTAAAACATTTTTGTTTTGAAAAAACAGAAAAGAGTGTATGTTAAGTATGACAATCAGTCTATTTGTCAGGTGACATGCTAGCTGTTGAATTATTATTTATGTCTGTGTTCGACAGGAAGGTTCATTCCTTTGATACTTGAAGTTGGCAGTGAAAGTTGATAGCAGTGGCAGTTGCCAATTTCCATCGACAAATGCATACCTGTTGCCCCTTTTCCTATCTTTCAACGGATACAGATAGTTGTTTTTTGAAAATGGAATTCTTGAATATACCAACACAAGCAAAATATTACAAAATTATTTGTGAATCTGGAACTTGGAATATAGATTTAGTTGGTAAAACCAAGTTCCAGGTGAGAAATCTATTGCAACCCTTCTTTTCTAGCTGTCTAATGTCAAAAACATCAACTCTCTCAGCTTATATAACTATATATTACAGAGTTGGCAGGTAAATCGGTTTCTGAGTGCCTCCCAACGTAGTTCATTTAGTTCCATAGTATAGCAGTTCCATGTACAATCTCTCCTGATTTGTTCTCTTCTATTGCAGTCTACTTTGATCCAGCCTTTGCCATCTGAATCAGAGGAGACTCCTCTCTGTGAACTACTTGGTTATGGGTAGATTCATTTGCAGCCTTTCTCAACACTGTCTTCTTTTTTGCTTGCTTAGCCCAACCCACAAGCCCTTCTTGAACATGTTCATCAAATATTGCTTTCTTAAATGAACTTCCCATCTGCATTATAAAAAGAAAATAGAATCACCCTTTCTTAGTCATACATCCTGGATTATTTTTTAACAAGACAACTCGGTACTGCAACATCTTTCGGTGAGAAAATTCTAACTTACCTGTGTCACAATTGCATAGAGTGGTAGGGTACTGTAACTGCAGAGCAACTGAATGAATGCCCTATAAGATGGGATTCACATTAAAACAAAGCGTGTAATTAGAAGTTATGCCTTTATATATGGTAGAAAACACAATAGACATGAAAGTGAATTTACCCTATAACGAGTCTTGGAATAATATAACTAACTTGTCCCATTATGCAGGAGTCGAAACCATATTGTAGCTGTAAGAGATTGTGAAAAATGTCACATATATTTCAGTAGTCATTTGCTAAATGCTGTTAGGAAATGTAGATTTGTGACTTTACCCATATCCAGAAGAAAAATGCCATTTCGAAAGAGTTTTGGAATAAAATGATGTGGATCAAAATAAGAACGATTTTAGGCTTGTTGAACCAGAAGTGATCATCTGAAGGATGAACAACCAAATCCCCTTGGACTGCTACATGTTTCTCGGCGACCTCATGGGCCAACTGAGCGATTACATGCTCCAACTTAGTTCCCACGGCCAGTAGAAGCTGCCAAAAGAGCACCACCATAAAGATTTTCAAATAAATTCTTAAACAACCTCTTTCATGGATAATAAGAGCAAAAGTATAAAATAATAGCAGTATAGGAAACGGTTGGACAGCTTACAATGAAGGGTATGAATGCAATCCAGAAATATGCATGCCAGCCTGCATAACAAAATCAGGTATAACCTTCCTTGCTCAGTAATGACTTTCATAACGCAGGGCAGGATGGAAAACGGAGAGCATGGCATCAGCTTAATTATTACTTATCAGCAAATTGACAGGGCATTTTTTAGAAGTGAGAAAAAGAAAAGGTTTTTGCTTGTCATTCACACATTCTCAGTTTTGGAAATCATAACTTCTTTGCAATCGGTTTTCTCTATTCTTGAATAGTTTTTGGTTCTAAATTGCACGAGTCATTGAAACTACACTAATTGCCAAATTCTGCACTATTAAGCTGCCTAAAAATGGTGTGCTGAGTTACTATAAGAATGCGTTTTAGTAAAAGAGGTGCAAAATGATCCTCTAGTAATTGAAAGGCAATATTAATTAGCTTACCAGCAACATTCAGCAACAAGAAAAGAACCACAAATAACCAAAGATACCAACTGCAGCCGATGAAACCAGAAATTAGTACATTCACTTTGCACAGAAGAAACACTCGTGGAATTAATGATATGCACTTTGAAAAGGATGGAACATGTTAGATTCCATGGAATTAAAGCTCCATAAAGGAACGAACTAATAGTTTGCATTGCATATGATTAGTGGCATATAAAAATCACTAACCTTATTCCAACAACTTTCTTAAAGTCAGCTTCAAGGGCTCGCATCATGTATTTGTGAAAATTAAACTTTAGGTTTCCCCTGCAATGAGTCTGCAGAACAAACCTTTTAAACATGTGAAGAGTTTCTTTTCTACAAAGCTGAGTTTTTTTTAAAGAAACGGATATATAGAGTTTAAGTGTGAATAGAGTCATAAACCCACCATAATGAAGCCAAGTCGCAATGTGATATAATCAGATCTTGTTACCGATGCATAGAACTGCTTGAAAAACGATTGCTGAAAGTAAAAGTTAAAGAGCGAAGCCATTAGAAATATAATGAATCGTTTCTGAGATTTAATCTCATGATATGAAGAATGTCATATAAGAAGTTCATAAAACATGATCATTTAATTTTATCACCCCAGATTAACTGGTGTTTGCTTCCTAAGACTGACATTAATTTTGCATAGAGAGGATGGTTTTCCAGCTAAGAGTTATTTCGCTTTGATAAAGTTTCTCGTTGGCTTGTGCTGAAACTTGTGAAACAAATTTTTCACACTTAATGGAAAGGCATAATTAATACGGGAATGTTTTCTTGGAGCAATACCAACTAATAAAAAAATTTAATCTATAGAAACTCATCTTTAGACAGGAAATATTTTATGTGAAGCATTTTTTTCATATCAAAATCATAATTCAATAATTGGACGAGAAGATTTTTGGTACTGGGCAATGTAGAACAAGTTCAAGTGGTTGTCGTCTCTACAAGTTTTGGTATTCAGTTTATCAAAGTTAGTTATGGAAGGACTTACCAACCAGCCCAGAAAGCAAGAATTCTTTCCAAAACCCAGATAGCGTGTCCTGATAAAATCATGGTCTTGAACATTCGTAAGCTTTGGATCTTGATCTGAAAAAACATATGCATGTGTAAAAAGAAAATCATCAGGAGCTTGGAGAAAATATAGAAGTGCATCATTTGAGTCTGAAGTTAAGCCAGTATAATCAAGATAAAATTCTCAGGAGAACAAGCATGTAAGATCTTCCAGGTTGAACACACTGGACGTAATGGCTAACCTATTTCAAGGAAAAAATTAATAAGAGAAAGTGAGCTACTAACAAGCAATACCTTGTTCTGGATCTTGTTCCTTGTTCGAGATAGAATCCTCCCAGCGTTTCCACTGCCTTATCTGCACCGAAAAAGACATTTAACAAATACTATTCAATATGAGGGATCAGAGAATAATGCTGTAGTTAGGAAAAAAAGAAGAAGAAGCAAGTGAATACGAGGAAATTACCTTAGCACTTCCGAAAAGAATGGTTAGAGCACAGAAAACCACATGCACACAAGCAAGCACGAAGATAAATATATGAAGATGATGCAGTGCTGTTGTAGATAACATAGGAACCTTTCCCTGGAATGTGATCAAAGAGGATAAATGTCAGCCATTTACTTGTAAATATCCATTTACCATCGAAGCACATGGCTACCAAAAGATTACCAATTCTTTCTTACAGCAGACATGAATTCACACAATCCTGTCAAATCTGTCATTTCATACTTTGTTTATTGAAGCTATTAAACAACAAAATGCCGCTTGCTTTAATCCGTACTTTAAAGGACTGGTCTCAAGTTTATATTTTAAGTTATACTTAATGAAAACAGCTAGAATTGCATAGGATTTCAGCTTTCAAACACCATTAAGGGACCGTGAGTGGTATCCCGAATACTGGAGAGCATGAATTTGAAGATTAACTGATAAACTATGTCTTCTCACAGAATATGTGTGTGTGTTAGATGTCACGAGTAATGAAATTCCGCTGCACGGATACGAGCAATTGAAACTTTAAGAAGAAGCAAATGTAGGACTGATTCCTCCAAAATTAAAAAGGGTGTTCTTGAATGTAGAGGTGTGGATAGAGAGTCAAGGCAGCAACTAAAGTGTCTATAGAAAGAGAGGTTACAAGTTAAAAGTTACAAACAAGGGTACCACACGGGTCATTCAGTCTTTTACGAAAACTCTCTTTTGTTTCATCGACTAGGAAAAGCAAGCCAAATATTATAATCCATATTAAACATCAAGCATGTTCGGTTGAGGCCCGAACGTCTCCCTAGCTGCTACAAGACTAATATATTCATCACCAAATTCAGTTTTCAATACTGCTAGAATCTATATTCAACCTGATCTTCTAATATTATATAGCTCTTCCATCCAAATTCCTGTCCGTTCACTTTAACATGAGCATGTAAGTAGAGGTCTTTTCTTTTTTTATTCAAAGAAAAAAAAAACCAGAAAGTAAATGTAGTTGGCGCGGCAGTATAAGATCCATGTTGTCTTGAAAACCACTCCATCGAAATTAAATTTATTAATTATTGATTACCTCGGGACAAGAATTAGCGGGGGAGTCCTCGGCTAAAAGGCGACGGGAAGTCCCACCAGGAAAGAAGGAAAAGAAAGCCTGGAAGTGGGCAGTAGTTCCTTTAGTTTCTTTCTTGCAGGGCAGCATTTTCTTAGACAAATCCTCAGAAATGCAGATAGTGTTAATTCTGCCTTGGAACACTGTCAGTAGCAGTGATATAAACCCCAAAAGCATCAACTCTGCACCATCGAAAATCACATTAATCGACTTCTAGATTATAGAACATCAATCTGCAGGATGCCAAACGAATTTCTATGTATGGATATAATGATCGTGAATTAATGTATGATTTACCTTCTTTGATTTTCTGTAAGGCTTCAAAGAGCGGTTTCTGGTGTTTTCTCTTCAATAACTGCAGATTAAGGGATAAAAAATGAAGATGATCACTTCTACTGCATAGATATAGCAAAAGAGATCGATGATAGAGATCAAAACTGGAACAAAGCATGGTAATTGAATTCAATATATATAAGAAGAAGAGAAGAAAGAACAAGATGAAGAAGAAAAGAAAAGGAAATAAGAGTGATGGACGACCTTGCCAAGGAGGTGAAGGAATCTTTCAACAATAAGAGAAATGAGAACAATAACAGTGCAAACCGCTGCCACAACCCATGTGGGAGTGTACTCTAAGGTTGTCCCTCCTTCTGCCATAATGCTGTTATGTCAATGTATTACTCCTGCTGCTGCTGCTGGTATTCTTCAAATCTTCTTTCTTTTATTGGCTTTGCTTGGATGCATACAACAATGAGATGGGATCAGAGGAAGATCTGCAGGCGGGATGGATTTAAGGAAACAAATGTTTTATTTTTTATTTTTCCAATTCAAACCCGACTGAAATGACCACTTTATACACAGGCCTCCATGGCCCCATTGGATTTCTGATTTCTGAAGACGGAGTGGCGCCAAGTTCAGTGCCTTGATTGGTGGCTTCGACCTAAGTAACCTGCCTTTAAGCCTTCCTAATTTCATTAATATTGATCACTCCATTTTTATTTTTTTTATAATTTTTTTAATCTTTTCAAAGCAGGGTTTGTTTAAGAACTTCATTCCACTTTATTTCCCAAGCTAAGAGTACTAGAAGCCATGCAAGCGACACATCACCATTCTATGTAGTTTTTTTTTCACTCCGCGATGGGAATAGAACTATGATTAAATAAAATAATCATCAAGGGATGAAAAAGAAGGTTGTCTTATATATGAAAAAGATCTCCTTGTTTTTATATGAATACTATAGAGCTTAACCAATATACATTGCCTGTCTGTTTTATTAATCATTGTAAATCCTAAAACTCTTAATAATTAATAATAGTAAACCGCGTTATATATGTGGTCATGTCGAGAGATGAAGTGGGAACATCATCCCATGAGCTGCTATTACTACAGATCAATTTTCCCTTTTTAATTAATCGTGATGGCCCCAGAGTACATACAAGATGTGATTGCAAGGAAGGATAGTCTCAGGAGAGCATTAATAATTAAAATAAACTCAAACCTTGCAGAACACTTCTTGATGATTGGAATAGTTTTCTCTAATGGCCAACACGATGAAACTACATATGGGCATCACAACTGCCCTACCTTTTTTCTATGAGATTGTGAAGCGGTGTTGTTGTTTTCTAAATGATTTTCTATATTAAAATATATATTAATAATTTTTTAATTTTTAAAAATTATTTTAATATTAACACATTAAAATAATTTAAAAGCTTTAAAAATATATTAATTTAAAAAATAAAATATTTTTAAATTTTTATGAAAATATTTTTATAACACAAAAACAAATAAATATTAGAAACAGTTGGTTGGTTATTTGTTTGATTGTTTGTTTCAATGAAAAACAAAACAAAACGCGTTTTATTATCCAGATTGGATTGGATTCTCCTGTTAGCATCAAATAATGGATGATTTTTTATTTTTTTTCTTAAATCGTTATATATATATGTGTGTGTGTGTGTGTGTGTAGAGAGAGGTTCGATTCTTCCGATACATAGAAATATATACTCTAATAATATTAGCAGTAACTGGTGGGCAGCGATTGAGATCACAACGTGTTATTATTCGAATTTGGGCCCCCACGATACTAAGAAATCGATCGTACAATTAAACGGAGGTTTATTTTATGTTGTAGAGATGGGATAATTTACGTACTTCGTGCGTTCCATATACTACGATATAGAGGAAGGCTATTTCCAATGTTTTAAATTAAATTAATGTCTATCGGCATTAATTTAGAGATCGATCTTTCTTTCTTGAAGCTTGAAGCCCTCCCCTCACCATCTGAACTTGTAATTATCTCCGTTTTCCTGGCCATTCATACTCCTCCATTTTAATCGCTTAATTAAGGTGGCTTAATTAATCTTTATGGTGGACATTATTACGTGTTTCATAATTATACATTTTTGAAAGAATATAACTTTATTGTACTTATTTGTATCAAAGCCAAAATCCCGAGTTTTTTTTTTTTTTTTGTATTCTTAACAGCATTTAAATTAATATGGAACGAGCAATGATGATGTAATCATACGAGAAGGCATTAAATAGTCAGGTTCGCTCAAATTGCATTATTAGTTTACGGCCTTCGCCTTCCCCACACATTATTGGCAAATTGCTCCCCTGATTGACGGAACAGCACGTGAAGGAAGGATGGATGGACTAAAACTGCCTTTGTCCTCAAACTGTCCCCCGACCGACCACAGTTATGGTCGTCCATTGATGGAAAAACACATGTTATCTCCACCAATGGGAAACCAGTAAACTAGTCTTGCTCCTCACAGTCAGCAACACACACGATGAATTTCCACTTAGTGTTCACGCACTCATCTTCATCTTCAGTTCTTGCTTGCCAGTTGGAAAGACTCTTTACAACTTGCTGTGTGTTCTTACGGATACAACGGGCGCGCGCATTTGTACGAAATAAATAATGAATTTGATGTTTGTATGGAATCCCTCAACCTCACTTCTTCCTCATCTCATTTTTGTATGAAATGGAAACAACTTCATCTTCCAACATTTCTTAAAGAATTTGTTTTTACTATTTCTTTATAAATAAATAAAAATGTTCTTATTTCACCTCCATCTAAATGTGTGAGTGGTCATATTGTAAAATTAAATATGCTAAAAAAATAAGGATATTTAATGTTAATATAGTAGTTAATCACAAATTATTATGCTCTTATATAGAAATTAAAAAGTATGTAGTTGGTGATACATACCTCAATACATACAAAATAGTCACTTTTAGTGAGGTTTAAGTACTCTTATATAATAAAATTAGTGATTTTTAAAATAAGAATAGCATTAAATGAGAGGATGAACTTTAATTTTTTTTTTAAATAGTGTTTATTCTTATTTTTTCATGATAAATATTCTAATAATTAAAACAAGAATATTTAGATAATAAAAATTATTAACTTTTTATTTGGATGGTTTAGGTGATATTTATAATCATTAAATCCTGTTATTTTGATGAAGTGAAGGGGCTAAAGAGTTATTTTTTTCCTAACCACATTAATAAAAGATAAATATTTTTTACATAACATTAATGAGAGACAAATATTATTTACACATTATTAATGAAATGTAAATATTGTAGGTTCTTAGAAGAGTTTTTGTATATCTATAAATATAGGAAGATGAATATTTCATGTTAAAAATCTTAAAAATAAATAAACAAAACCTTATAACCTTAACATGGGGTCTATAACAACCTCTAGACCAATCAGGTGTAATGCGCAGCCAAGTCTAGGGATTGTGGATTTGACAGCTCACCTGACTCATGTCCTCTTAGACTTAACACCTAATAAACACAAGGATATTAGGTCTGACAGCTTCTCAGATCCATGTTTACTTGAGTTCAACACATAAATGACTCAAGAATGTTGGGTTTGTTAACTCGTTAAATTTATGATTGCTTGGACTCGGCACACATCTAAACTCAAGGGCGTTGGTTTTGTAGCTCGATGGGCTTATGATTGCTTGGACTCAGCATGCGGTTGATCCAAGACAATTGGGTTTGGCAACTTGGCGAGCCTATGATTGCTTGGACTCAGCACATGGCTAATCCAAGACTATTGAGTTCGACAGCTCATAAGACCCATAATTATTTAGACTTGGCATGTGGCTGAACTTAAAAACCTATAATTGTTTAGACTTGACATGTGGCTAAACTTAAGGATATTGGGTTTAACAGTCAAACTTACATTCATTTGGACTTAACACGTGTATGATCTAAGGACATGTGGTTTACAAGCTCGTCAAAGCCACAATTATTTAGACCTAACATATGGTTGAACTCTCGGGTGTTGGGTTTGGCAACTCACTAAACTCACATTCATTTAGACTCGGTACATCGCTGAACTTAAGTATATTAGGTTTGGAAGTTTGTCAGACCCATACTCGTTTAGACTCGGCATATGGTTGAATTTAAAGGCATTGAGTTTGTCAAATTGTCAAACATATATCCACTTGGACTAGGTATGTGGCTAATTCAAGAATGTTGGATCCGACAGCTTATCAGACTCATGTATAGTTAGACTTAACACATAGTTAATTCAAGGATGTTGGGTGTGACAACTTGCTAGATTCATATTCTCTTTTATTTAGTCCATGGCTAACCTATTAATGTTTGGTTGGATATCTCACTAATTCTATGTTTATTTGGATTTAATATGTAATTAAATCTAAATATATTGGTTCTAGAAATGAGTAAAGTTGTGTTATTTAGGTTTGATATTAAGTCTAAATATGTTGGATATGAATGCGGGGGTGTGAATGCCAACCTCCTCATCCATCAATCAATAATCAATCACCAACTGAGGGAAATATTGAATAAAATGGATTGCAATTAAACTCACTAGCTGCTCATCTCGTCATTAACAAGAAAAAAAGTGGTCGACTTTCAAGTGAATGAAAATCCTACATGCAGAGTTTGTTGAAAGAAGGACGAAAGGGAATTCAAAGCATAAAATGGATTGCAGAAATAGTTTAGACGGGAGCTAGACTTATTATAATGGGTGGTGGACCTGACTTATGGCCGAACTTCATTTGATAATGGGCACTAAGAGTCGGGCCTTACTTTACTCATGACTTCGACCTCCCCAGGGCAGCCGCACCGCACAAATAACATAAAGTGTGTGGGCTCAAGCCTTTGAGGCTCAGGATCCACACCGTAATGGATGCCTTGAGGTATCTCATAGGTCATTATTTGCTATCATTTTTTATTATTATTAAATAAAAACAGATTTTTTCTTATTTTTGTTTGTTTTAAAAAATTAAAAACAAAAAAAACCACAACTGATTGTTAAGAACTCTTTAAATTCAAACAGATTTATCTATCAGATTGGATTCAGATATAATAATAATAATTCAAACAGGTCGTCGGGGGCGGCGATCATACTGCATGAATCATGCAATTAGATGCTCTGGGGTTATTATCATTAGTATATGTGGATAAAATTTGAAAGAGGAGCTCCTAGTGACAGCTAGCATACCATGATAAGAGCTAATAATTAAGCTGCAGTACTCACTCTCCCCGGAGGCATATTCTCTACGAGCATGTTAATTTCCGGTCTTTCCACTTCTCCAGAAGTAACGGTTTAATGTTGCTCCTTAATTCCTTTTAATTTATTACATTTCAATCTCATACTTTATTCTTATTGCATTATACTCCTTATTAGTTGAGAGAGAAAAGAGAGGGAGGGGAGAATAGTGAATCAACTGTAGCGAACCAACTAGATTAAAACACATACCATTTTCATAATTTCAAGGGATGCATGGGTTAAGGACTTCGTGTACCTCTCCCTTTCTAGTTCTTTTTTTTTTATCTAATTATTAAGACTTGCATCCAAGAATATTATTTTTTTAATAAAAAATATATAATATCCTTGTAGGGAATGTGTCTTTAAAGTTGATTAAAAAAAGCGATCTAGCCTTTGTTGATGTACAATCTGTCTTGATGATATTTTTACCATTGATCGATCCAATCATAAAGAGATGGAGTGATTCTGCATGCTTCTTCTTGTCTTGCATTTCTTAATGAGCTCCTGCACTGTCATGATCAGATGCCTCTTAATTTATAAGTAAATGGGTACATTAATCAATTAATTAATTAATTATTGATTGCGTGTCTTTCATGCGCAATAAATAATTAAGAACGCCAGTTGAAATGGATTTGACAGGTTAGGATATGACAAAAACTATATCCATATATAATCACGATGTCTTCAATGAAAAAGAAGTTGTCGATTCATATTTGTCATCTCTTTTTGAGAAGATGCAACACACGCAAACCATTGATCACATGCTACTCGCAAACCATTGACTTTCAAGGGTTCAAATGAAATACATCTCGAATACACAACCGAAATTAGCGATCGACTCTATTATTTCTCTTTGCTAGAACATCAATATGATTAAGGTTCTGGTGTAAACAAGAGACAAATAAAAGGGGACAAGTGTGCGC
>SRLM01000562.1:657955-684871 GCA_015708895.1 Populus ilicifolia
CCTAATCAAATATAAATTAATAGCAATGTAACATAAGAAGCCACGAAAGCCGGCATAAAAAATATTCCTGTTGGGAGTGAAGGTACTACTGTCTTAGAGAAAGACACGGTCAAAGTGCACTGCTGCCTTGGACACAGTGCACGAAATCTACGGGTTTTGTCGTCAGGAAAATACCAGCAAGTCACATGAAACCTGTTTTGTTTCCGTCTTCTTTAAGGAGGATGGGATTGGGGCATGCAGGCCGCTTGTTTTTTTCCCTCTCTCGTGATGTGTCTGTAGTATTATAGCTATGCTTATTTTTAAAATATTTTTTTATATTAAAATATATGTTAATAATATTTTTTTATTTTTTAAAAATTATTTTTAATATTAATACATCAAAATAATTCAAAACATATAAATATATTAAATTTTAACAAAAAAAATTTAATTACACTATGTCCTAAACATGTGTCTAATTCGTGTAGCCTTGCTCCATGAGCAAACAAAATTAATACGGTCCTGCTCCTGCTCCCCATGGTCAATATACATTCCATCTTCTCTAGCAATTATAAGTTCTAGATTGTTTCTCATATCCTAAAAATGAATGGCTAGTATTTAATTCTCAAGGCATTTAAGCCTTTCTCGTTTATAAAACTTAATGAATTAATTGTTTTGTATAGAGAGATTTAGGTCCCTTCTTTTCCCTTCTTCTCTCAAGATCAAGCCGATACACATACACGTTAATTAATGCATGGTTAATTAGATGTTAATCTTAAGTTAAGGCAATAATTGATGCATGTTGACATGTTAACCAGTGGGGCTCTCTCTCTCTCTCTATATATATATATATATATATGTATGTATGTATGTAGCTTTGGTTACCTAATTAACCCAGTGAATTATTATTATTATTACTATTATTATTATTAGTATTGATATTAGTATTAGTATCATTGTTACTACTATTATCATCATCATTATTGTTAATATCATTAGTATAATTGTTGTTGTTGTTGTCGTCGTCGTCACAACTTATATTATTATCATTTTTATTCTTGTCACTATTATAGTTATTATTTTATTATTATAACAAGTTATTATTATTATTATTACTATTAATAATAATATTATTAGTATCATTATTATTAGTACTATTATTAGCACCACCACCAATAATATCATCATCATCACTGTTACTACTACTATAATTATTATTATTAGCATTATTATTGTTGTTGTTACTATTATTGCTAATTTCAACATTATTATTTTAATTATTATTAATATTATCATCACAATTATTGTTATTATCATCATGATTATTGATATTTTAACCACCACAACCATCATAATAAACTATTACTATTATTATCATTAATATCACTATTTTTATTATTATTGTTATTATCACTTGTTACTATCATTATTACCACCACTATTAGTAGCATTATTACTATTACTATCATTTTCACTATTATTATCATAAAAAACTAATAATATTACTATTATTATTATTACTATTAGCAGTATTATTAGTATTATTGCTGGTTTCATATTACAATTATTGCTATTATTATTATTATTGCTATCACAATTTATTACTATTATTAATATAATTATCATCATCACCACCACTATTACTATCATATTAAACTATTATTAACAATATTATATTAATAGTATTATTAGTAATATTGTTAGCATCATCATCATTATTATTCAAATAAAAAAAATCATAAACTTGATATGAAAGATAAAATTAAAAACCATAAAAACTTTAGGGTAAAGAAAAAAATAAGAAATAAAAAGGGACCAAATTGAAATTATTATTATTATTATTATTATTGAAAAAATCATAAATTTAATTTGCAGGATAAAATTATAAAATATAAAAAACTTTAATAGAAGAGCCAATAAAAAAATACAAAAGTAGAAAGATTGAATTAAAAAAATATTATATATACAAATTAGAATTGAAGGATTAAATTGAAAATAAATAAAATTTAACAAAAGAGAAAATGACCAAACTAAAAAAATAAAAACTAAAAGAATAGATTATGAAACACCAACAACAAATATATCAATAAAATAAAAAATTAAATCATAAGAATAAAGACCGAATATAATAACCAAAAAAACTAAAAAAGGATGTAATTGAAACAAAAAAAATTAAAACAAAACAAATAGATATAAAAAAAATTAGGTAAAAAAAAATTTAAATGGCTGATATGAAAATTTAGAGGGCCAAGGAAAGAGAGAGAAAAAAAAAGCGTGTTGACAATTAATCGGAGGTATGACAAGCACATGTATTGTACAAAAAAAAAAAGAGACTGAGATGAATTTAGTGACATGGTAAAATCAATTTTTTAACTATTGAATTCAACACACATATCAACAACTTTTAATATATTTTTTTTAAAGTGTCTTACCCTTATAACCCAAGCATAGTTAAAAAAATAATAATTATGCAATTATGAATTATCCCTTAGGTCAAGCCTTTAAAAATTAAATCTAAGAATAATAAAATAATTATACTATAGCTAAAAATATAAAATGCCTAAAAAAACCCTAGAGCGTGGTTAACCAATTATTTACTTTTAAAAGCAACAAAATCATTGTATTGTGCAAAGGATTAATGAAAATACCAAAAAACCCTTTAGCAATTCACAAATGACAAATGAATCAAAAAAGAAGATTATTTTACCCATGAAAGGCAATTAAATGAGAGTTTTTTGGAAGGACAAAACCATCCATTCACTGTTATAATCCATGATAGATAAAAACATATATATAGTGAACAACCCATATATTTTAGTTTTTCTGTTAATTATTATATATAAGAAAAGTATTTGAAGTAGATGTGTTAGGGATATAGAGAACGAAAACAATAATAGCTAATTGCTTCTTGATCGAACATCATCATCATAGATGTCCATCTCTTTATTTTTGTAATTTTCTAATAGTAAGACAATAACAAAGAGTAATTGAGATTGTGGTTATAGTTATTTTTAAAAATAATTTTTAATTTAAATTTATTAAAATAGTATATTGTTTATTTTTTAAAATTATTTTTTACCATCAATATATTGAAATAAATCAAAAATATAAAAATAATTTTTCATAAAACATCACTTAAAATACAATTCCAATCAGCTCCATTGTTACCAGTAGTTACGAGTTTAAAGTTAAACAACAGAAGATGCATGACATGGAGACATGACAATGAACGATGGAGATAGAATGGCTATGAACATGGGCTTCTAGAAGATATAGATTTTATAAATTAAATGGGATTGCTAACGTGGATCTGCACTCAAGTATGAGCAGGTACAAGTGGGTAGGGCAGCTGATTAATAAAATCTTTGCGAGGTTTGGCGTCCACCACCACCACCACTGAGCAGCTGAATATCATTCATTCACAAATAACAATTCAACTCTCCTCTCCTCTATATATAACCACAGCAGCCTTCATTCATTGCTAGTATTTGCTAACCCAACCCTCAAACTAAAGGCCATAGCTCTCTCCCTGTATATATATATATATTCGCGCGCGCGCGCGCATGCCTGCCAGTTTTTCCCTACATATTTTACTAGGTAAATTACCCTTCATTTTTCAAATCTTTTCTTTCTTTCACGGAACCCCATTGAGAGCATTACTCTACAACCGTCCTTGTGTCTCTTAAATGCAAGCCGGACTTATCTCCACTAATGTCCAGCTAGCTAGCAATCTCTTCTGCTTCTTAAAGTATTTTACTCAATACAGAAAAAAAATTGTTCAACAAGAAGGGATAAAAAACTTAAAAATGGAAGAAACAAAGACTAGTATTATCAAACTACAAAAAGCAGTGGAAGACGATCAAAAGCAGCTGCAGCAGCTGATTCCAGGCCTGCCAGATGAGATTTCTATGGAGTGCCTGGTGAGAGTCCCTTACCAATTCCATTCCAATATGAAATCAGTTTGCCACACTTGGCAACACTTGATTTCCCATCCTTCCTTTTATCAACAAAGGCTTAAATCTGGCACTTCTGAACATCTTGTTTGCCTTGTCCAACCTCTTCCCCCGATAAATGACTCCACCACCACCACCACTACTGAATATGATGATAATCCCCTTGATAGCAACATCAGCAACAACAATAAAACAACCAAAAACGAAGACAAGCAAAAGCAGCAGCAGCCCATTGATAGCCCACCTCAGTATGCACTGAGCATCTATAATGCCACGCATAACATCTGGCAGAGGACAAGTCCTACAGAGGGATCGGGAATTCCTATGTTCTGCCAATGTTTGGCCCTTTCATCCTCTGGAAAACTTCTCCTCTTAGGGGGTTGGGATCCCACTACTCTGGAACCAGTCCCTCATGTATTCATCCTGGATTTCATTGGAACTACTGGAGCTACCTGCAACTGGAGACGCGGAGCTCCAATGTCAGTTCCACGCTCTTTCTTCGCCTGTGCTGTCATTGGATCCTCAAAAGTGTGCGTAGCAGGAGGCCATGATAGTCAGAAGAATGCATTGCGATCTGCAGAAATCTACGACGTTGAGACAGATCAATGGAAAATGTTGCCTCATATGATTGAAGAGAGGGACGAGTGTCACGGACTGACTTGGGAGGGGGATTCCAAGTTCTGGGTTCTGAGTGGATACGGCACAGAAAGCCAAGGGCAATTCAGGTCTGATGCTGAGTTTTATGATCTCTATACTGGGTGTTGGTCTAAGGTTGATGGGGTTTGGCCTTTCTCGAGTGCTAGCCCTAGAGGAACCACAACTGGAGTTTGTGTCAACAGGGACAAACACCAAAGTTTGTGGCTCTTGGGAGGTAACCAACAGCAACAGCAGCAAAGTAGAGAAGTAGTCAAGGTCAGTGACACCATTAGACTGGAAATAGTCGGTTCAATTCCACTTCCAAATTGCATTACCGGAACAACCCCGTGTGTGACTACTTTCGATTATGTTGGCCAAGAAGGGGGGAATCACAAGAACAAGCATCGGTTGTTTGTAATGAGCGGCGGTGGTGGCAGGGGATCATCGACACTAGCTTGTGGCGAATGTGATGGGGAAGGGGCATTCATCTCCGATGGATATAGCAATGATGGCACCATCAAGTGGAACCACATCCACACTCCTGGTGAATTTTCTGGTTTTCCATACTCAGCTTCTTCTCTCATAATCTGAGAATAGACGGCAAACCAAGTCTTTTTTCCATATGCACTGTGGAGCCAGTTAACTAGACATCACCTTTGAACGGGACAAATGGCAGGGAACTAAGAGTACTATGTGCTGAACATTTCCTTTTCTTTGTTAAGCCAAAAATCTATGATCCGAGTTCAGTACGCGAGCATGCATGCGTTGACAGATGCTAGAACAGGAATGCTGCTGGTTACTTTCATGTTACTATCATTACTACTGTGGTTTACCTCCCCAATGCTAATCCATTCTTCAAGATCAAACACCACCATTGTCGGACAACACACCTCCCGTGAATGGAGGGAGGGTCTTGGGTAAGTTCTCCATCTTCTGGGCCAAACCCACAAGAAGCCGAGGAAATGTTTCATCAGCCGAACGAGATCTAATTCAATCATCAACCTTACAACATTTGCAATTTTGTTAAATGGTTTTTACACCGTAAGAAAAGATTGAAAAGAATCATAAATATTCAGTGTACTTTCCACAAATGTTGAATCCAACATCTAAGGAGTCGTGAACTCCTAAATGCACTGCAATAGGAGGTGCCGAAAAAAAGGATATACAATCCCAAAACAATCCAAGGATGTTACTAGTTTCCAATCCCTCGAGTCATTTCCATTTAAAGGAGTTGCCAGTCATCCTCGTTTAAGCAGCCCTCTGCATCATTCATAGTCATTACACCAAGGGGATCATCATCTCGGTCCTCGCTACTATCATGCTTTGACGATTTATAGGAATTAGCCACTGTAAACAACGGGGCACCATTTGATTCGTCTGCCAGCTTGGATGCCAGTGAACAGAAATCATCAAAATCATCTGTCCACCAAAACCAAAAAGAACAAAGGCTAGTTATCAGGTTGCATTTGAATAGCTAAAATGACAGAATCTTAAACCAATATAATTTAACCAGCAACCTTTGTCTCGACAATAGAATCCAATTGCCAAGGATGGATCAATCAAGTCCAGAGGAATGTGCCGCACAACACTGCATGAATTATCAAAAACAGTTAGCAAAGTCAAATAAATATGCTGACATAGATAGTTAAACAAGAAAATGAGTTCTTGGATAAGCTCACTCGCAGTGGTAAGATGAAGTATTGGCCTCTACATCATCTCTGCTAAAATTGACCACCTGAAGACCCAAGCACCAACAAGAATATCTTCAAAATATTAACTTGAGCACAATAAAATCAATTGATGGGAAGTAAGCACCAATATCCCTATGCAGCCTGATACAATTAGAATGAAATATAAAAAAGAATAGGGCACAACGATGTCAAGAGAAACCAGTTTAAGATGGAAAGAAATGCTTGTCTCAATAATCTTAGCAAACCACTTTTGAAGGTTAAGAAAACTCTAAATAACAGATATTGTAGGATTGGAAGAGGAAAATTTTGTGGCTTATGCCCAAGCCAACTGGAAAGAGCATAATATGACACTATGTAAGCCAGGAATACGAGAGAGGAGGGAAGGAGAGGGAGGGGAAAAGGGGCAGAGGAGTAGAGGGGGAGATAAAGAGAAAGATGAACAGACATAAGAAGAAAAATGGAAAACTCAACTACCAATAGCCATTCCAGCTTTTATATAGGCACCTAAACCTAATGAAACCCTAATATAAAATATAACATATCATAAAGTCCCGATTCCAAAAAAATAATAATAATAAAAAATCTCTACTGAATATCTTAATAACAAAAAATAACTAGATTCACTAAATAGCATAGAATAACGTCTCCCAACTTTCCTACAATAAATATCACAAAGATCCTCCATCAGACTAGCATGTTAGCTCAACATTGTAAAGCAATGAAGTTATCTATATTACAATCCCATATGCCTGCCGAAATCAACTGAATTGCTAAAAAAAGAAAATGCAGATAAATGCAATAAATTAAGTGTAAAAATCAAATCAAAACTGGTTTGACTTGAATGCTGCAATGAACTTCAATGGACCACACACACTGAGATCTTTTAGAGCCACTAGCCAGATGCATTGATCACTAATTAGTTCCTAATATTCATCAAAAGGGCATCAAATCAAAACTGGTTTGACTTGAATGCTGCAATGAACTTCAATGGACCACACACACTGAGATCTTTAAGAGCCACTAGCCAGATGCATTGATCACTAATTAGCTCCTAATATTCATCAAAAGGGCTAAAGCAAGATTTGTTAGAGTCATGCTCCTTTCCCTAAGGCTTAACCTCATCCTCCAAACAGACTAATTAAGTTGGTCGACTAATATTAATGTGACATGAGAAAATATTTTTCGTCTTGATTTTATGTAAATGGGTTCAGTAAATCACAGAAAATATGCAGATGATGGTTGAAGATTAAGAGGCGTCAGCTCCTTAGACCATGTAACATGATCACCATGGAAAGACTAGTGTTTAAGTCTACAAAGTTTCTGAAGTGTTTTATCATGCAAGTATGAAATGCATTTGGCCCACAGTCTAGGACACTATATACTTATGGTAACATGTTAACCACAAACTGGGGCACCAGACTTTTGGCACTTTTCTAACTTCAACTACCTTTCAGATTTATATCAACCCTGTCCTTTCCATTCAGGATCAAATGCATGCTCCTCCGATGTATTGCTTCTCTCTCTGGGTTTAGGTACCCTATATTAGTTTGTTTAAATGCTTGTTCTGAATTGAAGTCATGATTCCCGGTTTATTTGTCATATTTGGAGGGATAACACCAGCGAGCAGTCAAAATCCATCGCAATGAAAGGGAAGCAATTGTTTTAGGTAGTAACATTTCATTTTGAAACTAAAGGAAGCATCTCTATAATTTCATTAAACAGATTGGAAATTCAAGTGAGGTATATGGATTCAATTTCTGGTATATAATCACTATGCGACGAAGTAAGAAATAGAAAATTATTGCCATAAAATTATGGAATGACATAGAAATGAGTAATTTAGTCATCTATAATATGTGACGATAGATAGGTCAGAAAGAATTATGATTTACCGGCTGAACTTCATGTGGATCAAGATAAAAAGCATTCTCATCTTGCACACCAACAATGTAAGTTGAAGCACCAGGTTTCCCACCCAAAATTCCAAGGCTTTGGGGAAAGGTGAATGTTGCCTGCAGGGATGGAATATACCTGAAGCAGTTTAAATTCCAACTGGTTAACAAATATGACAGTACACTTAATGACTCCAAAATTAGGTTAGATTAGAGAATCGGGGCAGTGACATAATAAGTAATTTGGTTTATTTTTAACATTGAATCATATGATGCATTTTCCCATTCCCTGCATGAATGTTGTGAAAACTCGTGCAAAACTGCCTTACACAAGAAAAAAACAGGATCATCCTATTGAACCTTTCCACTATATCCCTAAACTAACTAAAATCCATTTTGTCAATGCAGCACCACACCTTTTCCAATAAAAGAAGCACCCCACAAATATAAAAAATAAAATAAATAGAAATCATAGAATACATTTTTCAGCCTATCACTAGATAAAAGGTTTGATTGCGATCTTCTTATAGCATATAAATGCTCAATGACATCCCTAGGTTCGAAGTATTGATATTTAATAGAGAAAGATAGTTAAGATAGTGATTATTTAATTCGATGACTGACATTAATTGGACCATCACACTTCTATCGAAGGCTCCTCAGGAACACTCACATCCAGCCTATCAGGTCTAATAGAATCAGTATGTTTTCATGGAAATTTAACATGGCTCAGGTAATGAACAAAATATTTAACTATTCTTAGCCCTTCAATGGTCATCACAGGTCATGATTCATGAATACAATGGATGTTCCTTAGTTTAATCACTATAAAAGCAGCAAATTAACCAAACCAAAGAAACAGGGCAATAGAGCAAGATGAAGTTCTGCATATCAAATATAATTTGCATCAAAACAAAGCAAATCAAATTCCCAGCTCAAGCAATGATGACTTCAAAATGAAATATAGATGTAGAACATGATCACAGACCTTGGATTTATTTTGTCAAGCCCAAGAACCAAAGGAACCAGTAGAAGAATTGGTGTCCAATCTTCTCGACCTTTAGAAAACTCTGAACAATGTCTAGCAGCATCTTCAATGCTGAGAACTGGAGCTCCCCCTCGCTCCCCATCTTCACAACCAGAAACAACATAAACAGCCATTGGAAGTGTCTGGAATTCAAGATTGGTTTCCTCTCTCTTAGAGCGGGCTAGAGATTCCCAAGAGCGGCACATGGCATAAGGGCCTACCCATGATCCAGCTGCAAGTCCATAAGCCTTTCCAGCTTGAAGAAGATTGTGAATAGAGAACGCTGATGCCTCCGAATCACCAAAAAGATGTAAGATCTCAACATAATCTTGATCCAATGGCTGCATAATTAAACGTGAAGGATGAAACATGATCCATGATAGTGTAAGAAGATAAGATTCATCTTTGATTCATAGTTGAATGATGGGAAAATTTTTTCTTAAGAATTAAAATTTCATAGGTTCACCTTGTCCAATGGTTTTCTCCAAGATCTCCCTAATCGATGAAAAAGCAATGCCTGCAGAGTTAGAAATGAGAATTCACCATTAACTGGAAGGCAAACATCATAACAAAATATACAATGACCCAGGGCTGGAAAGTTAACTAAAATAATTGAACTATCATAGAAGAAAGTATTGATGTGAGAAATGCAGCAGCAATATACCTGAGCAACAAGCATCTGACTACTCCGAAGCATACAACCCCAGTTTACATCACTTGTAAGTTTTGAATCTTCAATCATATCAAAACCTACAAATGAGCAATTTAAGCCGGTTCCCCATAATTATAATTACCATGCCTGCTAAAGCTTTACTTAAAGATAGGCTGAAATGGATAAATAGTCATAACACAAACCTTTTCTATACGTGATTAGAATTCGTGATGAAAAATCACGATGAAATGCAGCTAAAGCATCGGTAGCATCTGCATTTCCAGAAGAGTCACCTTGTGAAATCTTGTAGCACGCTCCTAGAAACCATATGTCACTAGTCGTGTTAGATATCCCTGTCTTGCTAGTCCCTAATACACGCTCTTGGATTCTCCTCATTGTGCCACCTGCCAATATTTTCTTCACGGATGATGTCCAACCATTTCTATGTCTAATATGTAGTCCTTCGTTATGACTAGTTGAAGACGAGTCGCGATAAATGTCAAAGACCGAGAAAGCAGATGCCAAGAAGCCTGACCACAAAGAAGGCTTGGAAAACTTAGTGTCAGTGGACCCTGGTTCTGAAGAATCAGATATAAAAGAACTCTTTGGGGTGTCAGTTGTAGTAGTTTTAGATGGAGAAACAGCGCCCCTCTCACGAAAAACCTTCATTACCTAGTCACTTCATTACCTAGTCATGGAGCAGCAGAAACGTCTCATAGATGCAACCAGAGTGTTGTCAAGAATCCAAAGAGAAACAGAAACCGTGTAGCTGAACCATACAAAAATGCACATAGCAAAGTTAAGCACATCCAAGTGTGTTAAGTAAATAAATAGATAAATCAGAGGGGATTGTTATCACATCATACAATTGAAGAGAAGGTAGATGCAATCAACGGCCATATACTGTGCAAACGTTTGAACAACTCAATCAATGACACAATTTTGGCTGTGTTTGGAAATGCATTTGAAAAGCCTTTTGAAAGTGCGTTTGGGCAGAAGAAGTATCAAATCAATGCCTTCTTCAGTGCTTTCGGATCATTTTGATATGAAAAGTCAAAACCAAAAGAAAAAAGCACCTGAAAATCGTAAACTACTGAGTCTAATCTAAACCTTGTAGATAGGACAGACTAAAAGGAAAAGGGCAATTATATGAAAAGAAATGAGCATCTCCTCAGTTTGAGATTTCATGCAATGCATTGGTTGCCAAATTATCTGATTGATTGTTGTTTATAATTCAGTTTTTTTTTTTAATTAGTAAAACTACGATTGATTGATTAAAAAACAAAGCTAGCTAACTCCATCATCCAAATAATACCGACTCTGACTGAGTTGGCACACACAATCAATCTTATAATAGAGTATTCAAGAAAAAAATGCAAGAAAAAACACTAAACTCAGAGTAATTCTTCATATATAAGATAAAGATAAATCAAAACCAGAGCAAATCAAGAAAAAAGAAAAGCAAACCGTAATAATTCATTCTTTTCCGAATTAATTAATTAATTAATTAATTAATTAATCAATCGATTATGAGTATCTATCAACAAATACACACACACACACACAGAGCGGGAGTTGAATACCTGAGAGAGTATATTTGAGGAAATTTTTAATTTCGGGAGAGGGAGGTCTCCTTGCTTGGCTTGGTTTATGTTTCAGAGTTGGTTCCTTCTACTGCTACGCTACCGCTGCTTGTTTTTGTATTTTTTTTTTTTAATTTTGAGGAATTCCTTCCTTTTCCTTCTTTTTATCAACTGACTGCCTTTCTGTAAATAATGTAAAATTCAAGGACGAAACAACACCCTCCCTCCGTTTGTTTCCATTCCATCTGGCTGGCTGGAAGGAATTATACATTAAAATAATACCTTTTCTCAGTTTTCTCTTTTCTTTTTAATAATAAAAGAAAAGAAATGATGATGATAGATGGAGGAGGTCAATTATCAATTTGTTTTCGTGTTTCAATTTCCTCCGCGTTTAACTAGCTCCGCTCTACGGCGTCGTTTCTAAATTTCGGTTGAGTTTGGGCCGGAGCTTCTCCTCTAGGCGCTTCCCAATCCTGTGTTTATATGGGCCTCAACAGCATTCAGCCCATGCCCATGGTCCATTGGATACGCTTTCTCACATCACCGGAAAACCTAACCTTCATTTGCTATAATACAGGCGGATGCACGCTATACCACTATACACAACAACAAGTAAATAAAAACAATAAATACTACATAATTTATAATAATAGTAATAGTAATAATAATAATTATAACAATTACAATATCATATACTTACCGTTTGCAGTTGAAAGTGCCGTCATTGTGCGTCCTATGGAATCATAAGTCAGGTAATATTATTATTATTATTTTTTGGTCACAGAGAGAAACAACTTCCCTCCCTAACTCCCTCTCCAATCTCTCTCTCTCCCTCTCATGTAGAAGAAGAGCAAGAGGAAGGAGAACAGCAACAAGAACAAGATCTGCTTTCTTGACTTCTCCCGGTAAGCCACACGCACCCTCTCATATTCCTCCCCTTCTTCTCTTTATCCATAAAATAGCCGTTGATATTAATCTTCTTTTGTTGGCTTGCCAAGACAAGATGAGATTTTTATATTTACAGTATTCCTTTTGGGTTTTCCCTTTTTTTATTAAACATTCGCTCTGTTTTTTTGTTTTGGTCATTGATTTATCAATAACTGGATCAATGAATTAACTGTTTTAACTGCCTTCCATTGCCTTGTTGTAATGATATATATTTTTTTTGTGAGTGATAAGGATTTCACTTGGTTTGATTTCTAGGTTTTATTTTTCCAACTACAACTCATTTGAGCTTGCCTTCAATACTCTGAAACCTTACACCCTATTATTATTTCAATTAAAAAATTCTGACTCATTCTTATACTTTTGGATGCTCTATGTATGTAGGTATAGCGTTCTTTATATTCTGTATTCTGAGCAGTTATGCTACTTGAAGCCATGCCTGCTGCCAAGAAGGTTAATTTTTTCTTCATTCTATTTTCTTGTCTCTTTTCGCTTGCTTCAAAATTTGAGTTGGTTTTACTTTTTTTATCTTTTAGAAAAAAAGAACTTCTATAATTAATCAGTGAAAAACTACACACTTGACTTGGTAAAATGTGCACACAAGGCTGGGAGACCAAACATGGGATTCATATAGCCGACTCACTCAAGCCTTCCACCCTTTTAACAAACTGTTCTTCTATGGTTTTAGTTTTAGCAGCCCCAATACTATTTGTTGTACCTCTACGGCGATTTTTTTTTTATCCTTTTAGCTATCTCTAATGATCAACAACAATACATAATGTGTATTCAATTAAATTCTCAACTTGTTGGAACTTTCTTATGGCTGGCGGTGCTTCTTGAGCTGATCTTTTTTCTCGTGTATGATTTTCAGAGATGTGCTACACTGGATTCATCTTATTATGATTTAGTCATTGATGTTTTTCTTATTGCCATATCTTTTGTTTATTAGGACCTTGATCAACGAATCACCCTTGCATTCAACAAGTTGCTGAAGGACATAGGAAATCAGGTTGAGTTTGAGCTTCCAGATTCATTTAATAAATCAAAGTCTACAGCCTACACCCTTATAAAGCGCAGTATCCACTCAAAATATGTAGAATTTTTAAAGCCATTTTATGGAGGTTTTAGTTTTAGCATTCATTTTTCAGCTTAGAGAAAAGCTGTTATGATGTCTTGTTTTTCCTTCCATTATTAAATGTTCCTTTTCATTTCGCATTTCCACATGCTCTTAAAGTATTATGTTCTCTCTTTCTATCTGTATCCTCGGGTATGAATATATATATGCATGTATGAACCTACCACGTTTGCTTTTCTTGATCAACACTTTCAAGATATATATCTCACTAAGAAGATTAAAAGGCGCCTTGAGGATGATGGTATATTCTGCTCCTGCAGTGCATCACCGGGTTCCTCTCGTGTGTGTGATAGAGATTGCCATTGCGGGTAAGAGCAGCCTTCAATATCTTGGTTACTCCGAGTTGTATTTGATAAATTTTCATTCTATAAACAGCTTGTAATCATGTTTCATCTAGTAGTATGTTAGTTTGATCTAATTTTACTGTATTCAAATTTATTTTCAGTCTGTACATGTTTATTTCCAAGCCTTATTGGATAGTACATGATTGAAATTTGGAGATGCCACTTTTAGGCCAGATTGCCTATGTAACTTGTTCATAATTCATTGTCTGTCTTCTAGCACATCATCTCTATTTATGATAAATTTCTGGGTTGTCTGTCTTCTAGCACATCATCCCTATTTATGATAAATTTCCGGGGTCCACCACTTACACCTCTGGTAGCAATCCCTCATGAATTACTGCTCGGAACATTGACATGCAGGGAGATCTAGAGTGCCAAAGGGAGCGTAGGGCTCCCCATCCCAAAGGTGAAAAAACATACTAATTCTAACAGTCAAAGATGATATAATGTATTTATTTCTGCATAACGATCCCCTCAAACTAAGAATTTATCCTTTGGCTCCCCTCCAGTAATTAAAAATCAGGTCTTGCCCCGTGCACATTGATGAGTCAGAGCCCTTGGGCATTGATTAGTGCCTGAATTGTACCCAAGCTCCAGCAATACATTATATTCATCTTGATATCCTTGCTGAGTGCATATTCACGGTTTAGTTCTGTTACTAATGAAGAGGTCAAAATAGGTTCATAGTTAAGTTTGATGATTGTTAATTGTCAAAGCAGGATGATATGATTGGTTGAAATAGTTTTATACTTGAGTTTGATTTTCTAGGAAACATGTGTTTGATCCTGCCTAAATCTAGAGTTGATACAAGAGTGGTTGTCATGCAATTCAATATAAATGAATTATTACCATGACAAGGTCATTGAATTTGACCGAAGATGTCAGGAGTTCATGGTGAGTAACTATCACAAGAAACATTCCCATGATCATGGTCGCTGTCATCCTATTTATAGTGAGCTGACTGGTTCAGACTTAAGAGGATGTCATGCAGCCTTTATGTAATTGCCACCATTGGTTGTTTTTAATTCTCTGGGAGTTTCTTTAATAGCAATTATTATTTAATAATTTAATCGTGCCTCTTCTTTTTTTCCATTCATTGTCTTCATTGGAGGTGTGGTTATGAAGGTTTCTTGTGGATTTATATGAGTTTGATGTTAGTATTATTATTGTTAAGTTTGTCATTTATATGGGAGCTTCTGTAATAGTTTAAAAACTCTATAATTACTTTTATCTCCAAGGATGCTGCTGTCTAGCTGCTCTTCAGGCTGCAAATGTGGGAGTTCATGCAGCAATAAACCATTCCAGCACCGGCAGGTGAAGAAGATGAAATTAGTGCAGGTAGATGTGCATGGCTTCTCCTGGTCTATCTTAATTAATATGTAGAGTAGGACTTTATTAATGAAGGGTGAAAGGCAGTAAGCATGATGCTCTGCATGAGGGAAAAAAGAACCATAAGGATCCCACTGGTATAAGTATATGACTTGTCCCCTTCTCTGTTCCTCTTTATCTTGGATATGGTTATTTAGTCTGAGGGTTGTGGACCTGAAAAATAATTCATCTCATCTTTCTAAGCATCTTTATCCACAGGAATTATTTGGATGTTGTTCAAATGTCATAGTGTCCTGATTTCTGTTCGCATATCATTTCCTTTGTGCAAGTATCTGTTTTTACCTATTCATGCACTCAAAATATGAGGTTAAATAAGGTATTGTTTGTAGACCGAGAAATGTGGATCTGGGATTGTGGCAGACGAAGATATCAGACAAGGAGAGTTTGTAATAGAGTATGTTGGAGAAGGTGATGTCCCTCTGTCGCTGCTTGCTATTCAATTGAAATTGCATATTTAACAAGTTGATGTTTAATCACTTAGGCAACCTATTAATTAATACTTGATCCATTACTCAATGCAGTTATTGATGATAAGACCTGTGAGGAAAGGCTTTGGAAAATGAAACACCGTGGGGAAACAAACTTTTACTTGTGTGAAATCAATCGCGATATGGTTATTGATGCCACATACAAGGGAAACAAGTCGAGATATATAAACCACAGTTGTTCTCCCAACACTGAGATGCAGAAATGGTGCTCCACTGATCCTTATTCCTCACTTTAATCATGCTAGTGTTTAAACATGCGGATTTACTGTTTTAGACTATCTTAATCAATTTACCTTTTTTCTTAAAAGGATAATTGATGGTGAGACTAGAATTGGCATATTTGCAACCCGTGACATAAGAAAGGGCGAGCATCTGACATATGATTATCAGTATGAGTGCTTGCATCCACTCTTATTTCATTCTTTAATTATGGTTGAGTCTTTTATTGCTTACACAGTAAGCATTCTACAAAATCTATACTCAGTCCAGTCTAATAAATTTAGCAGGTTTGTTCAATTTGGCGCAGATCAAGATTGCCATTGTGGTTCCTCAGGTTGCAGGAAAAAGCTAGGGGTTAAACCGAGCAAGCCTAAGATGTCTTCAGATGCTGCATTAAAACTAGTAGCATGCCAGGTGGCAGTATCCTCTCCCAAACTGAAAGCAATGATGTCAGGAAAAGATGTATGTATGTGTAATTGTTTTATGTATGCTTTTGCACATATGATTTCATTCAGCTTCTACCCTTATACTTCCTTTCCTTTGCATTTTTTTTCCGTGTATGATATGCGAAAAGACTGATACTGGTATTGTTATTTGTGAAGGTTTATCAGAATGGAGATTTGCACAGAGGTGAGCAAGTTTTGTTCGGCATGTTACCTTGTTTTGTTAATTTCTGAAATATGGTTATCTGAACATTATTCCTTTTTGTTCATTTTAATTTCATCTCAGGGAGTTCGCAACGTGCTTTAAGTAGTCTACCAACATACTCCTGTAATTGCATTGGCGAAGTGGTTAGACTATCTCGCCGCACTGATAAGACGTATGTTTAGAATACTGCTAATTATCATTCAGGCTTTCATCCATTTTGCTAAGTAATAATTTGAAAGTGTTTGATTGATGATGAGAGAAAAAGGATTTGGAATTAACTGACTACTTCCCAAAGGGGAGCTATATTTTAGCCTGTGATTTCTACGTTCTCCCTGGTGAATGTGTATTGGTAATAGCCAGAAGAATGCCATGGAATTTGCGTTTAGGAATTATAAAATAAAGGTGTCACTTATTATCCCTCAGCTCCTGCGGATAGGCAATGCAATTAAAAGCGTGTCATCAATGGTCCCATGACTTGGCAGTTCAGGATCAACAAATGTCAAATTATCGTCTTCTTATTTAACCCCAGTTAGTTATTGTAGTACCATTGGTGTTTTAGAAGGTTGGTTTGGTGCACACCTTAATTTTATCTAACTGTTGAATCTAACAGCTTCTGAATTTCGCTGAATTCCCTTGTGGTTCTTGGATTCCCATTCAAAGGTTTCGATTAAAAACTGGATTCTGATATTTTGCATATGTGGCGGTTCTATTAATTAAGTTTTTCCATGTATTGATTGTTCCAGATATTTTGGGATTATTAAACGGTATGATAAGTATTCAAGAAAACACTCGGTAAGAAGAGCTGTGTCTCTGATTACTGTTATGTGAATAAGTGTCGTGATCATATCTGATTTCATTTATTTAATTTTTGGCAGATCATGTTTGAAGATGGCACAGTTAAGTTTCTTGACATGTCAAAAGAAGATTGGGACTTTGTAACTTGGTGATTTAATTCCAGGGTAAGTGATCATGGTTTTTGTCGAATCAAACGATTACAGACGATGAACTGCTATGTCATGATGCGTTTTTATCTTTTTGTTGCATCCCAGGTAATAATCTTGGACAAATGTAGTGTGCTTGACTTAACCTGACAAATTTGCATAAATGTTGTATCAAGGGTTTGGGCCGGTTCTGTTCTCCAATAAAACAAGATTTGATTGCACAGGTTTACACTTAGCAGAATGTTGTATCAAATGCATTTTTTGTTATTTTTCTTTGATAAAGAAGGAACTCTGTAGTATTATTATCTGTTAAAAACATTTGCTCGTTATTTGTAATTTGCTTTGCTTGTGTTGAGAGTTGCCACTAGATTCAGACGGACTGAATTCAGCCGAGAAACAAAAACGCTGCGGTGTGCACTATTTTTCCAGTAAATCATTTAGGTGCTGCAAACACCTCGTAAAAAGAAAAAAAAACAGGTTTTATTTTAATTAAATGATAAAAAAATAATCATTTTTTATTTCTTAAAAGTGGAAAAAATGATGTTTAATTTTCAACAAATTAAACATGGAATAACAAAATTGAGTAAAAGAAAGTATTAAAAAAATAATTGTGGGTTAACTCAAATTAATATGATAAATATGTAATTTGGATAATAAATGATAAATATATAATTTGGATAATAAAAAGTGAGCTAATAAGAGTTAATCTATTAAATCTATATTTTAGGTCATTAGGTTGGGATAATCTAATTAAAAAAAATCAAAGAAAGGCATAGCTAATTTTTTTTAAAGAAAATAATGTTGAAAAATGAAATTTTTTAAAAATAATTTAAATGTTAAAAAATAGAATTAAAAAAAATTAATTACATAAAAAGATTAAAATAAAAAAACAATTAAAATAATGAGGATGAAAATCAAAATAAAAAATAAATTAGATGGCAACTACAAATTATTAACTAAAGGATTAAATCGAAAAGAAAAATAACTTTAATAAATGAATGAAAAAATCAAAAGAATAAGAAGCAAATTAAAAAAAATATAAGAAAAAATAAATATCAAATTGAGATTGAAGAATGAAATTGAAAACAAATATAACTTTTACAAAAATACTAAGAACAAAAATTATAAAGTAAAAGAATAAGGGCTAAAGTTGAAATATTTTAAAAAAAACCAACCTATAATTTTTAGGGGAGGAGAGAGTAAAAAACAAAAAAAGATCACAAGTTTGATAATTTAAACCCTGAGCTTTGATTGATTTAAAATATTGTCATCTCATTTTTTAAAAAAAAGATATCATCTTTAATTTTTTTTTAAATATTTGATTTATTTGAAATTAGCTTTCATAATATATTTCAATAAGATTAATTTATTTTGATTTTTTTATAGGGTAATCATATCTTATAACTTGAATTATGAGTTTGATAGATTAAACCAAATCGATCTAATATGTTACTGTTTTAATATTTTTTTAAAAAAATAAAATTTTTATTTAAAAAAAAACCCAAACCACATTATTTTGGTTGTCCATGTTGCTTTTTGGATCTAAGTGCCTGAGTTTTTTTTCATCTAGGTTTTGTTTATTTTTTGGTGTTTTTTTTATGTTAAAAACAAATATGGTTTGATCCATAATGTAGTGAGACAAAATAACATATTTATAAGAAAATCTAAAAAACAATAATATTCTATTATAACAATCCACAATAAAAATATATGATTAACACTTATAAAACAATGCCATAAAACTAAATATTAGGGGTGATTCATTAAATTCATGAATATCCATTTGTCATTGTCGAAATTAAAGGTTACAATTAGATAATTTCACCTTTATCAGATAGTAAAATGATTATTAAGTATCAGCATATGAGTAGGGGTAATAATTTCATGAGACGCATATGACGTTGCTTGAATTATTTTGGTGATCCTTTTATTTCTAGATGGTACATGTTATTAACAGAGCTCTCGTTGAATGTAGATAACCTTTTTTATATTCTCTCTCCTCCTCAATTTTTATGCTTAAGAGTATAAATTCTTAAAGTAATTTTTAATTTGTTTTTCCTTTATATTTGATATATGTTCTTTTAATTACTATTTATTTAATTTGAGGTTGTTTATAAAATTTTTTTTTTTTAAATTTTATCCTCCGTTAATTTTTTGTATGTAATATTTAGTCCCTAATATTTTGATTGCTATTTGTTTTGTTTGAATTAATTTTTATGATTTCATCCTCTATTTTTTTTATATCAAACTTGAACTTCATTCTTTTTATTTTTTAAATTGTTTTTACAGTAGGGAATTTTTAAAATTGATATTTTGTTTTTGGAAGTTAGCTTCATGATTGAGCCCATGTTTAGAATTTCATGAGTTATAGATTTAAAAGATTAACTTGGGTTTATAATTTTTTTTTAGTTTTTTTTCTTTTTTTAAACTCATATTATTTCATTTTTATTCTTCAACATTTATTTAATTATAGATTGGGCTCCATTGATTTTTTATATGATTTTTCACTTATTTTGAATATGATCGTGATTATCTTGAGTATTTTTATTTATTCTTCTTTCTTTAAACTTAGTTTTTCTAAAATATATTTTATTTTTAATTTAATTTAATTGATTGATTAAATATAAGCATGAGATGCTCACTTTATATTTTTTTTTAATTATTGGGTAGACATTTTATTGGCATGGATAATCATTTGATTAAATAAAAAATTTATTCAAAGCAACAAAGTTATTAAATATAATAGAGTGCATTTTTTTTATTGATAATTCCTTTATGCAAAAAACATGTTGAAAAAAACTATATATTTATTTTTTCTTACTGAAAAATAAAATTATTGAATGCGGGTGCCTAAACTTACAAACCTAGGCTTGATTAATTAGGCTCTATTTGTTTTATAAAAATCACTTTCCAAACTTTTATATATTTGTTTACTATTAAAAAATTTAGTTAACATAAAACATTTTCTAATTAAAGAAAAATTTAGTTAGGTTTTTAAGGAAAATATTTTCATTTTATTTTTGAAGTAAAACACTTTCTAGAAGTTATAAAAAATATAAAAATATCTTTATCAGCCACAAGAATTTAAAAAATAATAAAAAGATAAAATAAATAATGATAAGAGGGATTGTTTTGCAAGTTTAAAAATGAGATTTGGACTATGTTAATTCAGATAATGGTATTAAATACTAAAGGAGGTTTAAGGAAAAATCCAAAATAACAATTTAAAGGAATTGTGGGGTGCGATTGCAATTAACAAAAAATTTCACTCTTCTTTAGACCCTTTAAGGGTTGGCTAGAAAACAATAAAGGTGAAGGGGAGAAAAGTTTAAATTCCTTCTAATTTTCTCGTGTTAAATGTTTAAAAAAGAGTGAAATTGAGTAATAAAGTAGGTTTAGAAAAGAGTTAAACAAATAAAAAAACCACTAGAATTAAAGAAATTTTTTAAAAAAGGAGATTAATTAAAAGGGAAAGTGAAGAAAGGAGAGGAGGAAGAAGGAGACTTGGGAAAACTTAAGCTAGTTAATGTTCAAAATTTTTATTATGAGTCGATAGGATGTTTAGAGCTTGCATATGTCAATTTAAATGAAACTTTGTTTGATTTTCATTAAAACTCTAGCAAATTGATTTAGGTTTTCTAATTTGAAATTAAAAACAAAGAGTAAATTTCTTTGAAATTGATTCTCCAGGAACATTATAGGTTATGTAATGAATGAATTTATGATGAAGAAATTGAGGGGGGGGGATAATGATGTATTTTTGATAGTTTGCATAAATTGTATTTTTATTGTGTTATTAATGATGCAAATAATGGATTTTTAATAAATTAAGAATTTAGTTCAATTGAAGAAATTGTTGGCTAGAAGGTACAAATTGATTATATTAAGTGTATGATGTGCTTTGTATGGTTAAGTTTGTTAATGAAAATTTTTGATGGTTTAATGGTGTAAAGGAAATAAAGAAATTGAAAAGGATTTCTATGGTCTTCTTGAGATAAAGTGTGGCCAAGTACCATAAAAAAAAGGGAAATGATTGATTTGAATGGTTTGAGAAATAATGCTAAATGCAAGAATAAAAAAAAAACTAAATAAGAAATTATAAAAGTTAATAAATTTATGTTTTTCTTCTATTAGAGCCAACCAATAATGGTGAAGAGAGGGTTGAGATAGCCATGGTTTTAAATTGGTAAGAAAATAAAAAAAAATAAATATAACTATAAATAATAACAATAATTTTTTTGAGTTATTAAGGATAATGTTGATACATGGATGAATTAATTTGCAAGGAAAGTATCTTGACAACTAAATAAATTAGTTGTCAAGTCTGAGGAGGAACTTTAAACACAGCATGCAGGTTCTAACACTTATAAAATTGAAGTTATGTTGATGTTAATATTTTTGGATTTTTTTTTGATATTATTATGAAAAACAACTAAATAAATGAATAATGGAAGAAAGGGAAATATATGAATGAAAAATTTGATTAGTTACTCCTAATTAGATGTTAATGATGTCAATGAACTTTTAACATTGATATTAAAAAAATAAAATATTTAAAAGAACTTGATTAGGTATTTTAGGTTTGGATAATATCAATGAATTATAATGACATCAATATTTATATTGACCTTGATTAATTACTTCTAATTAGAGGTTAATAATGTCAAGATTTTTTTTAAATGACAAATTAAAGGCTAATAATGACCAGGATATAAAACTTTTTAAAAATGAAAAAAATGTTAATCATTAACAATTAATAGGAAAGCCACGAGTAGTATTTTAACCATAGAGTATTAAGGTTGATTTGGAATTTAGGAAAAAAAATGTATAAAATAAGGCGATCATTGACCAATGTTTTCAATATTCAGTTGAAATTAAAGGAATAGTTATCACAATATCGTTTTAATGTATTTACTATTGATTGTGGTTGCTTTATTTATTGTAATGTTATGTTACCACATCTTATTCTACGTAGATTAGAAGTAACATGTATCATTTTGGGATCATTTGTAATGTTAATTATGTAATAACTATATCAAACCTTTATTTTTGATGCACAAATATAAACGAATTCTAGTGTTATAGAAAAACAAGAATTTGTCGAAATTTCAGAATATTATAAAACAAGAATTTCCCACGTTTTGATAAGCATAATTGTGGTTTCATAGAAATACACATATTCTCCACCCCATTTGTTTGCTGAAATGTACTTTATCTCGGAAAGTGATTTTTCATGGAAAGTAGATTTCGTGAAACTTATTTAGCATCATGATTGTTTTACAAAACAGTGCTATATCCAACCTCTCTCACCAGGAATCTCCAACAAGAGTGACACGCGTTTCTTATTAAGGCTTGTTTTTCTTGGATCTCAATCACTTAGACATAATTTGTCTTTTTGTTTAGATCTCTTCTGTTTTTATTCACATCTGTTAGCATGTTTTTCTGTTTGGTGGGTTTATCTGTTTTGTGTTCCAGTTGCCTAATATGGGAATAAGCATGTGAAGAGGACAGCTTCAGTGATTAAGAGTTTTGTTGTTGTATTTTAAAAGTATTTTTTTGAAAGAAATTATTTATTATTTATTATTATTTTATTTTAAATTATTAGTTTTTAATATTTACAAATATCAAGAATAAATTTTAAGAATTAAAAAAATATTAATAGTTAATGGACAGCGTTGAATTGGGATTTTAGTCCATGGGTGTATGAAGATTAGCATAGCGCTGATGCGTTTCTTTTTATCTTTACATGTTCTGTGTGAATTATAACTAATCTCAGTGTTGAATCTACTGGGCATCACTTTGTCTAATTGAGATTTGTTGTTCAATGAAATATCCCAGGCAAATCTGAAAGTCTATAGCACCAATGCTGGCAATAAAGTGGGTATCATAACCATCCCATCTGGGTGGTGACCAAGTGGTAAGGACTTGGGATCAAGGGGTTTGCTCTCTCTGTGGTTTCAGGTTCGAGTCCTTGGTTGCTCATATGATGGCCACTGGAGGTTTACATGGTCGTTAACTTCAGGGCCCGTGAAATTAGTCGTGGTGCGCGAAAGCTGGCCCGGACACTCACGTTAATCTAAAAAAAATAAAGTGGGTATCATGAATTATAGCGGTTTCGTTACAATAATTTTTGCTACCGTAGCAGTCAGCTTGCCAGAGATTTGATCTACTTCTTCTGAAAGAGAAACATTGCCGAGAGACCGCTTGGGTTGCGGCAGCGGTGCAAAGCCTGCTGCAGCCATCTCCCTAAAATGCGGAGGATGCAATTTAATTAGGTAAACTCTATAGATAAATAAAAATGGAAAATGTTCTCAGGAACTCATTGAATCAACGTAACCTCTCATGATGTCCTTGTTTTATTTCCCATGGCCGGATCGATCTTGACACGAATAGGAAAATCTCAGGATAGGGAACGGTCTTCTATTTTTAGAAACCAAGATTGGATAAACTTATTAATAATATAATTCGAAATGTGGCGAAGGAGGGCATGTAATTCCTCAAAGAGTCGTGGTTTTGCGTTTGGAGCACCCGTAGCTACTTGCTCGGTTGCATTTGCTTATCTCTCTGTTTGAAAATACAAAATATTACCCTTTTAAAAAAATCGTTCAGCTTACTTACTCACCACTCGCAGGTATTATTATTAGTATTTTTTTTTTTTGCTATCGCAAACCGGACCCCTCCTCTTTCGCTGCAATCGGTGTGTTTCCACCTTTCAGTTTTACTCGTTTCATACCCCTCTCCCTCCCCGCATTTGTCGGAGTGAGATCGAGAGAGAACAGACAGAAACAGAAAATGAAGGTGATTGATAAGATTAGGGAAGCAGCAGGAGGAGGTGGAGATGCAAATGGCAATGGAGGAGATAGCAGCAGCAGCAGCAAGGTTGTTTTCTCCTTCGAGTTCTTTCCTCCAAAGACAGAAGATGGAGTGGACAACCTTTTTGAGAGAATGGACAGAATGGTGGCTCACAATCCTTCCTTTTGTGACATCACTTGGGGAGCTGGTGGTTCCACCGCAGATCTCACCTTAGACATCGCCAACAAGATGCAGAATATTATTTGTGTCGAGACCATGATGCATCTCACCTGCACAAACATGCCTGTTGAGAAGATCGATCACGCTCTCGAAACCATCAAATCCAATGGAATCCAGAATGTTCTTGCTCTTCGTGGTGATCCTCCTCATGGTCAGGATAAATTTGTCCAGATCCAAGGCGGCTTCGCTTGCGCTCTCGACCTCGTCAGTAACACATTTACATACTCTACTCTACTATTTGTTTCACTTCTTGTCAATCCAATGTTTCCCCACCCCCACCTTTCCAATGCAGGTCAAACATATCAGATCCAAATACGGTGATTACTTCGGCATTACTGTTGCTGGTTATCCAGGTTCTTATCATTTCCTCTGCTTTCCCTTTCCTTATTACTTAATTCATTACATAAATTAAAGTACCGATATGAAATCAAAATATTAACAAGCAAATACAGCTCTTTATTTCATCATTGCTTGTTTTTATTTTTTTTATGAATCAAATTTAGAGGCACATCCTGATGCCATTGGAAGTGATGGATTTGCTACGCCCGAGGATTACCAGAAAGATCTTGCTTATTTGAAGCAGAAGGTGCTTATTTTTTATTTTTGCGAAAGCAAATGCGTTTCTCTAGTCTTTAATTAATACGTATATATGGATCTAGTCTATTTATTTATTTGCTTGTTGAGTATTATTAGTGCTTTTTTTTTTGTTTCTAGGTGGATGCTGGAGCTGATCTAATTGTCACACAACTTTTCTATGATACTGATATCTTCCTGAAATTTGTGAACGACTGCCGCCAAATTGGAATCACTTGTCCCATCGTTCCTGGTATTATGCCTATTAATAACTACAAGGGCTTCTTACGTATGACTGGCTTTTGCAAAACCAAGGTATATTTTATATTATATGATCATAAAAATGATAATTAATTCATAGGCAATGCTGCATTTCATGTATTCATTTAACTTCGTATTGTAGATACCAGCAGAGGTCACTGCTACATTGAACCCTATCAAGAACAACGAGGAAGCTGTCAGAGCCTATGGAATTCACCTTGGAACTGAAATGTGCAAGAAGATTTTAGCTTATGGAATCAAGACATTGCATCTATATACCCTGAACATGGAGAAATCTGTTTTAGCCATATTAATGGTTTTCTTCTGTTGTTCAATTTATTTTTCTTCCTAGAAATGCATTTAGTATTTACTTATAACTGGATCTCATAACACACTTATGACGGCAGAATCTTGGTTTGATTGAAGAGTCCAAGATTACAAGGGCATTGCCGTGGCGCCCCCCTACAAATGTTTTCCGTGCAAAAGAAGATGTCCGTCCAATATTCTGGTATGCAGTTTATCTCAAACCCCATACTTATCCAGTAATTGATCATCTGTTTCCTTATTATTATTATTATTATTATTATTATTATTTCATTTCCAATACATTTGACGTATCTAGCCAATGATTGCAGGGCTAATCGCCCAAAGAGCTATCTATCAAGGACAATAGGCTGGGACCAGTACCCTCATGGCCGATGGGGTGATTCTCATAACCCATCCTATGGTGCTTTATCTGATTACCAGGTTCATATTTGCTGAACTCAACTCTTTAGTTCTTTCCTTCTAGGATATTTTGAATTTGGTCCCTTCCTAGGACCAATCAGTGCAATTCACATCACTTGCAATCTAGTTTGCTGAACAAGTAATTAACAAGGTTTTGTGGTTATCGTTTCATGTCTAATGATGTATTTATGCAGCTTTTGCACATGTTCTATCATACACAGTGTAGAAGGCCTGTTGCAGACAGTATTTCCAATCCTTCATCCCTTCTCTTTATACCATACGTTCTCATGTCACTGTTCTAATTGATATAATGGATTTATTTGAAGGGTTTTGTCGACCTTGAAGAGAAAATAGGTAGATGGGAAGTTATATTTATCAATGAAGGTAAAAGAGAGAGTTATTAGCAAATTAGGCAGCATGCGAGTTTTTGGAAAGTTTTGATAGTGCTTCTTAAAAAAGAAAATCGATTATATCAATTAGAACAGTGACATGAGTTCCTTCCTTGAGTTCGTGCAGACTAATTGTGTGAAGAAAATCGATGGAAAATTTATGTAGCAACAACTTTAAGATTTTTTTAGGCTGGCTTGCTGGTTCTTCTTCTTGTTCTTTTTATTCATAAAAAAAGAAGATTTTACTAGGAGGAGAACATTAAGTTACAATAGCGAGAATAAGTTAATGTTTCAACTGCCCAAAGTGCCTATCCACACCTCTGAAACAAATCTTGTGAACAGGACGCATGCTCAAATCTCAATTATCTGTTTAACGGAGAGAGGTAAGGTTGAGAATGGATTGAGCGGAAATG
>SRLM01000563.1:6537-31189 GCA_015708895.1 Populus ilicifolia
AAAAAGTTTTGTTTTATAATTCTCAACTTTATGCATCCCCTAGAAAGCTAAGATCAAGATGGAGGAATTCTTATGGGGCCTGTGATATTGAGAATTCAATGAATGACAATGATTTTAAGGAAAATGAACATCGTTTGAAAGCTTACTTTGATAATTTTTCTAGTGAAAATGAATCAACTAGTTGGAATGATCTTGTAGATAAAGGTTGATTATTTTATTTCTCTCACATTGTTTTTGTGTTTCTTTTTGAGTGATTTTTACTAGTTTCTCTCACCCCGGTCAAATGGTGGATAACGATACTCCATAACTTAAGTCGATTCTTTCAGTTTCCCACAATAACTGATATCTGTATATACATTTGTGCAATTCTTTGAATCTCTTTTCCAATTCTCATTTGAAAATGGACACTAATCTTGCAAAATTGAAAAAGTATTTTCCCGTTCTACCTCATAACACGATTACAAAAATTTACCGTGCTAGATGTGCAAGATTGAGATTGTTAATGAATCATGAAATTCCTGAAGATATTCGCTGGTTGATTGAAGCAAAAGTCTGATTATTAGGTGAGTCCTTTAACTCCTTCATTTCACACATGCCTGGAACAAGTAAAAGCACTTTTGCAAAGAAACGTCGTGCAAAACGACTAAAAGTTTGTTATCGATGTGCTAGATGGACTTATAATACACAATGTCATTCTTTAGGAATGATATCTATAAACCGTGAAGATAAAATATAATTCATTAAGGATGGCCTCAATAAGGAGTCTTTAGATAACCTAAGACCAACTAGTTTGAGAGTCATTAGCTGAAAGCTCATTACATGGGTTAAAGATGCATGGTGTTTTAAATTATATGTATATTTATTAAAAAAACAAATAAAAAAAAGGAAGACAAAAATAATAATCCTAGCCCAAGGAAGTTAACCTTAAACATTAGAACACAAATTTTGTTTTCTTCCAAGAAAAGCCCTATAATTATGTGTTGATACAATGAGCACAAAAGAAAGGTTTTTGAATATCTTGTTAAGAGGTATTGAGCAGGTATATAAATCTAACAAGAGTTAGTTTATCTAGATACAGTAATGAAAGTTAAATGATGAATACCTTGCTTTGTGAAATTTGCAAATTATTTTTCTATTTTAACACTTTGATTACTAGGGACTAGTAATAAGCTAGTTGGGGGGTGTGACTAGTACTCAAAAGTGCATTTTTATCATGGTTTTATATCATCATTTTGCACTTGAAGTATCAATAACTCCTTAACTAAAGTACGTTTTATAATAATGTATCTAATAATATAAGATACCTTTAATTTGTGATAAATGTTCATTTTAAATGCAGGCCTATCACATAAATGAAAGGATTGATTGATGACTTTAAGAACTTCAATTGCAAAGGCAAAGAGATGATCAAACTTAGAAAAGAGATGTCGGTGCAATCCAAACCGGAACACTTTTCTGTAATTGGGTCATATCTAGAGTTATAGATCTCAGATTTAGGTCATTTACCACAAGAAAGCTTAGACAATGTTCTAGAACTTTCATGTTTTTAAGTGTCTCTAATTTTGATGTCATCAATGATGTTTTGGACAGACAAGAGAAGATAAGGATTGTCACCAAGTCAAGGGTTGGCTACCTACTCATCAATTAGTCATCAAATCAATAGTTCCCAATTTTGGCCTTCAAAAGGAGGCATTTGCCGTGCATGTAGGCATCTTGGTGTCCAGATCAAGATCATGCTCTTGTTTTCTCTCTTTGTATTCTTTGTAATGTTTATGCTTTGTTTTCATTAATATCAAGTTTATGCCTTTTATTTCCTTTCCTTTACTTAGTTAACTTTTATCTTATTTATGTTCTTATTTTGTTTATCTATTTTTCTTTCTTTCATTATGTCTAGATAAGTTCATTATGTCAAGGTGAAAAGGTTACATTAATGGTGTAAGAATAAGTATGGTATAAACTTAATATGGACTTTAATGTTTGATACTAACATGTTTTATATTTGTTATCTTGTTCACTCTTTAATACTTTGCTTGTTAAATGACTAATCTTGATTTATGTTGTATAACACTTGGTACAACAAATGCTTGGCACTTTCAATGCCCATACTGTATGGTATAACCGACACCTGAGCTATGAAAGGAAATTGATTTGTTGTTAACATAAGTTATAATCATGAATGCTTGACAAAATTTACAAGTATTAGCATTAATCGAATAAGATGACTAATGTAATCATGTTAACAATCTATAATCAGATTGGAACCTCCTTTGTGTGTGGTTTCCAATTGAACAATAAGAGTTTATTTTATACTTGTTTGACATAACATTAGTGGATCCTCTAACCTTGACATTGTTTGTTATTGTTGTTTAATCCTTACTTTAATTTTCCATTTTAAAGTGCTCATCAACTTTTCTTCTTCTTCGTTTTCTTTATTATTGTTCTTATTATTATTATTATTATTATTATTATTGCTATTATTGTTGTTATTGTTATTATTGTTGTTGTTGTATTATTGTTATTTATAATTTGTACAATAACCTCTATGTGGTTCGACCCCAGTCTTGCTAGGTTATTTATTACTTCGACACTCCTGTACTTGAGAAAAGACATCAATCTTTTTGTTGTGTCAGATATGCTGTGTTTTATCGAAGATTCATTCATTCTTTTAGTACCATTTTCAAACCATTGTGTAACTTGTTGTCACAAGATGTCCAATTTGATTGGATATTAAAATGTCAAGAAGCTTTTGAAAAGTGTAAAGGGTTGTTAACTACTGCACCAATCATGCAAGCTCCTGATTGGTCCTTACCATTTGAACTGATGTGTGATGCTAGTGATTTTGCAGGGGCTGTTTTAGGGCAAAGAAAAGACAAGAAACCTCATGTCATTTATTATGTTAGCAAGACTTTGAATGATGCTCAATTGAATTACACTACAACTAAAAAAGAACTCTTAGTTGTGGTATTTGCATTGGACAAGTTTAGGTCTTATTTGGTTGGATCTCTTGTTATTGTTTTCACTGATCATACAGCATTGAAATACTTGCTCACAAAACAAGATGCCAAGCCACGTTTGATTCAATGGATCCTCTTACTCCAAGAGTTTAACCTTGAAATTCGAGATAAAAATGGAGTAGAGAATGTAGTGGCTGATCATTTGTCTCATCTTTCAAGCTATGAGACCATAATTGATGAATCTCCAATCAATGAACTCTTTGCTGATGAAAATTTATTTTATGTAGGTATTGTCTCTTACATTGGTTCTCCATGGTATGCTGACATAGAAAATTACCTAGCCACAAGTCGAATTCCTTCTTATTAGTCTAAACTTGACAAACAAAAATTCTTACTCAATGTGCGCACCTTTTTTTGGGATGACCCTTACCTATTTAAATACTGTCCTGACCAAATTATTAGGCGGTGCATCCCTGATCATGAAATTCTAAGGGTCATTAATTTTTGTCATGCATTAGCTTGTAGTGGGCATTTTTCTTCCAAGAAAACCATTGCTAAAATCTTGCAGTGTGGTTTTTATTGGCCCACCATGTCATAAAGATGTTCATGCCTTCTGTATTGCATGTGACCGATGCCAACGGCTAGGTAGTCTCACTAGGCATAACATGATGCCCCGTAACCCCATTCTTGTTTTGAAAATATTTGATTGTTGGGGGATTGATTTCATGGGACCTTTTCCAAGCTCATTTGGTTACCAATTCATTCTTGTAGCTGTTGATTATGTGTCTAAATGGGTGGAGGCCATTGCATCTCGAAGCAATGACCATCGAGTTGTGGTCAAATTCTTGAAAGAAAATATTTTCTCTCATTTTGGCATGCCCCGAGCTATGATTAATTATGAGGGAAAACATTTTTGTAACAAGCCCGTTGGGATTTTGATGAGAAAATATGGTGTAATTCACAAGGTCAGTACTCCCTATCACCCACAAACAAGTGGCCAGGCTGAGTTGGCAAATAGGGAGATCAAGAACATTTTAGAGAAAACAGTCAATCCAAACCGTAAAGATTGGTCCCTACGACTAGTTGATACTTTATGGGCATATCGCACTGCTTATAAGACCTCTTTAGGAATGTCTCTTTATAGGCTAGTTTATGGAAAGCCTTGTCATTTCCCTGTTGAGATTGAGCACCGTGCATATTGGGCCATCCGACAATTCAATGACAATGAAAAGAAGGTTGACAAAAATAGAAAGCTTTAATTGGATGAATTAGAGGAGTTGAGAAATGATGCATTTGAAAATGCAAAAATTTCAAAACGTAAGATGAAAACTTTGCATGCTAAACATATTCTTAGCAAATCCTTTCATATTGGTCAAAAGGTTCTCTTGTATAATTCACGATTACATCTCTTTCCAGGGAGGTTGAGGACAAAATGGATTGGTCCATTTGTGATTAAATGCATCTCTGAGCATAGTGCATTTGAGGTAGAAAAGCCTAAGAATGGAAATATTTTCAAAGTAAATGGTCATCGATTGAAACCTTATCTTGAAAACATTGTGGCTGAAGTTGAGACATTGGATCTTGAAGATTCAATACCATTGTAGTATCGGAAATAATGAGTTTATTTTTATTTTTATTTTTTCATTCTCATTTTCATTTTTTTTACTTCTTCCATCTCTTATATTTTCTTGTTCATGCATTAGGGACAATGCATTATTTTAAGTTGGGGCAGTGAGGTTCTTTATGTTTAAAAAAAAACAAAATCAATGTTTTCTTTTAGTTGTGATATGCAGGTTAAAAAAAATCAAGCAAGAAGTCAGCTCATGCCCAATTCAATCAGACATTCATCCTTGAAAACAGAAGGGGAGTAACAATTTTCTAATCTTTATACTTTTCTTCTCTTTCTCTTTTACATTGAGGATAATGTAAAACTTAATTTTAGATATTTTATTATGTTGAATGCTTGAGATAACCATGCTTGTTAAAAAAAAAAAAACATGCATTCATATGTGAATAAGACTTGTTTAGGATCATCATTATATTTTTAGGTTCATTATTATGTTGAACATTGCATGCTTTAATTTAGGATAGATAATATCTTATAAAGCAAGATATAACATACCTTTTTTTAAGATTACTAAAAGTACATATTTCCTTGTAAAAGTTGTGTGAGTTATGTGATTATGCATGAAAGATAAGTATGATGTTTTACTTGTGATTATCCCTTTTGATCCAATCCTAAACAAGGTTTAAGTAAATAGAGTAATAATTATTACACAAATAAATAAATAAACATGTACAAGGTTGTATCTACTCCAATATTTTGAGTTGCTTAGTAACCAGGGGTATTCATTACAAATGTTTATCTTTACATCAAATGACAACTTGAAATATGAGTATGCAAAGCACTTTAAGTTTGTGACTTTGTGAGTAACCGAGTGCATTCATCACAAATGTTTGTATTCGCGTCAAAAGGAAAGTGACTACTTAAAGACAAAATAAATCATATCTTCAAAGAAAAAAAAGAAGAAAGAATATATATATATATATATAGATATTTCTCTAGTTTACTACCTTGTTTGTGTTGGTGAAAAGGGAAAATTACAAATTGAGTTTTTACGTGAATCAATTACTTTGGTTGCATGATAAATATGATTGAATTTGGAAATTTTGTATGGATGTTTGATTTAGAGAATGTAAATATGCTTATTTTTCTTTATTTGCTATTGTGTACATTAAGTTAAAGATACCAATGTTTGCATGATAGGTCCTTCAAGTGTGATGAATCGAGCCTAATTATAATTGTTATTATTCTTTTTATTTCAAAGATTTTATGTTTTGTTTTGCTTGAGGACTGGCAAAATCTAAGTTGGTAGGTGTGATTGTGCATCAAAAGTGTCATTAGTCTCTTATTTTACATATGTATTTATTGTTTTTATTTGGTTTTTTTTTTACAATAATTGATGTGCTTTTTAGTAATGAAGTTTGTTTTAATGTTCCAATAGGTTTTTGGAGCTTAACTGAATTAATTCAAAAAATTCGATGTTAGAATTCAGAACAAAGAATTGAAGAGACATTTAGTTGAAGATTGAAGCAAATCTTGGTTCAAATAAGTGCTCCAAATTTATCCCAAAAATCAATTCTATTCCAATTCTAAAAAAGAATATGATATGATCTATTTCAAGCCCAAACTTGCCTTATGTTGTGTGCAAACTTCAACCATTAAACACTAAAGGTTTCAATGTCAATTTTAGCCCAAATAATAGGTACATTTGTAAATAATAGGTACATTTGTATACTTATTTGATGCTTAAATTCAGCCCCAAATCAACCCCAAATCAGCCCAAACACAATCCATGATCTTACATGTCCACACAACAAATAACAATTGATTTATTTTGGGTAATCCATTGATCTAAGAAGGCACATGGATGGAAAGCTGGAGGGGATATTTTTACATTATTTTAGGTCAAAAAAAAGAAAGAGACAGCTCATAAATAAGGAAGAAAAAACATGCACCAAAGTGGTTGCAAAGTTGTCCTGATTTGATTTTTCAAAACACCTTTCAGTGTTTTAGCCATAACTTTTGACTCAGGTGTCCAAATGAGATGTTCTTTAATGATCTAGAAAGGTGACGAAATTGCCTATAAATATATAATAGACATCTTGAGGGGAGGCTTCTAAGAGGGTCAAATTACTATTCAAAGTTAAAGTCAGATTTGTGTTTGAATTTTTTCTGAAATTGTGTTGTGTTCTTCTTTATAGATTTCAGTTCTTTAGTTTGTAAAACTTATTATTTCAGTTTGATTCAAGTTATTTCATATTTATTGAATTGTTCTTATATATAATTATTGTTGGCAAATCTCTTTCTTGGATTCAAATCAAGGATGATGGTGATTGAGGTGAGTTCTTTAGGATATGAATGAATCTTAATGTTTATCTTCTCATTTTCTTCATGGATGATTTATTATTGCAAAGAAATTTTAGAAATCATTTAGGTAATATTATAATCTTGAATTTTTATGCACAAACTTTAGTTTTGGTATAGAGATGGCTTGATTCAATGTCTTACTTAATATGAAAGTACTTATTCATTCTTAAACAATAATCAATCTTCATCTTTCTAAACTTCATTGTAATATCTTCCGATCTAATATCACCATCATTGATATTAGGTTGAGTTATCTATATATATGTTGAAGAAATCACCAATATATCACCATTAAAATTGATTTGGACCAAGACTTACTTTTTTTTTTGTCATTTAAAATCTATGTACACTTTTTCATCTTTAAAAACACATCCATCAATTATTTTCAACCAAGTTATTGTTAATTTAATTTCTCTTGATTTTTTTTGTTACCTAACTTAATTTCCAGATCTAGCTCTCTGTGGATATAACCTCGATCTTACCAAGTTGATTGCTGCTCGTACACTCATGCACTTGCGAGTTAAAACAAGTCGATCATAAAAAGCGATTAAGCAGTTAACATATGTTATAATCATGAATATCTGACAATATTTACAAGTATTAGCATTATTCAAATAAGATAACTAATGTAATCATGTTAACAATTCATAATCTGATTGGAACCTTCTTTGTGTGTGGTTTCTATTTGAGCAATAAGAGTTTATACTATACATGTTTGATGTACCATTAGTGAATCTTTCAACCTTGACATTTATTGTTATTATTGTTTAATCCTTATGTTAATCTTCCATCTCAAAGTTCTCATCAACTTTTTCCTTTTCTATTATTATTTTTATTATTATTATTATTATTATTATTATTAAAATTATTACTATTATTATTAATATTACTATAACTACTACTACTAATATTATTATTATTGTTACTATTGTTGTTGTATTATTATTATCTATAATTTATACAATTAACCTCCTTGTGGTTCGACCCCGGTCTTGCTGAGTTATTTATTACTTCGACACTCCTGCACTTGGAAGAAAACATCAATCTTTTGGTCGTGTCAAGTTTTTGGAGTCGTTATTGGGGAGGTAAGTTCTTGTGCAAATTCTAGTATTTATTTTATTTTTTCTTTTCACTTTTCTTGTATATAACTTAGTTTTTTTTGTTTTATTTCTCCTTTTATTTTGTTCTTCTTTTTATTCTATTCCTACACGTGCATAAGAGTGTGATCACGTATATTTATATTATACTTGTTTGACATACCATTAGTAAATCCTCTAACCTTGACATTTGTTATTATCATTATTTAATCCTTACGTTAATCTTTTATCTCAAAGTTTTTATCAACTTCTTTATTTTTGTTGTTATTGTATTATTATTATTTTCTATAATTTATACAATTAATCTCCATGTGGTTCGATCCCAGTCTTGCCGAGTTATTTAGTACTTCGATAGTCCTGCACTTGGGAGAAGACATTAATATTTGGTCATGTCAAGGTTTTGGCGCCGTTTTCGGGGAGGTAAATTATTGTATAAATTATAATATTTATTTTATTTTCTCTTTTCACTTGTATCCAACTTTGTTTCTTTTCTTTTGTTTCTTTTTCTTTTGTTTTCTTCTTTCTTTTATCTATTTTTACACGTATATGAGAGTGTGGTCACATACATTAAGTGGTAGACTTTGTAGGGTATCCTCATCATTTTCAGAAAATATAGCCGAAAAAGATAATCAATCCCTTCATAATGAGAATAATGTGAATAACTGTGTTAGAACACTTAGAGACCACATGAATCTTATAAGAACAAGTGCACCATCATGCATAGTTTTTTTCTTCTGATGCATCTCATTTTAATTTTAAGCTAGGCATTATTCAACTTTTATTTTCTTTTCATAACTTAGATTTAGAACATCCATACTTGCATTTTAGAGAATTTGAGAAGGTTTGCAACACGTATAATGACTCAAATTATAGCATGAACACTATCAGATTAAAGCTTTTTTCTTTTTCATTAAAAGATAAAGCTAAAATGTGGCTTTAAAATTTGAGACCTAGATCCATTCATGCTTGTGATGGAATGCAATAATAATTTTTAAAGAAGTTCTTCCCATCTTAGAGAATAAACTCTTTCAAAAGACAAATCATCACTTTCACTCAAAAACCAGGAGAAACATTTTACCAATATTGGTATTGGGATAGGTATTGAAACTTGCTTAATAATTATCCTCATCATGGTTTTGAAACATAAAGATTGATTTTATATTTTTATGAAGGCTTAACACCCAAAGATAGGCAAATGGTTAAATTGATGTATAATGAAACCTTTAAAGATAAAGACCCTAATGAAGCAATGAAGTACCTATACTTACTAGCTGAGAATGCACAAAATTAGGACACTAAAGGCACTTATGAGGCACTAAATAAAACCTAACCTTATACATCTAATAGAAGTATAGAGAAGATCATGACCTTCAAGCCAAGTTTGCATCTTTAGCTAGGAAAGTCAAGGCACTAGAATTGAAAAAGAGTGGTCAATTAAAATATGTTCAACACATTTTGTGTTAAATCTATGAAATAAATGAACACTCAACCAATTCCTATTTAACTTTGCCTTCTTTTAGGGAATGTCTCTATGAACAAGCCCATACTTTGAACAGTTTCCAAAGGCCCAACCATAACATATACTCGTAAACATACAACCCTGGTTGGAGAAATCACTCAAATTTCAATTGGAAGAGTGAGCACACTAATGCACAAACTTCATAACCACTGATTAGTACTTAAAATGCATTTTTATAAAGGTTTTATATTATCATTTTGTACTTTAAGTATGAATAACTCCTTAATTAAAGCATGTTTTATAATAACATATATAATACTATAAGATACCTTTAATTTATAGTAAATATTCATTTTAAATGTAGGTCTATCACATAAATAAAAGGATTGATCGATGAATTTAAGAACTGAAATTGAAAGGATAAAGAGATGGCCAAACTTAGAAAAGAGATGTCAGTGCAATCCAAATCAAAACATTATTCGGTAATTAGGTCATAACTGGAGCTATAGATCTTAGATTTAGGTATACTTTATGGATGGAAAGGTAAGACATAGGCCTACAACTTTCATATAGAGCCCAAAATCTAAAAAGACCATTTTCAAGTCCAAATTGTAGCAATAACAAAGAAGCACGAATTAGTCCTCCAGCCCGAGTACTGTTTAGTATTTTAGCCATATTTGGAGTTCTAGAAGTCGAAATGAGCTAAAGTTTTTACACAAGAAATCTAAGACAATTTCCTACAACTTTCATGTTTTTTAAATGACTCCAATTTTGACGTTATCAATGATGTTTTGGGTAGACAAGAGAAGATAAGGATTGTCACCAAGTCAAGAGTTGGTCACCCATTCATCAATTAGTCATCAAATCAATAGTTCTTAATTTTGGCCTATAAAAGGAGGCATTTGCCATGCACTTAGGCATCTTGGTGTCCAGATCAAGATCATGCTCTTGCTTTCTCTTTTTGTATTCTTTGTAATATTTATGCTTTGTTTTTATTAATACCAAGTTTATGCCTTTCATTTTTTTTATCATGACGTGGAATAGGAATTTCTAACATCTTTGGCACAATAAATTATAATCTTTGCTGCTACTGCTGAATAATTGATTGGTCAACTACAATCTTTCATCCTTGTAATTAATCCCTATACGAGTCGCATAAATTGATCAACTAACAAAAGTGTAAAAAGTTTAGATTTGATTTGAGCCTTCATTTGTGAATCCTTGTGTCTTTTGGTTTTATTAATTGTATATCATCTTGTTTCGTTATTTCTTATATTTATTTAAGTGTGTTTCAGGTTTGTTAGTGTTCGGTGTTTTAGGTGATGTGTTCCATACTCTTATTTTTCTACCTTAGTGATTAATATTTAAAAGTATATTTTTATCAAGGTTTTATATCATCATTTTGCATTTGAAGTATCAATAACTCCTTAACTAAAGCATGTTTTATAATAATATATCTAATAATATAAGATACCTTTAATTTATGATAAATGTTCATTTTAAATACAGGCTTATCACATAAATGAAAAGATTGATTGATGAATTTATGAACTGAAATTGAAATGATAAAGAGATGGCCAAACTTAGAAAAGAGATGTCGGTGTAAACCAAATTGGAACACTATTTGGTAATTAGGTCATATCTGGAGCTATAGATCTCAGATTTAGGTCTACTTTATATGGATGGAAAGGTAAGACATAGGCCTATAACTTTCATATGGAGCCCAAGATCTAAAAAGGCCATTTTCAAGTCCAAATTGTAGCAACAACAAAGAAGCACGAATTTGTCCTCCAACCCGAGTACTGTTTAGTATTTTAGCCATATTTGGAGTTCTAGAAGTCGAAATGAGCTAAAGTTTTTACATAAGAAATCTAAGACAATTTCCTATAACTTTCATGTTTAAATAGCTCCAAATTTTGACGTTATCAATGATGTTTTAGGCAGATAAGAGAAGATAAGGATTGTCACCAAGTCAAGACTTGGTCACCCATTCATCAATTAGTCATCAAATCAATAGTTCTTAATTTTGGCCTATAAAAGGAGGCATTTGCCATGCACTTAGGCATCTTGGTGTCCAGATCAAAATCATGCTCTTGGTTTCTCACATTGTATTCTTTGTAATGTTTATGCTTTGTTTTCATTAACAACAAGTTTATGTCTTTCATTTCCTTTCCTTCACTTAGTTAACTTTTATCTTATTTATGTTCTTGTTTTGTTTATCTATTTTTCTTTCTTTTATTATGTCTAGCTAAGTTTATTATGTTAAGGTGAAAAGGTTATACTAATGGTGTAAGAATAAGTATAGTATAAACTTAATATCTACTTTAATGTTTGATACTAACATGTTTTATATTTGTTATCTTGTTCAGTCTTTAATACTTTGCTTGTTAAATGATTAATCTTGATTTATGTTGTATAACACTTGTTACAACAAATGCTTGACACTTTTATAGCTCATACTATATGGTATAAGCGACATCTGAGCTATGAAAGAAACTTGATTTGTTGTTAACATAAGTTATAATCATGAATGCTTAACAAAATTTACAAGTATTAGCATTAATTGAATAAGATGACTAATATAATCATGTTAACAATCTATAATCTGATTGGAAGCTCCTTTGTATGTGGTTTCCAATTGAATAATAAGAGTTTATACTATACTTGTTTGACATACTATTAATGGATCCTCTAACGTTGACATTGTTTGTTATCATTATTTAATCCTTTCGTTAATTTTCTATCTAAAAGTTCTCATCAACTTTTCTTTTTCTTCTTTTTCTTTTTCTTTATTATTATTATTACTACTACTACTACTAGTATTATTAGTATTATTATTGCTACTACTATTATTGTTGTTGTTATTGTTATTATCGTTGCTGTTTATAATTTGTACAATTAACCTCCTTGTGGTTTGACCCCGGTCTTGCCGGGTTATTTATTACTTCGACACTCCTGCACTTGAGAGAAGACATCAATCTTTTAGTCGTGTCACTCAGCACGTTGAGGACAATGTCTTATTTTGGTTGGGGGAAGAAGGTAGTAATAGTAATTAACTAATTGTGTTTTCTCTTTCATAAATCATTTGCAAAACTATTGTTACTAGGATGACAAAGTAAAGGAGTTCTTTTGTCCAAATGACCTTAAATTTTTTATTGGAAAGCTAAGAAAATTTCCTAGAACTTTCATGTTTCAAGTGATTCCAATCCTAACGTTATCAATAATGTTTTAGGCAGACAAGAGAATATAAGATTTGTCACTAAGTCAAGAGTTGGTCACTCACTCATCAATTAGTCATCAAATTAATAGTTCCTAATTTTGACCTATAAAAGGAGGCATTTTCCATGCATTTAGGAATCTTGATTTCTAGATCAAAATCATGCTCTTACTTTCTCTCTTTGTATTTTTGTAATGCTTCAGTTTTGCTTTTATTAATATCTTGTTTATGCGTTTCATTTCTTTTCCTTTGCTTAGTCAACTTTTATATTATTTATGTTCTATCTTTTTTATTTACGTTTCTCCCTTTCATTATGTTTGGTTATGTTTATTATGTCAAGGAGAAAAGGTTACACTAATAGTGTAAGAATAAGTATTGTGTAAATTTAACATGGACTTTAATGTTTGATACTAACATGTTTTGTAATTGTTATCTTGTTCACTCTTTAATACTTTGCTTGTTAAATGACTAATATAGATTTATGTTGTAAAACACTTGGCACAACAAATACTTGGCATTTTCGTAGCCCAACCGTGTGGTATGACCTATACCTATGTTATAAAAGGAATTTGATTTGTTGTTAACATAACTTATAATCATGAATGTCTAACAACATTTACAAGTATTAACATTATTCGGATAAGATAATTAATGTAATTATGTTAACCATTTATAATTTGATTTTAACCTCCTTTGTTTGTGGTTTTCAATTGAGTAATAAAAAAAATATATACTATACTTGTTTGAAATACCATTAGTGAATCTTCTAACCTTGACATTTATTATTATCATTATTTAATCCTTATATTAATCTTCCATCTCAAAGTTCTCATCAACTTTTTCTTCTTCTATTACTACTACTACTACTACTACTATTAGAACAACTACTACTATTATTACTATTATTATTGTTGTTGTTGTTGTTGTTGTTGTTGTTGTTGTTGTTGTTGTTGTTGTTATATTGCTGTTATAATTTATACAATTAACCTCCTTATTGTTCGATCTCGGTCTTGCTTGGTTATTTATTACTTCGACACTCCTGCACTTGGGAGAAGACATCAATCTTTTAGTCGTGTCAACCATAATTTCAAGCACATTATAATTTTTAAAATTCTCATAGATATGTACCTCGTTAAGCTCCCCCTCCAATAAAAAAATCTTAAAGAAACATTGCATGCATTCATTGAAAAGAAAAGGGCAATCAATACTTAACTTCCTTAAAGCATGATAAATTTTAAAGATACTCTTATAAAGTTCACATCTGCTCTAAGTTTCTGAGAGAAAGGTAAGTTTTCATCTCAACCATAACAAAATCCCAAGGGACAATACAATGCAAATGCAAGTAGTTTTGGAAGCCAACACATGGATCAAGTCAAATCAATCATCACTCTTTATAGTGGTAAGTTTATTGAAAAACCCACTCTTGAACCTTGTGAGAAAGATGATGAGTCAATCTCTAAGCATAAGGAAGAGGTTAAATCTAAACATTGCAAAGACTGATTCTCCGCTGGCACTTCCATTTCCTCATGCTATGACCAAACAAAGAAAAGTCAATCACAACTCTGAAATCTTTGAAATTTTCAAACAGGTAAAGATCAATATATCTTTGCTTGATGCTATTAAATAGGTTCCTTTCTATGCTAATTTTTTTAAAGATCTATGCATTGTGAAGAGAAAATTGAATGTGAAAAAGAAAGCCTTTTTAGCCAAACAAGTAAGTGGCATTCTTCATAACAATAATGCTTTGAAATATAAAGACACTAGTTGTCCTATAATTTCTTGCTTCATTGGAGAACATGAAATTAAAAGAGCCTTACTTGATCTTAGAGTTAGTGTAAATTTACTTTCATATTTAGTTTTTTAAAGTCTCAATTTAGATGAGTTAAAACCAACTTCTGTAACTTTTTTACTTGCCAATAGATCTGTAAAAGTGCCTAGAGGAATAATTGAAGATGTGTTAGTACAAGTTGATAAATTCATTTATCCTATGGATTTTATTGTCCTAGATACATAACTTGTTGAAGCATGAAATTCATTTCCTGTTATTTTAGGACGTCTGTTTCTTGCAACTTCTAATGCATTGATTAATTGTAAGAATGGATTGATAAAGCTATCTTTTAAAAACATGACATTGGAGATGAATATTTTTAACATTTGCAAGCAGTCTAGAGATTATAATGATTTACAAGAAGTGGACTTTACTGAAAAATTAATTCATGATCAATTTCAAGCCACTTCCATTAAAATTGAGATTGATGAATCTAATGATATGTAAATGACTTATTTTCAGGAAGAATCAAAGACAAATAGTTAGAGATTGAAACTTGAGGAATTGTCACCACGATCAATTCAATCCATTCCTTCAAGTCTTCAACCACCTAAACCTGATTTGAAGCCATTACCATTCAATCTCAAATACTTAGTTTTGGGAGAAAATAAAACTTTTTTGATGATAATCTCTTCCAAACTTAATGTAAATTAAGAAGGTAAGTTATTACAAACTCTAAAAATGCACAAAAATGCAATAAGATGGACCATAATTGATATAAAAGGAATTAGTCCTTTGATTTGCACACATAAGATTTTTTTGGAGGAAAATGTTAAACCCTCTAAAGAAATGCATAGAGAAATACAATAAGGCTTAATCCTAATATGAATGAAGTAGTGAAAAATGAAGTAATTAAGCTTCTAGATAATGGAATGATTTATCCTATTTCTAATAGTAAATGGGTAAGTTCTACCCAAATTTTACCCAAGAAGTACGAAGTTACTGTGATAACAAATGAGAAAAATAAGTTAATTCCAACTAGAACTTTTATTAGTTGGCGCATGTGCCTTGATTATAGGAAACTTAATTCAATCACTAGAAAATATCATTTTTCTTTACCTTTCATGGATCAACTTCTAGAAAGAGGTTCAGTTCATGAATTTTATTCATTCCTAGATGGCTATTTAGGTTACAACCAAATTAAAATTGCATTGGAAGATCAAGAGAAAACTACTTTCACATGTCCATTTGGTACTTTTGCATATCAAAGGATGCCTTTTGGATTATGTGATGCACTAACCATATTTTAAAGATGTATGCTCAATATATTTAGTGATACAGTTGAATGTTTTCTTGAAATTTTTATGGATAATTTTTCTATTTTTGGTGATTCATTTGATGATTGTTTGACTAACTTTAAAAAGGTTTTGAACAAGTGTGAAGAGAATAATCTTGTACTGAATTGGAAAAAATGTCACTTTGTGGTAACAAATGGCATTGTACTTTGACACATTATTTCATAAAAAAGAATTAAGGTTAACAAATCTAAAATCAAGTTAATTGCTCGCTTGCCAACTCTAAAATCTATTAAAGATATTAGATCATTCTTAGGACATACTAGTTTTTATAAAAGGTTTGTCAAAAATTTTAATGTAATATCTAAGCTCTTGAGAAACCTTTTAATAAAGGATAATATTTTTGAATGGACTGAACATTATGAAGAAACCTTTATTAAACTTAAAAACTTACTTCTACTCCTGTCTTTCAACTTCCTGATTGGTCATTATCTTTTAAAATAATATGTGACACTAGTGATTATTGCATGGGTGTTATCTTGGGACAAAGGAAAGATAAGAAACCTTATATGATTTACCATACAAGTAAAACTTTAATTGGTGCTCAAATGAATTACACCACCATTGAAAATGAATTACTTACAATTGTATTTACATGTGAAAAATTCAGGTCTTATCTTATTGGCTTGCTATTGTTGTTTTCAGTTATCATACAACATTGAAATATTTTCTTTCTAAGAAAGATTCTAAGGCTAGATTGGTGCAGTAAATTTTGTTACTTCAAGAATTTCATATCACAATCAAAGATAAGAAAGGCATCGAAAATATTGTCGTAGATCATTTGTCAAGATTGACAACAGATTCGAAATGACACCACACCAATCGATGACTACTTTCCTAATGAATCTTTACTTTTTGTCTCTATAATGCCTTGGTTTGCTAATATTGTTAATTTTCTTGTTTCAAGACAATTACCACCTCATTGTAGTGCCTAAGATAAAAAAAAAAGTTCTTAAATGAAGTGAAGAATTTTTATTGAGATGACCCTTATTTACTCAAATATTATCCTGATCAAATATTTTAAAAATAAATTTATCACAATAAGGTAAGTAGTGTCATTAAATTTTATCATTCTAAGGCATGTAAGGGTCATTTCTCATCAAGAAAAGACAACTGCAAAATCTTACAAAGTGGATTTTACTGACCCACTATGTTCAAGGACTCACATGCATTCTACAAGACTTGTGAGAATTGTCAAAAGTTGGGATCTATTTCAAAACATCACATGATGACTTTAAATCCTATTCTTGTCATTGAGATCTTTGACTGATGGGGTATAGATTTCATAGGTCTATTTCCTCCATCATTTGGTTTCTTGTACATATTAGTCATAGTAGATTATATTTTAAAATGGATAGAGGCAATTCTAAGTCAAAAGAATAATCACAAAACAGTGATAAAGTTTTTGAAAGAAAATATTTTGAGTCGATTTGGAATCTCTTGAGCCATGATAAGTGATGGTGGAATATATTTCTGCAACAAGTCATTTGAATCTTTAATGAAGAAATGTGAAATCACAAACAAAGTTGTCACCCCTTATCACTCTCAAACAAGTGGACAAATAGATCTTGCTAATATAGAGATTAAATAAATTTTAGAAAAAACAGTGAATCCTAATAGGAAAGAGTAGTATTTAATACTTAATGATGCACTTCGAGCGTATCGACTTGCTTATAAAACATGATTAGGTATGTCACCTTATTAGACTATTAAAGCTTTCAATTCAAACCTTGATGATGCTAGTCAGCTATGAAAATTACAAATAAATAAGCTTGAGGAATGATGTAATCATATTATTTGATAGTTTCACCCATATTTACCTAATGTTTTATCCATGTTTTATATGTAAAATGCCTTGATATTCTTTGTTTTATGTTTTGAAGGCACTTTTGGATGAAAAATGCAAAAAGAAGTAAATTGAAGATAATTGGCAGATTTGATGTTCAGTCGATGTTTTGTACAGAGTGTGAGTTCTAGAGATTAAAATGAAGTGATTCTAGTGGCACTAAAAAGCTAACATCCATACCTTTCTGGAAATGTAATGCAAGAAAAATAAAAAGATGAAGATAATGGAAATCACATCCTTCAAAGTCAAATCTCGCATTTTGTCACTGTTGACCTTTGTCTATTCAAAATTCAATATCTGGAGCTATAAAAGTCAAATTTATGCACTCAATTGTTTGGGATTCCTAACTCAAAGGTCAATAAATGCTCCAAATTTCAGCCAAAAAGGATGTTAGATGAGGGAGATATGATTTTTTAAAGATGACAACTAAATTCTGTCAACAATCAGGTTTCGTGAAGAAATGAGTCCAAATTACATTTCAAAGCTTCTAAACCATCATCAAAATTTTTATATCAGCAATTTAGCTCCTCTAAGTCAGAGTTTGAAGATTTCATGCAAAGATATTTCTTTGTTTAGGGAAAATAATTATTGAAGTACTTAAATGTCAATTATCAACTTAAGGGAGGACTACTTTGTAAATTAGAAACTAGGGTTTCTTAGCATATAAAAAGAAAGAGAGAGGGGAGAGAAGGGAGGCAGCCAGAAGTTAAGAAATAAAAATTCTCTCCTCTACAAACCCAAAAAAAATCATGCTCTCTTCATTCTTTAAGAGTAGTTATTCAATAGTTATGCAAGGCTAAGCTCTTTTCTTGGTTGCAAGGACACAATAAACCTTCAGATTTCAAGAATCGTGAGATTTATTCTTTCTTTTATTTTTAGTTTATAGTATGAATGAGTATGATTGTTTTCCGGAGTTGTGATGTATGAACTTATGAAGTAACTAAGCTTGATAATTATGGTGGAACTACATTATTAAACTTAAGGAGAACACTCAAATATCTAGTTCTTAGGGCTGTCATTGAACTAAATCATTAATGTGGACATTGTGATTGTTTGTTGGTTAGGATTAGTTATACGGCGGATTCGTTAATTAACCAACATTAAGAAAAGACAAAAATTCAGAATATAAATTGTAGTTTTGTTTCAAGGATCGGTCCTAATTTTCATTAATGGATGTGTGCTTGCAACCAAGGTTTGTTTTCTTGATAAATTTTGATTTCAATTGATTTTGTTCGCTAGTTTAATTTCTTAGATCATCACAAATCAAAACCCCCCAATTGCATAACGTATAGCATAAAAATCTGAAGTAAATCTTTCTTGTGGGATTGACCCCTTGCTTGCTCTATACTATCTTGTGTGTTGTGTTTTAAGTTAGGATAATTAATTTGTGAGGCCACAACATCGCAACAAGGAAATAAGAAATGATGCATATGAAAATTCAAGAATTCATAAAACAAGAATCAAAGAATTTCATGACAAGAAAATACTGAGAAAAACATTCAATGTTGGTCAAAAAGTCTTGCTTTATAATTCTAGACTCTCTTTATTTCCTAAAAAACTAAGATCAAAATGTAGTGGTCCTTTTATTATGAAACATGTGTATCCATATATCGAGAATACAAAAAATGGTAATGTTTTCAAGGTAAATGGACATCGTTTGAAAGTTTAATTTGACAATTTTTCAGTTGAAAATGACTATTGAATTGGGTGATCCTGTATATAAAAATTGATTCTTCTCTGACATTGTTTTTGTGTTTTTTTTTTCCTTTATGATTTTTGTTTTGCTAGTTTTTTTCACCCTGGTTAAATGGCGGATAACAGTACTCCATGACTTAAGTCAGTTCTTTCAGTTTTTTATAATAACTAATAATCTCTTATTTAATTCTCATTTGAAAATGGACACCTCTTAAAAAATTAAGAAAGTATTTTCCTACTCTGCCTCAAAATGTGATTACAAAACTTTATCGTGTTAGATGTGGAAGATTGAGGTTGTCAATAAATCATGGAATTCTTGAAGATATTTGCTGACTAATTGAAGTAAATGTCCGATTATTAGGTGAATTCTCCAATTCTTTCATTGCATATATGTCTGAAATAGGTAAAAGTACTTTTGCAAAGAAACTTCATGCAAAACAATTGAAAGTCTGTCATAGATATGCCAGATAGATTTGTAATGCAAACTATTGTTATTTAGGAATAATATCTATAAATTATGAAGATAAAATATAGTTAAATAAGGATTGCCTGAGTAAGGAGTTTTTACATAATCTTCTATTGACTCTTGAGATACACCCTAATGAAGATATACATTGTACAATTCATGATTTATGACCATAATTCTATAGAGATCATGCTTGATATAGTCTTGGGAATCTAACTAAAAAAAAACCTTGTTTACCAGATTTTAAGAAAATTGGATAGGAAGCCTATCCTGACCCATAAAGGGCGTTTAAGTCGTTTTTAGATGTAAAACCAAGGGAAGATGTGAGCCACAATCACAACTACCTGTATATACATATGCTTTTTCAAAAATAAATAAATAAACAGAGAGAGAAGAGAGTGTGAGAGACTCTAATTGACCTACATATAAGTGGTATGATTGCCTTTACAATTTCTCATCTATAAAATCCTTTCTTCCTTTAATTTCTACTCAACCCATACATTCAACAAATATAGAAGTGTGTAGAAATGGTAAGTTCCTCAAGTCCTCACATAAGAAATATTCGTGTTTTTGGTGGATCTAGTCCTAGGAAAGAAAATGAGTTTTTAGAATCAGCAAATCATCTTGGTCAAGTGCTAGCTGAGAGAAAGATTCATTTAGTGTACGGGGGAGACAATCTTGGGTTAATGGGAGGTGTGTTAATAGTTGTATTTTTAAGAGGTAGTCAAGTTTTGGGAGTCGTCCTCGAAGCTTTAGCATAACATGACATCATCGGAAAAACAATTAGAGAAGAATTATAGGTCTCCACAATATTTGCTGTAATGTTTAACCATATTGATGCCTTCATTACCTTACCAAATGGTCTAGGCATATTGGAATAGATCTTTCATATTTCCTCTTAGACCTAACTGCATATTCACCATAAACTCATAGGTTTGTTAAATGTTAACACTTATTATGATAAGTTATTGTATTTTCTTGATCATGTTGTGAAACAGGAATTTCTAACATCATTCGCACAACAAATTATAATCTCTGCTACTACTACTAAACAATTGATTGACCAACTACAATCTTTCATTCTTATGATTAATCCCTCCATGAGTTGCATAAATTGGTCATCTAAGGAAAGTTGTAAAAAGCTTAGATTGGATTTGAACCTTCATTTATGAATCTTTTTGTCTTTTGGTTTTATTATTGTGTTTTGTTGTTTCTTATATTTGTTTAAGTGTTTTTTAGGTTTGTCAGTGTTTGTTATTTCAGGTGATGTGTTCTATACTCTATCTTTCTACTTGACGACATTGAGGATAATGTCTTGTTTTGATTAGGGGGAGACACTTTTCAGTGTTCAGCCCATATCTTGAGTTTTAGAAATCCAAATGACCTTAATTTTTTTTACTAGAAAGATAAGGCAATTTCCTAAAACTTTTATTAGTTGATTCCAATTCTAATATTATCAATAATGTTTTGTTTAGACAAGAAAATAAGAATTTTCACCAAGTCAAGAGTTGGTCACCCACTCATCAATTAGTCATGAAATCAATAGTTTCCAATTTTAACCTATAAAAAAAGACATTTGCCATGCATTTAGATATCTTGGTTTCTAGATCAAGATCATGCTTTTGCTTTCTCTTTTTGTATTTTTGTAATGCTTAACTTTTATTTTTATTAATATCTTGTTTATGTCTTTCATTTCTTTTTCTTTACTTAGTTAACTTTTATCTTATTTATGTTCTTATCCTGTTTATTTATGTTTCTTTTCTTCATTATGTTTAGCTAAGTTTATCATGTCAATGTGAAAAGGTTACACTAATAGTGTAAGAATAAATATAATGTAAACTCAATAAGGATCTTAATGTTTGATACTAACATATTTTGCATTTGTTATCTTGTTCACTTTTAATACTTTACTTGTTAAATGGTTAATTTAGATTTATATTGTATAATACTTGGCACTTTCATAACCCAACTATATGGTTTAACATATACCTGTGTTATAAAAGGAACTTGATTTGTTGTTAACATAAGTTATAACCATGAATGTATGTCAATATTTACAAGTTTTAGCATTATTTGAATAAGATAACTAATGTAATCATGTTAACAATTTATAATTTAATTGGAACCTCCTTTGTACATGGTTTCTATTTAAGTAATAAAAGTTTATACTATACTTGTTTGACATATCATTAGTGGATCCTCTAACCTTGATAATTATTGTTATCATTGTTTAATCCTTGCATTAATCTTCTATATCAAAGTTCTCATTAACTTTATTATTTTTATTATTATTATTATTGTTATTGTTATTATTATTGTTGTTGTTATTGTTGTTATTGTTGTTGTTGTATTATTGTTATCTGTAATCTATATAATTAACCTCTCTGTGGTTCGATCTTAATTTTGCTAGGTTACTTATTATTTCGACACTCCTTCACTTGAAAGAAGATATCAATCTTTTAGTTCTGTCAAACTCACCCTTTGAGGGGTGACATATGATTGTATCCTTTACATGATGAAATAAGAATCTAGCTTTTTGTCCAAACTCTACAGCGAAAATGTTCTTTTAATAAACTGGTTATTAAAGCCAAAATGCATGCTAAAACATTGTTTTTTGGTGTAGGAAAAACACAATATGACTTTTTTAGCTTTGAGACACTTGGCTGTATATACAAAAACATTTTTTTCTTTTATTTTGTTTTGTATTTCTGGAAGTTTTTGATAAAAACTAGGTATTTTAATACTTAATTTGTATTTTTTATCATATAAAATATAGACTGATATTAAGCAAAAGGCGTACAACAAAAGATTGAAAAGTCATAAAATTTTGAAAATCAATTTTCAATCAATTTTTTCTGTTTTTAATTAGGCCAGATCAAGGTCAGTTTTGTGGGTTAGGCTGAACTCGGATCAAATATATGGGCTAGGCTTTTCCTAGCAAAGAAAGAAAAAAGAATAGTGGAGCACCCTCCACTGTTCACATGCAACATGAACAACGAAGGGTGACCAAAGAAGGAAGGTAACGATGGGCGCAACTAACTGGACTTTGACCAGCTGCTCGTGGTGCTAACAATGGAGGGTGCTGTCGTTGCAATGGGGGACTATAGTGGCTAGCGATGCTCCTCCTTCTTGCTCACTATACAGAGGCAGGAGCTTTTTTTTTTTCATTTTCTTTTCTCCTTTTGCTCAATGAATTGCTGCTACTGGTGGCGATGGAGGGAAGGCACAATGGTGGCGTTGCTTGATTGAAGGTGGTCGGCGATGGTTCTTCTTTTTCTCCCTCTATTTTTCTCTATTTTTTTCTTTGTCCTTCTATCTTTGTTCTCTCATTTTCTTTTCATTTTCTATTTTTTCTTTTGGTCTCGAGACCTTCTTTGCTCTCTCTTGTTCTCCTTTTATTTTTTTTCATCTCCTTTTGCCTTTTCTCTACCTCTATTTCTATAGGCAAAGAAGAGTGGTGAAATGGTTCGGGCGATCACTGTACTGCTGCCCTAGAACCGTCTTGGGGTGCATCCTTTCTTCTTCCACCATGTGGCAGGCAAGTGGGGAGTTTTTGTCAGTGTCTTTTTAAACAAAAAGGGTGAAGAAACAAGTGATGAAAATAGGGGAACAAAATTTCTCTTCCCCTGTATTTTGAACGTCCAACGAAAGAAGAAGATGTATGGTGTCATTCAAAACAACACTCTTTTAGGGTTTTTTTTTAACGGTGTATGAAACTGTGTTGTTTTAGTCAAAACACACCGTTTCATTTAAATAAAAGGTGGCAAAAAACATCACAATTCATACTTTGTTATCTTGTTCACTCTTTAATACTTTGATTGTTAAATGATTAATCTTGATTTATGTTGTATAACAATTGGTACAACAAATGTTTGACACTTTCATAGCCCATACTGTATGGTATAACCGACACCTGAGCTATGAAAGGAACTTGATTTGTTGTTAACATAAGTTATAATCATGAATGCTTGATGAAATTTACAAGTATTAGCATTAATTGAATAAGATGGCTAATGTAATCATGTTAACAATCTATAATCTGATTGGAATCTCCTTTATGTGTGGTTTCCAATTGAACAATAAGAGTTTATACTATATTTGTTTGACATACCATTAGTGGAACCACTAACCTTGACATTTGTTATTATCATTGTTAATACTTTAATTTTCCATCTCAAAGTTCTCATCAATTTTTCTTCTTCTTCTTTATTATTGTTGTTATTACTATTACTATTACTATTATTATTATTATTATTATTATTAATATAGTTATTAATATTATTGTTGTTGTTGTTATTGTTGTTGTTATTGTATTATTATTATTTATAATTTGTACAATTAACCTCCTTATGGTTCGACCCTGGTCTTGCTGGGTTATTTATTACTTCGACACTCCTGCACTTGGGAAAAGACATCAATCTTTTTGTCATGTCAAGTTTTTGGCGTTGTTGCCAGGGAAGTAAGTTTTGTATAAATTATAATTTTTAGTTTATTTTCTCTTTTCACTTTTTCTTGTATATAACTTTGTTTCTTTTTTTTTCTTTCTTCTTGTTTCTTCTTCTTTTGTTTTCCTTTTCCATTTATTATATTTCTACACGTGCATGAGAGTGTGGTCACGTACATTAAGTGGTAGACTTTGTAGGGTATTCCCATCATTTTCAGAAAATATGGCTGAAGAAGATAATCAATCACTTCATAATGAGAATAATGAGAATAACCGTGCTAAAACACTTAGAGACCACATGAATCCAACAAGAACAAGTGCACCATCATGCATAGTTTTTCCTCTCAATGCATCTCATTTTAATTTTAAGCCAGACATTATTCAACTTTTACCTTCTTTTCATGGTTTAGAATTGGAAAA
>SRLM01000564.1:0-18074 GCA_015708895.1 Populus ilicifolia
TTCTTGGATCCAAATCAAGGATGATGGTGGTTGAGCTTAATTTTCAGATCTAGCTCTCTGTGGATATGACCTCGATCTTACCGAGTTAATTGCTACATCGCACACTCGTGCACTTGCGAGTTAAAACAAGCCGATCATAAAAAGCAGTCAAGCAATTATAACTTATGTTAACAACAAATCAAGTTCCTTTCATAGCTCAAGTGTCGGTTATACCATACAGTATGGGCTATGAAAGTGCCAAGCATTTGTTGTACCAAGTGTTATACAACATAAATCAAGATTAGTCATTTAATAAGCAAAGTATTAAAGAGTGAACAAGATAACAAATACAAAACATGTTAGTATCAAATATTAAAGTCCATATTAAGTTTACACTATACTTATTCTTACACCATTAGTATAACCTTTTCACCTTGACATAATAAACTTAGCTAAACACAATAAAAGAAAGAAAAATAAATAAATAAAACAAGAACATAAATAAGATAAAAGTTAACTAAATAAATGAAAGGAAATGAAAGGTATAAACTTGATATTAATGAAAGCAAAGCATAAACATTACAAAAAATACAAAGAGAGAAAGCAAGAGCATGATCTTGATCTGGAAACCAAGATGCCTAAATGCATGACAAATGCCTTCTTTTATAGGCCAAAATTGGGAACTATTGATTTGATGACTAATTGATGAGTGGGTGACCAACTCTTGACTTGGTGACAGAATTGGAGCCACTTCACGAAAGTTGTAGGAAATTATCTTAACTTTCTTGTGTAAAAACTTTAGGTCATTTGGATTTCTAGAACTCCAGAAATGGGTCAAATACTAAACAATGCTCGGGCTAGAAAACAAATTCGGACTTCTTTGTTGTTGCTACAATTTGGACTTCAAAATGGCCTTTTTAAGTCTTGAGCTCCATATAAAACTTGTAGGCAAAATAAATAAACAAAATAAGAACATAAATAAGATAAAAGTTAACTAAGTAAATGAAAGAAAATGAAAGGTATAAACTTGATATTAATGAAAGCAAAGCATAAACATTACAAAAAATACAAAGAGAGAAAGCAAGAGCACGATCTTGATCTGGAAACCAAGATACCTAAATGCATGGAAAATATCTCCTTTTATAAGCCAAAATTGAGAACTATTGATTTGATGACAAATTGATGAGTGGGTGACTAACTCTTGACTTGGTGACAATCCTTATCTTCTCTTATCTGCCCAAGACATCATTGATAACATCAAAATTAGAGCCACTTAAAAACATAAAATTGTAGAAAATTATCTTAGCTTTCTTGTGTAAAAATTCAGGTGATTTGGATTTCTAGAACTCCAGATATGGGCCAAACACTGAATAGCGCGCGGGCTGAAAGACATATTCGAACTTCTTTGTTGTTGCTACAATTTAAACTTGAAAATGTCCTTTTTAAGTCTTAGGCCTTATATGAAAGTTGTAGGTCTATGTCTTACCTTTCCATTCATATAAAGTGCACCTAAATCTGAGATCTATAGCTCTAGATATGACCCAATTACCGAACAGTGTTTCAGTTTGGATTGCACTGGCATCTCTTTTCTAAGTTTGGTCATCTCTTTATTCTTTTAATTTCAATTCTTAAATTCATCAATCAATCCTTTCATTTATATGATAGGCCTGCATTTAAAATAAACATTTACCATAAATTTAAAATATCTTATATTATTAGATATAGTATTATAAAACATGTTTTAATTAAGGAGTTATTGATACTTCAAGTGCAAAATGATGACATAAAACCTTGATAAAAAAATGCACTTTTAAGTACTAACTAGATAACATGCAAAGTCCTCCCAATTCTTTCCCTAAGCACATCTCTTACTAGATAATCACTTGCATCACACATTATCTCAAAAGGTTCATCCCAATTTGGTGGTTGCATGATAGGGGCAGATGTGACACGTCTCGTAAGCTCATCATAGGCATCTTTACATGCTTGATCAAACACAAAATCCACTTCTTTGCCTAATAGTATGCACAAGGGTGTTGTAATCTTCGAGAAATCTTTGATAAAACGTTAATAGAAACCTGCATGGTATAGAAAAGAACGAACTTCCCTCATGCATGAGAGGTAAGACAATGATGAAATAACATTTATTTTAGCTTTATTAACCTTTAATCCACGTGAAGACATAACATGCCCAAGAACTATTTCTTGTTCTACCATAAAATAACACATTTCATAGTTTAAAACAAGTTTAGTTTCAATACACCTTTTCAAGACCACCATACACCGTGAAATCATCCATAACCTCAATTATTCTTTCAACATAGTTAGAAAAAATACTCATCATGCACCTTTGAAAAGTTGCAAGAGCATTACAGAGACCAAAAGGCATTCTCCTATATGTGTATGTGTACCAAATAAACATGTAAATGTAGTTTTTTCTTGATTCTCAAGATTAAAAATAATTTGATTGTATCACTATATTCATCGAGAAAGCAATAAAAAGACTTACCTGCTAGGTTTTCAAGCATTTAATCCATGAATGGTAATGGGAAATGATCTTTGCGTGTAGAAAGATTGAGCTTTCTGTAATCAACACACATTCTCCATCCACTTGAGATGCGAGTAGGAATGAGCTCATCATTTTTGTTTTACACTAATGGGATTCCGATCTTTTTAGGCACCATATGGATTGACGCCAACCATTTATTGTCCATGATGGGATAATGACTCCTGCATCTAATAGTTTTAAAATGTCAACTTTCACTACCTCCATCATAGGCGGGTTCAACCTCCTTTACATTTCCCTTGTTGGTTTTGTGTTGTCCTCTAATAGTATGTGATGCATACCCATTAAAGGACTAATGCCCTTGATGTCGGCTAAAGTCCATCCAATGGCTGTCTTATGATCACACAATAACTTAACAAGTTTTTCCTCTTACATACTTGTCAAACCTTTTGTTATGATAACAGGATGTGTATTGTTGTCGCCAATGAATACATACTTCAAATTTTTAGGCAAAGGTTTTAATCCTAACTCGGGGGCCTGTAAAATAGATGGCAAAAGCTTTTTATGTGAGAGTAGTAAATCAACAAAGACTACCATGGGGAATGGTTTGTAAAGCTTGTAAGGCTAGTACTGAATCGTGCATGGTTTAGGGAACACACACGTGCTTCTCCATCTCTTGGTGAAATCATATCCATAGCTCAAAGCTATGTTTAATCCGTCTTTACAATCAAAATCACAAACTTGTTGCACACACTTATCAATTTGGTCATAGCATGTGATAGAATAAACATTACTATAAGGATTTTTCATTGTATTATAAAAATTGAATTCAATTTTTTCATCTCCTACCACCATAGACAAGGTATCCATACCATACCATAATCAATCTTTGTGTTGGCAGTTTTCAAGAATGGTCTCCCAAACAATATAACAGTGCTAGTTCATGAATCACAAGAATCATGTTCCATATCAAGAATATAAAAGTCACATGGAATAACCAAACTATCAATCTTGACTAGGACATCTTTTATCAAACCAAGTAGGTAAACAAAACTACGATCCACAAGTTGTATTACAATACTAGTTTTATTCAAAGGCTTTAGACTAAGAGAATCATAAACATGTTTAGGTATAACACTAATAGATGCATCTAAATCACATAAAGCTCTTTTAAAACTTGCATTTCCAATAACACATGGCACCTAGGTCTTTTTATTTGAAAGGAAGATTCTTTTGAACAACGACAGATATAACTTCACCTATACTTACCGTTTCATAACCTTTCAGTTTGAAAGCTTTCTTAGTAGTACACAGCTCCTTCAAGAATTTTACATACTTGGGAATTTTCTTGATAGCATCAAGTAAAGGAATGTTCAGTTTCATTTTCTTGAAAACCTTTAAGATCTCTTTTTCTTTGTCTTATTTCGTTAACCTAGAAAAACTCATAGGAAAGAGTGGAATTGTTTTAAAACTAGAATTCATTGAGTGAGGAGTTACCTTTGGAGTGTTGGTCGTTGTTTCAGTTTGGAAAGGAGAAGGATGATGTATCTTTTTTAGACTCATTTTGGTTTCCATCTCCTTTTTTTTCTTTATCTCAATTTGTCTCGACCTTTGCTCTTTAAGTTCTTTCCCACTTTGCAACATGATTGCACTAACATTCTCTTTTAGATTTAATGCTTAGAAGGGCATCTTTCCATTAATTTATGCTTCCAATGTCCCTACACTTGGAGCTACCCCCATTTGCTTTTCCAAATAATGAATACTTGACCTTATTTCCTGTTGAAAAGACATAATATTTTATTGCAAGGTAACAATATTAAAAGCCAAAATTTTCATCATCTCACGAAGATCATCACTAAATGATGACCCCATAACATTATAGTTTATGAATGGAGAGGGTTGTCTTGCTTAATTCTGTTGGGGCTGAAATCCATGAGGATGGAACTGTTAGCCTTGATTGCCTTGTTGGGAAGATCTCTCCATCCGGGATTGTACGTGTTAGAAAATGGATCATATTTACGCTGAGGTTGTCCATTGGATGCTCCATCAATTGCATTGACTTGTTCAATGTAATCTTCTTGTATTGTTTGGCACATATCTGAAGCATGTCCTTATAAGGAGCATATATTACAAACTTTCACCTGCTGCACATTTCCACAAACCAACGAATGCACAGAAGAAGTAAGATCATTAACTTTATTTTCGAGGTTAGAAATACTTACCTCATTTAGTCATTTATTGGAGAAGTCTCCACGAGTGCCAAACTGTTTTAAATTGGCTGTCATATTTGAGATTAATTGGCGTGCAGCCTCGAGTGTCTTATCCACCAATGCACCTCCACTTGCAGCATTAATGGTACTACAGTCAATAGGCATCAATCCTTCATAGAAATATTAAATGAGCAGTTGATCGGGTATTTGATGATGAGGGTTTTGAATGTATAATTGCTCAAATCTTTCTTAATACTCGGAGAGTGTCTCTCCATGAGATTGCTGAATCCCACATATTTCTTTCCTTATGTTGGCAACTTGAGATGCTGGAAAATAATTTTCAAGAAAAATCTTCTTCATGCCATTCCAAGTTTGAATTAAACCTGGGAGAATGGATAAATGCCATGCCTTTGCTGCCCTTTTTAAAGAGAAAGGGAAAGCTTTCAACTTAAACTGTTCTTCATCAACTCCGTTCGGTTTCATGTTAACACAAACCATATGAAACTCCTTAAGATGAGTATGAGGACCTTCTCCTGCAAGACCATTAAATGTTGGTAGCAAATATATAAAACCAGATTTGAGCTCAAAGTTTACATTATCGTCGATGTTTATGCACAGTGACTGATTTTCCACGTTAGGAGCAGCAAGCTCCTTGAGTGTTTGTTATCGTGCAATAACCATGGTGTTGAGGCGAGCTTCCTTTTGTAACCTGCGTAAAGTTTTTTCTATTTCGAGATCTAAGTGCACTTGACTTTGATTAGTAGAATGGATTACTGATTAATACTTAAAAGTGTATTTTTATCAAGGTTTTATGTCATCATTTTTGCACTTGAAGTATCAATAACTCTTTAACTAAAGCATGTTTTATAATAATATATCTAATAATATAAGATACCTTTTATTTATGGTAAATTTTCATTTTAAATGCAGGCCTATCATATAAATGAATGGATTGATTGATGAATTTAAGAACTAAAATTGAAAGGACAAAGAGATGGCCAAACTTAGAAAAGAGGTGCAGTCCAAACCAAAACACTGTTCAGTAATTGGAGCTGTAGATCTCATATTTAGGTCTCCTTTATATGGATGGAAAAGTAAGATATAGGTCTATAACTTTCATATGGAGCTAAAGATTTAAAAAGGCCATTTTCACGTCCAAATTATAGCAACAACAAAGAAATCTGAATTTGTCCTCCAGCCCGAGCATTATTCAGTATTTCGCCCATAGCTAGAGTTTTAGAAGTCCAAATAACCTTAATGTTTTACATAAGAAAGCTGAGATAATTTCCTACAACTTTCATTTTCAAGTGATTTCAATTTTGACGTTATCAATTACATTTTAGGCAGACAAAAGAAGATAAGGATTGTCACCAAGTCAAGAGTTGGTCACCCACTCATTAATTAGTCATCAAATCAATAGTTCCCAATTTTGGCCTATTAAAGGAGGTATTTGCCATGCATTTAGGCATCTTGGCTTCTAGATCAAGATCATGCTCTTGCTTTCTCTCTTTGTATTTTTTGTAATGTTTATGCTTTGCTTTCATTAATATGAAGTTTATACCTTTCATTTCCTTGGTTAACCTTTATCTTATTTATGTTTTCATTTTATTTATTTATTTATCTTTTTTTCATTATGTTTAGTTACTTTTATTATGTCAAGGTGAAAAGGTTACATTAATGGTGTAAGAATAAGTATAGTGTAAACTTAATATAGACTTTTAATGTTTGATACTAACATGTTTTGTATTTGTTATCTTGTTCACTCTTTAATACTTTGCTTGTTAAATGACTAATCTAGATTTATGTTGTATAACACTTGGTACAACAAATACTTGACATTCTCATGGCCCATATTATATGGTATAACCAACACCTGAGCTATGAAAGGAAATTGATTTGTTATTAACATAAGTTATAATCATGAATGCCTGACGAGATTTACAAGTCTTAGCATTAATTAAATAAGATAACTAATGTAATTATGTTAACAATTTATAATATGATTGGAACCTTCTTTGTGTGTGGTTTCCAATTGAATAATAAGAGTTTACACTATACTTGTTTGACATACCATTAGTGGAACCTCTAACCTCAATATTTGTTATTATCATTGTTTAGTTCTCATCTTCTTCTTTTTCTCCTTCTTTTTCTTTATTGTTATTACTACTACTACTACTATTGTTGTTATTGTTTTTGTTGTTATATTATTGTCATCTATAATTTATACAATTAACCTCTTTATGGTTCGACCACGATCTTACTGGATTATTTATTACTTCAACACTCCTATACTTGGGAGAAGATATCAATATTTTGGTTGTGTCAAGTTTTTGGCATCGTTGCTGGGGAGGTAAGTTCTTGTACAAATTATATAATTTATTTATTTTCTCTTTTCACTTTTCCTATATATAACTTTGTTTCTTCTTCTTTTGTTTTCTTCTTCCTTTTATTCTATTCCTACACGTGCATGAGAGCGTGTTCATGTACATTAAGTGGTAGACTTTGTAGGGTATCCTCATCATTTTTAGAAATTATAGTCGAAGAAGATAATCAATCACTTCATAATGAGAATAACCATGCTAGAACACTTAGAGACCACATGAATCTCACAAGAACAAGTGTACCATCATGCATAGTTTTTCCTCCTGTGCATCTTATTTTAATTTTAAGCTAAGCATTATTCAACTTTTACCTTTTTTTCATGGCTTAGATTTAGAAAATCCATACTTGCTTTTAAGGGAATTTGAGGAGGTTTGCAACACATATAATAATTTAAATTGTAGCATGAACACCATCAGATTAAAGCTTTTTCCTTTTTCATTAAAAGATAAAGCTAAAACATGGCTACAAAATTTGAGACCAGAATCCATTCGTGCTTGGGATGAAATGCAACAATAGTTTTTAAAGAAGTTTTTTCCATCTCATAGAACAAACTCTTTCAAAAGACAAATCACCACTTTCACTCAAAAACCAGGAGAAACATTTTACCAATCTTGGGATAGGTATCGAGACTTGCTTAGTACTTGCCCTCATCATGGTTTTGAAACATGGAGATTGGTTTCACATTTTTATAAAGGGTTAACACCTAAAGGTAGGCAAGTGGTTGAATTGATATGCAATGGAACTTTTGAAGACAAAGACCCTGATGAAGCAATAGAGTACTTAGACTTGTTAGCTGAAAATGCTCAAAATTAGGACGCCGCGGGTACATATGACGCACCATGTAAAACTCAACCTCATACATCTAGTGGAGGTATATATAACATTAGGGAAGATCATGACCTCTAAGCAAAGTTTGCATCTTTAACTAGAAAAGTCGAGGCACTAGAATTGAAAAAAAGTGGTCAATTAAAATCTGTTGAAAAAATTATATGTCAAATATGTGAAACAAATGAACACTCAACCAATAATTATCCAACCTTGTCTTCTTTTAAGGAATGTCTCCATGAATAAGCTCATGCTTTAAGCAGTTTTCAAAAGGCCAGCCACAACTCATACTTATAAACATACAACCCTGGTTGGAGAAATCACCGAAATTTCAGTTGGGAAAGTGATAATAACAATGTACAAACTTCATAACCATCGTTTTAAGCACACCACAATTTCTAAAATTTTTATAGATATGCACCTCCTTATACTCCACCTCCTAAAAGAAATCTTAAGGGAACATTGCATGCATTCATTGAAAAGCAAGAGACAATAAATACTTAACTTGCTCAAAACATGATAGATTTTAAAGATACTCTTATAAAATTGACATCCGCTCTCAGTTCCCAAGAGAAAGGTAAGTTTCCATCTCAACCACAACAAAAACTTAAGGGGCAATACAATGCAAATGCAAGTAGTTTTGGAAGTCAACACATGGATCAAGTCAAATTAGTCACTACTCTTCGTAGTGGTAAGGTTATTGAAAGACCCACTCTTAAACCTTGTGAGAAAGATAATGAGTCAATCTCTGAGGGTTGAATCTGAAATTTGCAAAGAAAAGATTGATTCTCCATAAACGCTTCCATTTCTTCATGCCATGACCAAATAAAGGAAAGTCACTCATAACTCTGAAATCTTTGAAACTTTCAAACATGTAAGAATCAATATACCTTTGTTGGATGCTATTAAACAGGTTCCTTTCTATGCTAACTTTTTAAAAGATCTATGCATGGTGAAGAGGAAACTAAATGTGAAAACGAAAACCTTTTTAGCCAAACAAGTAAGTGTCATTCTTCAGAATAATAATGCTTTGAAATATAAAAACCCTGGTTGTCCTACAATTTCTTGCTTTATAGGAGAACATAAAATTGGAAGAACTTTACTTGGTCTTGAAGCTAGTGTAAATTTACTTCCATATTTAGTTTTTCAAAGTCTCAATCTAGGTGAGTTAAAACCAACTTCTATAACTCCTTTACTTGCCATAGATCTGTAAAGTGCCTAGAGAAATAATTGAAGATGTGTTAGTACAAGTCGATAAATTCATTTATCCTGTGGGTTTTATTGTCTTGGACACATAACCTGTTGACGCATGTAATTCATTTCCTGTTATTTTAGGACGTTTGTTTTTTGCAACTTCTAACATATTGATTAATTATAGGAATAGACTGATGAAGCTATCATTTGAAAACATGACATTGGAGATGAATATTTTCAACATTTGCAAGCAACCTGGAGATTATAATGATTTACAGGAAGTAGATCATATTGACAAATTAGTTTATGATCAACTTGAATCTACTTTAAGTAAAAATAAGTTGGATGAATCTGAAGATTTGCAAATGATTTATTATTAGGAAGAAATCATGAATGAAAAACGCACCAAAAATATTGATACAAATCTTTTGTCAAAAGTGACAGCAGATTTAATATCTAACATCACATCAATCGATGATTACCTTCCTAATGAATCTTTACTTTCTCTTAGTCTAATGCCTTGGTGATTGATACTTAAAAGTATATTTTTATCAAGATTTTATGTCATCATTTTGCACTTGAAGTATCAATAACTCCTTAACTAAAGCATGTTTTATAATACTATATCTAATAATATAAGATGTCTTGAATTTGTCGTAAATTTTCATTTTAAATACAGGCCTATCATATAAATGAAAGGATTAATTGATGAATTTAAGAACTGAAATTAAAAGGATAAAGAGATGGCCAAACTTAGAAAAGAGATGTCGGTGCAATCCAAACCAGAACATTGTTCGGTAATTGGGTCATATCTAGAGTTATAGATCTCAAATTTAGGTCTACTTTATATGGATGGAAAGGTAAGATATAGGCGATCTAAAAAGGTCATTTTCAAGTCCAAATTGTTGCAACAATAAAGAAGCCTGAATCTGTCCTCCAGCTCGAGCACTATTCAGTATTTTGGCCATATCTAAAGTTCTAGAAGTCAAAATAAGCTAAAGGTTTTACACAAGAAAGTTGAGATAATTTTTTAAAACGTTCATGTTTTCAAGTGGCTCCAATTTTGATGTTATAAATGATGTTTTGGGTAGACAAGAGAAGATAAGGTTGTCACCAAGTCAAGAGTTGGTCACCCACTCATTAATTAGTCATCAAATCAATAGTTCCTAATTTTGGGCTATAAAAGAAGGCATTTGCCATGCCTTTAGGCATCTTGGTGTCCAGATCAAAATCATGCTCTTGCTTTCTCTCTTTGTATTTTTTGTAATGTTTATGCTTTGTTTTCATTAATATCAACTTTATGCCTTTCATTTTCTTTCCTTGACATAGTTAACTTTTATCTTATTTATGTTCTTATTTTGTTTATCTATTTTTCTTTCTTTCATTATGTCTAGCTAAGTTTATTATGTCAAGGTGAAAAGGTTACACTAATGGTGTAAGAATAAGTATAGTATAAACTTAATATGGACTTTAATGTTTGATATTAACATGTTTTATATTTGTTATCTTGTTCACTCTTTAATACTTTGCTTGTTAAATGATTAATCTTGATTTATGTTGTATAACAATTGGTACAACAAATGCTTGNGGTATAACCGACACCTGAGCTATGAAAGGAACTTGATTTGTTGTTAACATAAGTTATAATCATGAATGCTTGACGAGATTTACAAGTATTAGCATTAATCGAATAAGATGACTAATTTAATCATGTTAACAATCTATAATCTGATTGGAACCTCCTTTGTGTGTGGTTTTCAATTGAATAATAAGAGTTTATACTATACTTGTTTGATATACCATTAGTGGATGCTCTAACCTTGATATTTGTTATTATCATTGTTTAAACGTTACATTAATATTCCATCCAAAGTTCTCAAATTAATCTTCTTGTTCTCCTTCTTTTTCTTTATTTTTATTTTTATTATTACTATTATTATTAGTATTACTACTACTAGAATTACTGTTGTTGTTGTTGTGGTTGTTACTATTATTATTATTACTATTACTATTGTTATTGTTGTATTATTCTTTTTTATAATTTGTACAATTAACCTCTCTATAGTTCGACCTCGGTCTTGCTGGGTTATTTATTACTTTGACACTCCTATACTTCGGAGAAGACATCAATCTTTTCGTCATCTCACTTGGTATGATAAAAATGTCAATTTTTTTTCTTCAGGAGATTTGCCAGCTAATTAGAGTACCCAAGACAAAGAAAAGTTTTTGAGCAACGTGCAAAACTTTTATTGGGATGAACCTTACTTATTCAAATATTATCCTGATCAAATATTTCGAAGATGCATTCCCAACAATGAGGTAAGTAGTGTCATTAAATGTTTTTCATTTTAAGGCATGTCGGGGTCAGTTCTCATCAAGAAAGACAACTGCAAAAATGTTATAAAATGGATTTTATTGGCTCACCATGTTCAAGGACTCACATGCATTCTGCAAACCTTGTGAAAATTATCAAAAGTCAAGATTCATTTCCAAACATAAGGAATCTTTAGATAATCTTTTATTGACTTTTAAAACATATCCTAGTGGAGATGCGCATGGTGGAATTCATGATTTATAGCCCCATTTTCTTAAAAAAAAAACATGATCAACTTAGTCTTGGAAATCTGAATAAAAAAAGTCATGTTTGCCACTTTTTAAGAAAACTGGATGGGAAGCTTATCCTCGACCCCGGTGTTGCTCGGTTATTTATTACTTTGACACTCCTGCACTTCGGAGAAGACAACACTCTTTTCATCGTCTCACTTGGTATGATAAAAGTATCAATATTTTTGCTTCAGGAGATTTGCAAGCTGATTAGAGTACCCAAGACAAAGAAAAGCTTTTGAGCAACGTGCAAAAGTTTTATTGGGATGACCCTTATCCTGATCAAATATTTCAAAGATGCATTCCCGACAATGAGGTAAGTAGTGTCATTAAATGTTTTTCAATTTAACGCATGTGGGGGTCATTTCTCATCAAGAAAGACAACTGCAAAAATATTATAAAATGGATTTTATTGGCTCACCATGTTCAAGGACTCACATGCATTCTGCAAACCTTGTGAAAATGGTCAAAACTAAAGAATCATTTCCAAACATAAGGAATTTTTAGATAATCTTTTATTGATTTTTAAAACATATCCTAGTGGAGATATGCACGGTGGAATTCATGATTTATAGCTCCATTTCCATAAAAAACATGATCAACTTAGTCTTGGAAATCTAAATAAAAAAAACCTTGTTTGCCAGTTTTTAAGAAAACTTGATGGGAAGCCTATCCTCGACCCCGGTCTTGCTAGGTTATTTATTACTTTGACACTCCTGCACTTCGGAGAAGACACCAATCTTTTCATCGCCTCACTTGGTATCATAAAAATATCAATTTATTTGCTTCAGGAGATTTGCCACCTGATTCGAGTACCCAAGACAAATGAAAGTTTTTGAGCAACAAGCAAAACTTTTATTGGGATGACTCTTACTTATTTAAATATTATCCTGACCAAATATTTCAAACATGCCTTCCCGACAATAAGGTAAGTAGTGTCATTAAATGTTTTTCATTTTAAGGCATGTGGGGGTCACTTCTCATCAAGAAAGACAACTGCAAAAATGTTATAAAATGGACTTTATTGGCTCACCATGTGCAAGGACTCACATGCATTCTGCAAACCTTGTGAAAATTATCAAAAGTCAAGATTCATTTCAAAACATAAGGAATCCTTAGATAATCTTTTATTGACTTTTAAAACATATCCAAGTAGAGATGCGCATAGTGGAATTCATGATTTATATCCCCATTTTTATAAAAACAACATGATCAACTTAGTCTAGGAAATCTGAATAAAAAAAAACCCTGTTTACTAGTTTTTAAGAAAACTGGATGGGAAGCCTATCCTTGACCCCGGTCTTGCTAGGTTATTTATTACTTTGACACTCCTGCACTTCGGAGAAGACACCAATCTTTTCATCATCTCACTTGGTCTGATAAAAACATCAATTTTTTTCTTTAGGAGATTTGCCACCTGATTCGAATACCCAAGACAAAGAAAAGTTTTTGAGCAATATGCAAAACATTTATTAGGATGACCCTTACTTATTCAAATACTATCCTGACCAAATATTTCGAACATGCATTCCCGACAATGAGGTAAGTAGTGTCATTAAATGTTTTTCATTTTAAGGCATGTGGGGGTCATTTCTCATGAAGAAAGATAACTGCAAAAATGTTATAAAATGGATTTTATTGGCTCGCCATGTTCAAGGACTCACATGCATTCTGCAAAGCTTGTGAAAATTGTCAAAAGTCAAGATTCATTTCCAAACATAAGGAATCTTTAGATAATCTTTTATTGACTTTTAAAACATATCCTAGTGGAGATGCGCATGGTGGAATTCATGATTTATAGCCCCATTTTCATAAAAAAAAAAATGATCAACTTAGTCTTGGAAATCTGAATAAAAAAAGTCATGTTTGCCAGTTTTTAAGAAAACTGGATGGGAAGCCTATCCTCGACCCCGGTCTTGCTCGGTTATTCATTACTTTGACACTCCTGCACTTCGGAGAAGACACCAATCTTTTCGTCGTCGCACTTGGTATGATAAAAGTACCAATATTTTAGCTTCAGGAGATTTGCCAGCTGATTAGAGTACCCAAGACAAGGGAAAGTTTTTGAGCAACGTGCAAAACTTTTATTGGGATGACCCTTACTTATTCAAATATTATCCTAATCAAATATTTCGAAGATGCATTCCCGACAATGAGGTAAGTAGTGTTATTAAATGTTTTTCATTTTAAGGCATATGGGGGTCATTTCTCATCAAGAAAGACAACTGCAAAAATGTTGTAAAATGGATTTTATTGGCTCACCATGTTCAAGGACTCACATGCCTGTCTCTTACCTTGTGAAAATTATCAAAAGTCAAGATTCATTTCCAAACATAAGGAATCTTTAGATAATCTTTTATTGACTTTTAAAACATATCCTAGTGGAGATGCGCATGGTGGAATTCATGATTTATAGCCCCATTTTCATAAAAAAAACATGATCAACTTAGTCTTGGAAATCTGAATAAAAAAAGTCATGTTTGCCAGTTTTTAAGAAAACTGGATGGGAAGCCTATCCTCGACCCCGGTCTTGCTCGGTTATTTATTACTTTGACACTCCTGCACTTCGGAGAAGACACCAATCTTTTCGTCGTCTCACTTGGTATGATAAAAGTATCAATATTTTTGCTTCAGGAGATTTGCCAGCTGATTAGAATACCCAAGACAAAGAAACGTTTTTGAGCAACATGCAAAACATTTTATTGGGATGACCCTTACTTATTTAAATATTATCCTGATCAAATATTTCGAAGATACATTCCCGATAATGAGGTAAGTAGTGTCATTAAATGTTTTTCATTTTAAGGCATGTGGGGGTCAGTTCTCATCAAGAAAGACAACTGCAAAAATGTTATAAAATGGATTTTATTGGCTCACCATGTTCAAGGACTCACATGCATTCTCCAAACCTTGTGAAAATTGTCAAAACTCCAGAATCATTTCCAAACATAAGGAATCTTTAGATAATCTTTTATTGACTTTTGAAACATATCCTAGTGGAGATGTGCACGGTGGAATTCATGATTTGTAGCCCCATTTCCATAAAAAACATGATCAACTTAGTCTTGGAAATCTAAGTAAAAAAAACCCTGCTTGCTAGTTTTTAAGAAAACTGGATGGGAAACCTATCCTCGACCCCGGTTTTGCTAGGTTATTTATTACTTTCACACTCCTACACTTCGGAGAAGACATCAATCTTTTCGTCGTCTCACTTGGTATCATAAAACTATCAATTGTTTTTGCTTCAGGAGATTTGTCAGCTGATTAGAGTACCCAAGACAAAGAAAAGTTTTTGAGCAACATGCAAAACATTTATTGGGATGACCCTTACTTATTCAAATATTATCCTGACCAAATATTTCGAACATGCATTCCCGACAATCAGGTAAGTAGTGTCATTAAATGTTTTTCATTTTAAGGCATGTGGGGGTCATTTCTCATCAAGAAAGACAACTGCAAAAATGTTATAAAATGGATTTTATTGGCTCACCATGTTCAAGGACTCACATGCATTCTGCAAAGCTTGTGAAAATTGTCAAAAGTCAAGATTCATTTCAAAACATAAGGAATCTTTTGATAATCTGTTATTGACTTTCAAAACATATCCTAGTGGAGATGCGCATGGTGGAATTAATGATTTATATCCCCATTTTCATAAAAACAACATGATCAACTTAGTCTAGGAAATCTGAATAAAAAAAACCCTGTTTACTAGTTCTTAAGAAAACTGGATGGGAAGCCTATCCTTGACCCCGGTCTTGCTAGGTTATTTATTACTTTGACACTCCTGCACTTCGAAGAAGACACCAATCTTTTCATCGTCTCACTTGGTCTGATAAAAACATCAATTTTTTTCTTGAGGAGATTTGCCACCTGATTCGAGTACCCAAGACAAAGAAAAGTTTTTGAGCAACATGCAAAACATTTATTGGGATGACCCTTACTTATTCAAATATTATCCTGACCAAATATTTCAAAGATGCATTCTCGATAATCAGGTAAGTAGTGTCATTAAATGTTTTTCATTTTAAGGCATGTGGGGGTCATTTCTCATGAAGAAAGACAACTGCAAAAATGTTATAAAATGGATTTTATTGGCTCACCATGTTCAAGGACTCACATGCATTCAGTAAAGCTTGTGAAAATTGTCAAAACTCCAGAATCATTTCCAAACATAAGGAATTTTTAGATAATCTTTTATTGACTTTTGAACATATCCTAGTGGAGATGTGCACGTTGGAATTCATGATTTATAGCCCCATTTCCATAAAAAACATGATCAACTTAGTCTTAGAAATCTAAATAAAAAAAAACTATTTGCCAGTTCTTAAGAAAACTGGATGGGAAACCTATCCTCGACCCCGGTCTTGCTCGGTTATTTATTACTTTGACACTCCTGCACTTCGGAGAAGGCACCAATCTTTTCGTCGTCTCACTTGGTATGATAAAAGTATCAATATTTTTGCTTCAGGAGATTTGCGAGCTGATTAGAGTACCCAAGACAAAGAAACGTTTTTGAGCAACGTCCAAACTTTTTTTGGGATGACACTTATTCAAATATTATCCTGATCAAATATTTCGAAGACGCATTCCCGACAATGAGGTAAGTAGTGTCATTAAATGTTTTTCATTTTAAGGCATGTGGGGGTCATTTCTCATGAAGAAAGACAACTGCAAAAATGTTATAAAATGGATTTTATTGGCTCACCATGTTCAAGGACTCACATGCATTCTGCAAAGCTTGTGAAAATTATCAAAAGTCAAAATTCATTTTCAAACATAAGGAATCTTTAGATAATCTTTTATTGACTTTTAAAACATATCCTAGTGGAGATGCGCATGGTGGAATTCATGATTTATAGCCCCATTTTCATAAAAAAAAAATGATCAACTTAGTCTTGGAAATCTGAATAAAAAAAGTCATGTTTGCCAGTTTTTAAGAAAACTGGATGGGAAGCCTATCCTCGACCCCGGTCTTGCTCGGTTATTTATTACTTTGACACTCCTGCACTTCGGAGAAGACAACACTCTTTTCATCGTCTCACTTGGTATGATAAAAGTATCAATATTTTTGCTTCAGGAGATTTGCAAGCTGATTAGAGTACCCAAGACAAAGAAAAGCTTTTGAGCAACGTGCAAAAGTTTTATTGGGATGACCCTTATCCTGATCAAATATTTCAAAGATGCATTCCCGACAATGAGGTAAGTAGTGTCATTAAATGTTTTTCATATTAAGGCATGTGGGGGTCATTTCTCATTATTGAAAGACAACTGCAAAAAAGTTATAAAATGGATTTTATTGGCTCACCATGTTCAAGGACTCACATGCATTCTGCAAACCTTGTGAAAATTATCAAAAGTCAAGATTCATTTCCAAACATAAGGAATCTTTAGATAATCTTTTATTGACTTTTAAAACATATCCTAGTGGAGATGCGCATGGTGGAATTCATGATTTATAGCCCCATTTTCTTAAAAAAAAAAATGATCAACTTAGTCTTGGAAATCTGAATAAAAAAAGTCATGTTTGCCACTTTTTAAGAAAACTGGATGGGAAGCTTATCCTCGACCCCGGTGTTGCTCGGTTATTTATTACTTTGACACTCCTGCACTTCGGAGAAGACAACACTCTTTTCATCGTCTCACTTGGTATGATAAAAGTATCAATATTTTTGCTTCAGGAGATTTGCAAGCTGATTAGAGTACCCAAGACAAAGAAAAGCTTTTGAGCAACGTGCAAAAGTTTTATTGGGATGACCCTTATCCTGATCAAATATTTCAAAGATGCATTCCCGACAATGAGGTAAGTAGTGTCATTAAATGTTTTTCATTTTAAGGCATTTCGGGGTCAGTTCTCATCAAGAAAGACAACTGCAAAAATGTTACAAAATTGATTTTATTGGCTCACCATGTTCAAGGACTCACATGCATTCTGCAAACGTTGTGAAAATTATCAAAAGTCAAGATTCATTTCCAAACATAAGGAATCTTTAGATAATCTTTTATTGACTTTTAAAACATATCCTAGTGGAGATGCGCATGGTGGAATTCATGATTTATAGCCCCATTTTCATGAAAAAAACATGATCAACTTAGTCTTGGAAATCTGAATAAAAAAAGTCATGTTTGCCAGTTTTTAAGAAAACTGCATGGGAAGCCTATCCTCGACCCCGGTCTTGCTCGGTTATTTATTACTTTGACACTCGTGCACTTCGGAGAAGACACCAATCTTTTCGTCGTCTCACTTGGTATGATAAAAGTATCAATATTTTTGTTTCAGCAGATTTGCGAGCTGATTAGAATACCCAAGGCAAAGGAAAGTTTTTGAGCTACGTGCAAAACTTTTATTGGAATGACCCTAACTTATTCAAATA
>SRLM01000567.1:0-10188 GCA_015708895.1 Populus ilicifolia
TGATATAAAACCATGATAAAAATGCACTTTTGAGTACTAATCACCCAACCACTACCAACAACTAAAAAAAGTTTCGTTGTCACCATCAATGACACAACCATATCCATCTCATTAACAACCCCAAATAAATATAATGACTCTTCTCATCTTTATCTTGATATTCAATCGTAAAAACTAGTTTACAAACCCTTCTTCTTTTTTTATTTCTTTTTTATTATCAAATAGCCTATCCATCACTACCATGAAAAAATCAATAGCAACTGCAACTGTGAAAGTAAAAGGGAATGAGAGAGAAATAATATAAAACAAACATTTTCAAGCCTTAATCTCTTTTCTAGAATAATAATAGACTTCATTACCTATATAGAAAACAAAGAGGAGAGAAAATTACACTAGTTCCTGCAAGTCAAACTCCTCTATCTTGTTGGTACATGAATCCACATGCCACCAATTACTCCTCTATCTTGTTGGTACATGAATCCACATGCCACCAATTATGGCATACTGTGAGCATGTATCAACACATCTTTAACACTGCATTACCTTTTTTCAATGCTTTTTGATCAATTGTGACAACTCTAATAGGTCATTTTCAAATATAAAATGAGTTTTTACTTGCTTTGTATAATTGGTAACATAATCTTATTGGTTTTTATATGGATATTGTAAATATTAAAAGGGTTGATATATGTATTGTTTCGTTGTAAAACCACTATAGATCTATTTTGGAAAGTGATAAGGTGAAATCAATACCTAGTAATAGATTAATGATCATGCATACAAATGTTTAATTGTCATTTGTGGATAATTTTTATGTAGTTGTTTGATTTTCTTGTATGGATATGTTTTAAGTATAGATATTTTTATTTCTTTGTGTTTTCTTAAAAAAAAAAATAAGTGTATTTTCTTGTAGGTTTTTGTATATATATAAAGGCTTGTGTTGTTTATTTTTATCAAATGATCAATCTATTAGGAATATGATCCTTAAACAGGTCATGTTAATAGGATGAAAACTATGTTATTTTCATATAATAAAAATAAATAAATAAAATAGTTTTTAGTGTGGTTTGTGTTCAACACATGATAGTATAGTCCTTAAACAAGTTATATTATTTGAAAGTTAGAAAAATCATGATGTTTTAAAAGTTATATACATTTAATATTGTTTTATGAAATGTTAATTTAGTACGTGAGTTAAGGGTGACATTGGCCAATACCAAACTAATTTGCTTTTGTATCATATAATAAACCATGATCCTACGAATATAATTATCTTCAAGGTGATAATATTTATTTTTTTAACTTGCATATATGACCAAGTGATAACATTTATTAAAAGGTGAACATTTATTTTTCCAACTCGGGCGTGTGATCTATGCAATTTATTTTGTTTTTGTTCATAATTTTTTTTATTGATATGTATATGTATTTTCTTAGATTTTTGTTCATAATTTTTTTTTATTGATATGTATATATTTTCTTAGATTTTTTTTTTTACGAGCAAATTTGGGTTTGATGAATCTAACTCCATCAATACTTTTAAGTTTGAATTGAGGCCTCCATGCTAATTTTAGGTGTGTAATTAAATAAAATGAACTTAAATCTAAATTGACTATCCTCTCAAATTCAGTACTTGCATTGTAAAATTGATTTTTTTATGAAAAATAGCTGTAAATTTGATGTAATTCATGAAAAAAAAATCATCTTTGTTTTTAACAAATGAACAAATCTTTTAAATTTTTTATTACAAAAAACTATAAAAGGAAAAAAAGAAAGAAAATAGCTTTCTATTACTAACACAGCTTTATTTAAAATAGATCCCTATACGCACAGACATCCTACTTAACCTTTTGTTGTTGTTGTTATCCCTAGCCAGTTGGCAGCCACTTCCCCATCATAGATCTTCTTCATGGATGAACCAAAGAAGATTAAAGAGCCGTCGTGTGATGTTGACACTGCATAAATTTCCCGTGAAGAATTCAGCTGTCTGGAAGGCTGTCCAAAAATAATTCCACCAAACAAAAGAAAACGAACCACAAATTGTCTCATCAATACAAAACAGTGTGAGTTCATGGTACATGTTCATGATGGAGCCTTGAGGAGACCCACATTACAAATCATATTATCATAAGCTAGCTTGCAGGACCAAACTCCTCCTCTATTTGTCAACAAACCAAGAGAGTGACAAGATTGATTACAAAGGGAAAAGCATAGCACAAAGCAGAGATCAACATACCATACAATCTCAAAGCTACAAATTCACAAAGTTGAAGAAGCTATGCCCTCTTGTCTAAAATTTGGTGGATGGTACAATGAGTAGAAGATTTAACAAACAAATGAAAGCCATGGCTGCATAGATGGGAACTTGATGACAGATTGACAAAGAATTGTTGGAGATTTCAGAAGAATCTACGGCTAGAGGCATTCCGTCACTGTTGAGAGTGCACGACTGTGGATCAAAGCCATCGGTGCTCAGCATCATAGCTCGTATGACTGCAGTAACAGTGTGAATGTAAGCCGTGCGATTCTTAGCAAGTAGCCATGTAAGACCCATCAACTGGCAATCTTTGTTGTGCATTCTTCCGGTCCTATCCTCTGGCTTGCTTGAATTTAAAGTCTTCTTGTTGTTAAGCTGCATCAAATCATTATCAAATAGAAAAGGTAAACAACAGATTGTTTATCATTGGAGAAGTACACGTTTTGGTGCTTGAAGTTGTAACTAATTATTTGGTGCAACTTCCAATTAAAATCTAATGTAAGCTACACCCTTGTCTTCCAACATCCAACCAATGTAAGAGAATCTAACCGACATAGAATAAAGAAAGAATCTCACTAACATAAAAGTGGTGAAAATTCAGGCATTGCCATAGAGAGTTAAGAACCTCCAAAGTTTTCAAATTCTCCATGTCCGAATCATAAGAAAGTTGAAATAAAATAACTGATATTTGAAATGTCCAGAATCTAATTGCATATACCACAGTGACTATACATTGAGAATAATCAAAATTCTAAGATCACACAACACCTGTTCTTGCTAGCAACACTCAACAGCAAACCATAATCAGGTCTTAATCCAAGCCAAGCATTGTACTCGACAATGTAAGAAACGATGAATCTTACAGGAAACTACCTAATAAACAAACGCCAACTCTTACTCGCACTTCAGCCTGGGAACATGGTCACTTCTTTGTCACCAAATTTCTCAGATTCCCACCAATAGAAAATTGGTAATGGGAGTAAAGTAAGGAAAAAAAAAATGAAGGCACAACTTTCCCAATTTACCAAGTGCAGAACAAGACACACAAACCCTATCAACTTCTAGATCTTCCTTCCTCCACAACAACCATTTAAACAACAAATCAAGACAAGACAAAATAAAACAAGACCAAGAATTGGAAAAACAAAGAATTCGAAGCATTATAATCGAAACTAATTAAAGAAAGAAAGATTCTAGCTTACCAAGTGAAGACTGTTCAGGCACTTGGAGCAGCCACCAAGACCAGGAAATCCATTCACATTGTTACTATTACTCAAGCAATTTCTTTCTAATTTCTTAACTCTCTTATCCCCAACAAGCTTTCCCTTTCGGTTCAAAGAAAAGGCTTCCGGGCAACTCAGAGGGTGCAATCTAATACCACAATAACAATACACAACATCACAAGTCTCATTGGGCTTGACCAATTCCATGCCTTTGTCTTTCAACCCTTTGGAGAGAGCATCAACACAAGTCTCAGAGTCATCAGGAAGCAAGGGCATGTCATACGATGGAGAACGACCCGTAGTTGATGCTGGGATTACTTCGTTAACTCTGCTAAGTGCAGTGGCAGAGTAAGCAGAGTAAAGCCAAGCAGCAAGAACTGGACAACACCGGGTCCTGTGGAGGTGCCCGCTAGCAGAGAAGCCACTGCCACAAGCTGATTTGATGCCATGGAAGAGTTCACTGGAAAGCTCTAGTGGGCAACTAGCAAGGTTAGATTGCTCAGGGGATGCAGGGATTGTTGCTGGCGGTGTTGGGCCTGGTTTAAATGGTTGAATTGTAGCCGGGTCCGGGTTGGGTAAACCCTCAAGGAGAAAAGGAAAACAAGAGAGTAACAAGAGGAAAGGTAGGATGTTTAGGGACATTGGTGTCAGAAAGAAACGTAGTCTGTACTCGTGGGTTTGCCTTTCAGAGGGTGTTGTCAGGAAGAGTGTGAGATGAATAAAGGGTAAAGGTTAGAGAAGAAGGAAGTAAAAGAATGGTGGGGTTATGGAAACCAGAGCTGAGAGAGTGGGGCTGAGTTCTTTTTTGGCATTTTGCTAGCTAGACGCATACTATATAGATTATCACAGCTTCGGTTAGAACCAATCCATTATCCTACAGAAGTAGAATGATCATTCTAACATCTAGTTATAATGTGTTTTCTATCAAGTGTCTGATCCCACCATTTCTCCTTTTTCATTTTTCTTAATAAAAATGTTGTACAGGATGTTGGCTGGTCTTGTTTAAAGTGAGTTGGGGAGAGGGGATTAGTGAATAGTATATCATTGATTAAATCACTCCTGAGTCAAAAAAGTCCGATTTACGAGGCCTTTATAATGTTAGTATATAAGCATGACTGGTTTTCGTGTGCTTTCATGGTGCCTGTATTGGTATAATGTACCTATTCTGTCCGGTGATTATGAGGTGATTTGAAGAAAAAAAACAACAGTAACCTAAAAGTTTGAGCTAAATAACAATAATTAATTTTTTTATAAAATAATAAATTTTTATCTTGTTGCCTTTCAGAAACACACGGTATTTACAAACACATCTTATTCTTCAAACATTCTAAGATATTTTTCTCTTCAAAATCCGACATTGTTGTCGCCCCTGCCACCCCAATACTTTCTGATCATAATACAATTACTATTAAATATACGAGTTTATACTTAATTTATATTTATTTTAATTAAAATAAAATTATTTTTTAAGGTTAAGGTTGAATTTAAGATTTGCTAAATTAATGATTAATTAGCAATAAATACTATCAATTAGGGTTGATTTAATATAGTTGAACATAAAAATAACTTGAATTAATTATTTCAATAAATTATATGTTGTATTGAATTTTAGATAAATTATCAAATTAGAAATTTAATGTGAATTGTTTAGAATTAGCTAATAATGTTATTTGTTATGCTTAATGATTTCATGCAATAGGGCATGAATGTAGTATAATTTTGATGAATTACATATTTTATTGAATTTTGGATAAGTTGTTGAATTTGATATTTTCTTTAAAGTATTTGAAATTACTATGAATTTAAGTCTGATTTCATACAATTGAGTATGAAAAATATCAATTAGATTTGATATCATAAATTACATTTAATTTTGTCAAGTATGTGTTGCATGAAATTTTGAGATTTTTTTGAATTTGATAAGGATTTTGACAATTAAGGTTGAGGTAATGCAATTTAGTTAAAATTATATATCATTAACGAAAATTCAATTTGTTTTTTTTTTTATAGAATGACTTATAACATATTTATGTTATATCATTATAGTAACACTATTGTTCTTAATGTGAACAATATTATCACGTACAATATTGGTGAGAGTAATTTATTATTAAAAGATAATTTAGAAATATTATAAGTGGAAATGAAAGAAACTATTTGTCATAAATTTTGGTGAAATATAATAATATTGATGTTAAAATGACTTGGAGGTGTTAAATTGATGAAAATTAGTATTATCCAATACCGATTGTATATGATGACAATTTAAAAGCAATGATTGATTTTGTTATCAAAAATAGATTGAACATGGTAATATTGTATATGAATAATCAGTCTCCCATTGTCTAGTTGAATATGTATAAATGGATCACAATTCATTAATTCTTCAAAGTCAATCGGTAGAGACCAAAAACAATTCATTATCAAATAATTTGCTATAAAGGATTGATCATGCTATTTTTATGAATTTATTTATTGATAAACATAAATTTAACTATTTTAAATCTAGTAATAATAAAAAAGATGAGATGTTAAACCCGAATATGACAATAAATGTTAATAACGATGTTAGTGATTAAATAATACTTTATGTTCCTACATTTGAAGATGTTTTTGGGTCTACTTTTATTGTTTATTATGATTGAATATTTAGTCATAAATATTTGTTAAGAGATTTTTATTTAGAGGTTGGACAAATATTCAACAATAAAAATAATTTAGTTAATGTAATTAAATAGTAATTCATTACACGGTAAGTTAAATATTGAATTTTATCAACAATAAAAATAATTTAGTTAATGTAATTAAATAGTAATTCATTACACGGTAAGTTAAATATTGAATTTTATAGTCAAACTTGATTATTGTTCAATCATAATGTATGTAAATATCTAAATTTAAATGATATTTATATGAGATATATCATATAAAAGGTTGGATTCATTTGAAATAAAAAAAGTTAATTTTAAAAAATTATTATTAAATCATTATAAATTTTACTATTAATATTATATCAACTCTTCTGATGTAAAATATTTCAATAATAAATGCAAGCATACAAAATGAAATATCCATTTCAAATACAAAATAAGATTTTTCCTGTAGTTTCGTTGGATATGGATGATAATGAACTTTGTAATTGCCTGGCCATGTTTAAAATTACCAAGCACCTGATGACATTGACAGATTCTTACCCCCCCACCATTTGACCTATCTCGAGCTATTTATGCTTATGAGGTGGTGAAAAACACAACAAATTTGGAAGCAAGCATAAGCATAGAGGAAGCCTTTAGACAACTTTGCCATTTGCCAGAGTTGCCTGTAAGGGCATGTGACAGCAACTACAAGCAACATAAGGTATCAGTTCTGCCTTGTTTGCCAGAATAAACAAGGCCTGAATGTTGGAGTCTGTGCTTGAACTTCTTCGTAGGGATTAAAAAATCAAAGTTTGATCTAGTAAAGTTTTAAATTAAACTAAAAATAGTTTAATTAAATCGGTTAAGTTTCTGTCCGATTAAACAATGAAAAAAATTGAAAAAACAAAACAATATTATTTTAATAAAAATAATTAAATTATTCGGTTAACTCAATGATTAATCCTATAATCTTCAAATTCCTTTTCAAATCAGTGTCCAGAAACTATGGCTTTTAAGAGGGGAAAAAGAACCATTTATATACACAAACATTTCTCATATTGAATGGCAAGCACTTTTCACTTTGCATCTCTAATCAACATCAAGATGAACAATTTATTATTGTTTTTCCATTTGCATGCCAATTATCAAGCAGATATACCATCTAAAACAAAGAAACAATTATTAAAAAAAAACTTTAAAAGAAAAAACAGTTAAGAGTGGGATGGCTCCGGTTATGATCGAAAATATAATAATAGTTGTGATTTAAAATATATTTTATTTGAAAAAATATTAAAATAATATTTTTTTTATTTTTAAATTATTTTTTATATTAACGAATCAAAACAATTTAAAATCATAAAAAAATTAAGTAAAAATAATTTTTTCAAATATTTGAAAACGTGATTTCAACCAAATTATTCACGCGCTTTAAAATTATTCAACTCAAAAGGGTTAATTTTTTTCAAAATAATAATAATAATAATAAAAGAAGGATTATGATAATATTTTTTGTGTAGAACAATCAATTCAATGAGGTGTGACATGCCATGTTCAGTGCCGACCAAGCCTTCAATTTCTAGCACAGCCAGAACCTTCAAATTCCAGACTGATAAGAACAGCAATAAATTCTATTAGTTGAGTCCCTCAGCTATACATGAGCCTATTTATTAGGTATGAAATAAATATGCTGAGACGGATTTTCAACTATTAAATGTTAATAATTAAGCCGCTCAAATAAATGAACTCATTAAAATTCTACGTGGAGGTTTAATTGCAAGGTTGGCATGTTCTTTGGCGTGCCATATGATCTAATTAATGGTTACACTTGAACACTGAAAGAAAAATTGGATGGGGCTGGGAAGGACTACATTGCTAAAAATACAAAGTTCAAGGGCTTGTCTGCACATATCTGTAGTTTAAAGCTTAATAATACTATCATAGTTTTGTAGGGATGAGACATGGCATGCATTGAACAGTTAATTATACAATAAACTAGTAGATTTGGGGAAAGGTAACATGAATCCAGTGTTAATAGATTTCATTCAATAAATTTCATTAAAATATTTTTTTTTATTTTCATTTTACTTGAGAGTTTATCAAAACTTTTGAATTGATTTTGTATCTTAGAACTAATTTTTTCTAAATTTAAGACTTAAATGGATTTTTTAAAGCATCTAGAGTGTCTATAGATGTTTTTCAATTGAAAATTGATTAGAAATTGAATTTTTAGGGTTTAAAAACTTAGATATTAATTTTTCAAATACTATAATAATGGTTAGAATCTGATTTTATAAATGATGCATTATTTATTTAAAAAAAAAATACCCATGCAAAGAAAGAAAAAAAAAACTAGGCATATAAGCACAGGATTGGTTTTCTTGCTGCCACACCTCATCTCTTTTTTATTATGGTTTTTTTATATATATTTTTAGTGAAACTTTTTTTTTGTGCATTTTTTAGTTTGAGTTTTTCTTATTTAAATTTTGATTAGGATACACCCTTATATTTTTTAGATAGTTAATCATTCAATTAAACCATATAATTAAACGTGATTAACAAAAAAATTAAAAAATTAAAATATAATCAAATTACCCTTGTGTATATTACAGCAGAAACACTATTTACACAAAATCTCTCTGCTCAAATATAATATTTCTCTCTTTTCGAACATGATTTCTCTCCACTCTCAATAATCTGAACCCAAATCAAGCCTAATTTGGTTTTTTATTTGATTTTTTAATCTCGAGCTGCTGAAATCTCTCATTTTCTTAAAGCAATTAGTCTTTTTTTTTAAAAAAAAAAAACCTAAGAAAAACCCAAATTAAAACTTATGAAAACCCTTATATTTTAATCTTTTGTACTATTATTTCTTCCATTAATGTGCAGTTTGGTCAGTCAAAGAAGTTGATGATGTGAATGAAACTCACGAATTTGATCTGGAGGTGAATTTGAAATTCAAAACTTAGAACTTTGCTAAATTCTGGTCATATTTTGTTTCTGTTTGTTCGCAGAGAAAATAGAGGAAAATAAAAAAGTTTTTGAGATGCTTGTGGCATCTCCATGCGAGTTCAAAATTTCTCTCAGTTTGCGTAATTTTTCCTTTGTTTTCTCAAGAAATCTCTGGGCAATTCATTTCCGCTGAAGAACGTTTGGTTTCGACTACAAGAGATGGGGGGGTATTCAAGAAGCCATGGCTTGCAAGATACTCAACACCTGGTGTTCGAAAGTCTCCACTCCGTTACTGCAGCTCAGGGTCACCATGAGGTATTTTGTGGTTAATCTTTTATACTGAACAATTAAAGTGTTTGTCTCTCTCGACATTCTCAGATTTTATGAGTTTCTTCTTGTGTTTTGGTCTTAATGTGGTATTTGATAGGTTAGAAGATATTGATTGGATTGAACTAGACAAGATTAGATTGGACATGACTTGGATAGATAGTTATCTTGTCAAGTGTCTGGTATGCTTTGGATTTAACTGGATCATTTATTTTATTTTATGTTTGTTATTTATCCTATTTAAAAAACCAAGTCATCCTCCCATTTAAGAAAAGAAAATTGCCTGGGCTCTTTTTCTTTGGGCTAGACATGCAAACCAATCTTTCTCAAGACTGGATGCCTAATGTCCTTTTAAAGGGCCCTTTATTTTTAAAAAATTCACTTTGTTTTTTTTTTAAAAAAAAAAAATAGAATAGAATTCACTATAAATAAAATTATTAAAATGATATTTAAAAAACTATCCAAATGTTTCATGGTTTTCAAATAAAATTTTAACTTTTTGTAGTAATATTAAAAATTACTTTAAGAATTATTATACTTAAACCTAAAATGCAATTTTTAAAAAACAAATTACTCATGAATATTCAATGAAAATATAATGTATTTTTTATTATTTTTATTTTTTTAATTTTTTAAAATAAATTTTATATTAATCACTCTTTTATTTTTTTTCTACAATAGTGTAAAAATTATAAAGTCTTTATTTTTTTTATTGAAACTTGGTTTTCATATCATTATAAGTTTTATTTAAACACAATGCTCATGATAAAAAAAACATATATATATATATATATAA
>SRLM01000567.1:10528-233555 GCA_015708895.1 Populus ilicifolia
TATAAGAGACAGCAACTTAGCTATAATAAAAAATTTAGCATTTAGTTTTCACATATATTTTAATATTTTTGGTGATAGTGTAAAATTCTACCATGATATTTAAGAATCGCCTTTACTATAACAACCGTTAAAGTTTTAGATAGTGTTTAGTATTTTGATAATATTTCTTTTTTAAAGTATTTTTATTTAAAAATATAATTTTATTTAAATTTTTAATATAAACTTATAAAACAATCCAAAATATAAAAAATATCATATTTTTAAAAAATGAATAATTACACTAATACCCTCTTAGTCATTAAATTACATAACTTTCTACTCTTTATACTTAAATTATTGAGGCTGATAACGAATCCATTGATCATTTAATAAAGGGAAATCAAGATCTTGGAATTTAGATTCTATGAACAAGAAATTGGTATCAAGATAATATTATATGATAATGAACGAGAAATTGGTGTTCTCCTTACTGTTTTCGTGTCCTTCTCAGCCCACTTGTAAGTTGCACCCTGCAATTTATAGCCCCAGGATTGCCTAAGGGGTCATATTAAATGGGCTTATAGGGGATTAGGCCACTATCACTTAGGCTTTGTTTGGATTGCACCCTGCAAAAAATAAATAAATAAATTATTATGAGGTAGTTGAAATTAAAAAAAATAAATAAAAATGCAGACATAAAATATTTTATATTATAATAATGTAATTATAAATCCTTTCAACAATAAAATTTTTAAACTAGGCATTACAGTAAGATGTTCTTTTTACCATGATTAAATTGTGATTTTCGAATTATATAAGGACAAAATAAATGTTGTATCTTTTTTTATAGTAAAATAATTTTTTTTCATGAAAAAAAAAATAAACTTACATCCAGAGAATTTTTTATCTTTTCACTTCTTTTTATCATTGTAAAATAATTTAATTATTCTTAAATTTTTTTAATAAGTATTAAGCATCAATAATAAAAAATTTGTTGTGTGTGTCAATAAGTAACCCTTATCTTTCTAGTGACACCTGTGAAACCTTTTGATAATCAAATACCTCATTTTATGGTTGCATTTGAATAGTTTAAGTGGTGCATCTATGATGAGGTGAAGGTGATGTATATGACTAATAGCTTTCTAGTAAGATCCTCATTTTTTAAAATTTTTTTATTGAGTTTTGTGTTTATTTTTTTAAAATTTTAAATGTTAAATTGACTGTGAATCAATTAATTTTTTTATTTTTATCTTTTAAAATTAAATATTTTTTAATTTTCTCTTTAATTGTTTATTCTAATTTCATCTTTTAAGCGCTGAATTTAAAAAGTTAACTTGCATTGGTTAGAGTTTATTTTTAAATTTATTTATTTATTTTTTATATTTTATTTTTTAATATTGAGTTATTTTATTATAAGTTTCCTTGATTTTTTTCTTTAAATTAGCCAATTTACTATCATTACCTTTTTTTATGACCTAATTAAATTATATAATTTTTTTATTTAGTTTGATCTCCAATCATGTTTTTTTTTTATTTCTTAAAACGCCCTTAAATTCTCCAGCAATAATTTTTAACCAATTACAAAAATAGTGTTTTAAAACCCGGCTCAGCCTAGCGGGTCGACCTGAGACCTAGCTGACCTAGGCCTGAAACCGGGCCAGGTTGATGAAAAAATAGGATGAGCCATGACCCGATGTGACCCGGCCAACTCGGTGACCTAGTTGACCTTGCAAAACCCAGTTAAAAACTCAGTTATAACTCATTGACTTTTATCTATTTATTTTACTAAAACGACGTCGTTTTGATTTTTTTAAATAGAAATTGACCCGGCTGACCTGATCAAAACCCGGTAACCCAATTAAAATTTAAAACCTGAACCTTAGACCGAATCGGCCACCAAGTCGGGTTTAAAAACTGTGTAAAAAAATACTAAAGCTATGCGGGCCACAAATCAAGTGAAACCTAAAGGGTGATGCTTACCACAATGCTGAATGCAACATCAATGCATAGGCAATATATGGTCACTCCACAACAAGACATATGTTAGTTAATTTTAATGTCTTTTTATTGATGTTCTATATGCAAAGTTTTTTCCCCTGCAAGGAGAACTTGCATTCTTAAACAAATAGGGTAAATAAAAGAGAGAATAAAATCTTGCCAAATAATCCCATGCATTACTTTGTCTCGCCCGAAAACTACAAATTTGCACCAGGTACTGCCAAATATCAGTACAAAACACACTATACTTCTCCACTTGCCTCTTACACAACATCACTACTTGCAAACCAAACCATGATGCTATTTGTGCATCCATGGAAAGAAAATTATATAAAAAAAAACAAATTGAGGGAAGATTCTTAAATGCAGCAAGGCGTTGACTGGTGTCTAAAGAAGATGATTAATTAGCAGGAGGGAAGATCTTGAGGGGGCGGAAGCAACCTTTGAGATGGTTCCTGACCATTTTGGACAATAAAGCCAGCGGCAAGACCCCACGAAGTATGTTGCTCTAGGTGACAATGCATGAACCAAACTCCTGGATTATCTGCCTTGATCCTAATAGCAGCCCATCCCCCACTTGGAACTGCCACTGTATTCCTCTCTGGAGGATCAACAAGATTGTATCTCTTCGGATCCTTGGCTTTGTTGAAGTTTCCAAATCCACTCCCAACAATGAAGAAGTTGTGACCATGGACATGAATTGGATGGTTCTCCAAATTAAGAAAACTCGTGTCTTGCAGCACAATCTCTAAGTTTGTACCATAGGGCACTACTATAAGTTTTGTGCCAAATTCTGTGTTCATGTTTTGAGACAGTGGATCTCCTCCTGTATAATCGAAAGCAGTTGGTGGTTTTTCTGGGAAATCGGAGGAGAAACTAGTGGTGGTTAGGTTCTTGTAATAGCTTTCTAATATTGAGATGGAAGGGCGAACAAAGGATTGGTTGTTCATTGAAGCAAAGAATTTTTTGCCCCTGAAACCTAGGCAGGTTTTTTTTGCAGGACAGTCTTGAAGGTTAAGGCTTATAGTTGTTATCACTCGCTTGTCAATTGTTTTAGGCACATTACATGGGTACTCAGGAGACGCAAGGCTTTTAATGTTGCCTGAAAATTTTGTAGCTAATGTAGTGTCTTCCATTTCTGGAAGGTTGTAAAGTTTAAGGCTACTCAGATTAAAAGGAGGTTTTCCTCCCCGGTTCCTCGCATTTTTGTACCTCAAGAAACTAATTGTGGTGGAGTTGTTGAGGGGGAAAACAGAAGTAAGATAAGGCCTTGCTGCCATCGCAAACATGCCCGTGGAGTCTGGAACTTGGTTTGCTGTCATTAAAACAGTTGTGGTTTGTCCAGGAGCAATCATAATGGATGTGGTTGTGAAGGGCTTAGTGTAGACTGCATCAACCTCCACAACTGTCAATTTGTGTTTTGCTATTGCAAAAAAAAGCTCATTAGTTAGAGCTGCATTGATGATCCTAAGCATGTAGGTCCTGCCATATTCCACCGTCTTGATAAAAGTATCTACGGAATAAAATTGCAAGACCATTTTAGATCATCGTCCTTTTCGATTACAGAGAGACAGTAAAGTTACAACTACCTCTGTTAGAGCAAGGATAAAGAGGTCCTGGCATTCCATTTATGGTGTAAGCGTCGGAACTATCTGGCCCTGCTCCTGTCAACATCATTATTTTTTCAACTTCATCGGGATCCCTATTCCACCATTCACCTGCATTTTGTTACACGTAAAGCATGTCAAGAATCAATAAAAATATATCTGATCACTTGTCTATGGAAGATAATGAACATTTAACTATTACCCAGAATGATAGGGATTTCAGCATGAATCTGAGCTAAGAATGGATACGGCATGCGAGGATAGATTATTAAAGCACCATAGACAGATGCTCTTTGCCAAGCATAATGAGCATGCCATAGCAATGTGCCTCTTTGGTTAATAACAGAGAACTTGTAGGTGTAAGACTGGCCTCCTCTTATGGGGCATTGGGTAATGTAAGCTGGTCCATCAGCCCATCCTGTTCTGAGCTGCCTCAGTCCATGCCTGTTACATTTCAAGAATTACATGCTTCATGGTTTTTATTTTTTTCCTCGCAAGTGTCAAACACAAGAACGTAAACTCACCAATGAAGAGTAGTATTATGAGCAATACAATTTTTTACTTTAATCTCAACGCGATCACCCTCGTGAACAGCTATGGTTGGGCCTGGATACTGCCCATTCACCGTTAGAAGTTGCTTGGTAGTGCATAGACGAGTTACCTTCTTCCACTCAACCTGAAAACATACACGAAATTGAATGATTCCTGTGTTCCAATAAGTCTGTACATATGGGTTGAAAGGCCACTTAGATATTTCCAACCATGGCTAGCTTACATTAAACTGAAACCTTCTAGTTGTTTGCGAAGAACAAAATGGTACTGCCCCGGCGATTATAACCAGTGATACCAGCAAAATACCACAATTTTTGTGCCCAACCTCCATTGCTAACTGTATCAGAAGCTACTGAGAAAACAAATCTATGAATCAGAGTACAATTTATAGCTAACGAGTTACAAAAACATGCATGCACCCCCGCTGTTTGTAGTGGAAGGTTTACATATGCCATGATGATTCTCTGAATTATTAAAACTTAATTATATTATATATGTCAAATTCAATAATTCGATATAAGGACAGATTCTTATGATGCTGGAAGCATGGGTAGGTTAAGAGTGACCATCGTCCGACGACATTTCTGGTAGAGCTTAATTTGCTTTGCACCAAAATTTGTTTGATGCGCTTGTCTTCACTAACTGAAGAAAATAATCAAGAGGCTTAATTTTTATAGAGCAAGAGTAGATCATCATCAGTTTCAGCCTTCGAATCGCCTGATAGGCAAACCCAGCTTTATTCTTGTTGTGATTTACTTATCCACTCCCTTTGTCACATAGCACACATATTGGATTCTAAAGTAAGGCCGAGTTGGTGAGAACCGAATCAAGCCAAGAGTGGGGAAGACCAGAATCTTTGGTTTACCAAGACGGCACAAATTCGTTGTAGTTTCCCCTGATTCTATCATGGGATTTGGGATCGATATTGGCTGGTCATATTAAGCGTGGCACGAGGCTGGGAGAAGTTTTAGATTTAATTTTTAGATGTTATTAGTTCGAGTTACATAAATCTCAAAACTATTAAAAATTTATATGATCGTTAATTTCAAAACTCATGATATTAATAATAAAAAAATTATCTTTCAAAACTCTAGAGATTATGAGTTTTATTATCATAAACCTTAGAGTTAATAAAAATTTATATAATTATTAATTTTAAAATTTTAAAAAATTAATCATGATATAAAAAATTGATCCGAATATCTAAAGTTTTTAAAAAATTACCTACCGTGTATGTGGTCATTTGGAGACGATATGGCTGTGAAAGAACAGATTTGGCTAGAGGTCAAAAGCTTCCAAATTACCATGAAAGTTAGCTGTGGCCTCAGTGAACTTGTTCAAGGCCATCGAAAATTAAAAGCAGAGGTGGCCATGGTCTCCATCTCCAGACCATCACTGCTAAAATCATAGCACAATCCGAACTCAAGGCCTCCAGTTTTGAAGTTTCAAGGTTTCCTTTATTATTATTTTTTCAATAAATACCATATTCCGAGCTTTAGTGCTGAAATCATGACTACAAAATTGAAATGTCATATCATAATAGTATTTTTCAAACAATTACCTTTATTATATAAATTTAAGGACATCATTAAATCAAGTTGAGTAGAATTGTGATAGATATTTTGTGTTGACTCTAATGACATTATGGCAAATGCTATCTGATTCTAATTCTAATAGATCTAATAAATATATGTACATCATAATTCACTATTAATAGCCGTTTTTGAAAAAGAAGTGAACTAATGGAGGGAAAGATGGGGAAACGACATCTTAACCTTTTACCACAAGAGGAATGGAGGTTAACTTTTAACCCACTACCAGAGTTTATATAACTCTGGCAAAAAAATTTGATGGTCTTTGAGCGGAATCATGGAAGACAAAATATTGTCAAAAAAACCATATCATTAGTAATTTATATATTGTTAGTGATTTGTTGATAATATATATTAATAATATAATTATCGATGAATTTATATAAGAAAAACAACTCCAAACAAAAAAATTATTAATATTATTTTGCTGGTGATTTCATTGGTTATTAAAGCATAATAAATTATTGGTAATTTTATCGGTGATTATATGTATATTATTAATAAAATTAAACTATTGGAGATTCACAATCAATAATGGCAAATAATAATGGCAAATATTATAATTTTTTAAACTTTCTAGAATTTTTTGAAAGAGTTACTCGGTTAGTAATTTTCATCTATAATTATAAGTGAAAAGGTCCTATAATTTTTTTAAAACTCTGTGGTACTTCCCTAGAGGCTTATTCTATTGGTCATTTCGTGTGATTCAAAGTTCATCGGTAATTCTATTATTATTGTATTTAATGTTGTTTTAAAAATAAAATAAAATAAACAAAAACAAGGAAAAAAATAATAAAATAATAAAACTAAAATAAAAAACCAAAATTTTATAATTAATTTTAAAAATATCATTGAATACAATTTATCTAGTAGACAATAAATGGAGGAGGAGGAAGCGAATCTTCATCCAAACCATAAAGGTAACAAGATAGACCATATATACCAATAAGGATAAAAAACAACTGCTCAAGAAAATTAATTTTTTCCCTCAAGTTGGCTACCTCAAATTTAAGTTGGGCTGTTTTAGCACTAAACCAGGTCGTTTAATCTTCAATTTGTTCTTTTATAATAACTTGGATTGCAAAAGATTATTAGCTCAAATTTGATTGCATGGAACCAAGAATCAATATAATATGGCTTGCTCGTATATCCTCAGCTATAGTGTTAGAGATATTATAAACTAGATTTTTATCAGGTCCATTATATAATCTAGTTTCCAAGCACAAATCTGAATCAAGTTTTGAATAAGTCGAAGGATTGTCCTTATATTTTTCTTGCAATAGAGTGTTATATGTTTTCTAAAAAAAAAGTCATCAAATTCATAACAATTTTTAAAAAAATTATTGAAATCCAACTTATCATAAACTTTTTAGCTTGGTTTTTCATTAGTTGCAACACCTATTATTAGTGACAGTAATGCCACTAGCTCTTTTCAAGACAAATAATCAAATTAATCTTTCTATGACATATATATTTCAACAAATACTTATTAGTTACATATATAACAAATTCACTTTGTTGATCAAAATATGCATTTTATACATAAATGCACAATCTCATTTACATGTATTAACTATCGAGTTTCACACTTAAATGAACCATTAATAACCAAGTAAGTTAGTCATGTCGACACACTAGCTCCACTCAAAGCAACTAGTCAAATCAACCCTTTCTTGATATTAACATTGTACACATGCATATACATTTATGGAATTTTGTAGTTTATAATACTTAAGAAATTCTTTAAGTAGGAAAATGTGTATTACACGGTGTACATGTTGTTCCTCCTTGCTGCTATTTAATCTCTATAACTTTCGTTGTACCATGCATCAAGGATTCAATTATCATCAATAATACAACCACTATCACAACTTCATTTCAATTCTCATTTAATTATTACTTTCAAGCCAATAGAAAAAAAAATCATTAAAATACCTTATCCTTACAAATTTTCATGTTTATATTTATTTTTATAAATTTAGATGTTAAAACCCTCTCCCAATAACAATTCCAAGAAAATATTAGAATTGTCTAATTCTAGTAGATTCAACCTAACCAACTTAGAATATTGTCTAGTGTTTTAATTATAACTAAAATTTTAAAACTTGGTTTTAAACATGATTTGTCTATTTGAAAAGTTAAGACATAAAGCTATAACTCTCATGATAAAAGGAACACCCAATTTTTCCATTTACATGTATAAATCACCCATTATGGTAGCATAAAAAATATATGCAGTATTATATTGATTTAGACCTTCATATATAGAGTAATATAACTCCAAATTAATTAATACGAGTTTCACTTAAAAGTTAACACTTATTTATACAACTTTTGTAAAGAAACCAAATGTCATCATATTAAAGTTTAAAATCAGCAATCATAGTATCATTCAAAATCTATCTAGAGTCATGTCTATTTAGATTTTTACTTAGTTTTTAGTTTATGTATGGAGTTATATAATTCTAAATTAATCAAGCTTAGATCTATTTAAAGGTTAACATTTATATCTATAACTTTCTTGAAAAAATCAACTATAACTTCTATTGCTTTCAAGCTCTTGATTCAACTTTACACAACATCATCTTCACCTTTCCTAACAAATAAAGGTATTGATTAAAAATCAAGTTCTTTCCACTTGATTTTTTTCTTTAAAAATCATTCATGTATATCATAAAATATTTCATTAACACCATAATTCCTCCATTTGTTTGTTATGGATAAAATGGATATTATGGTCATCCCAAGTTGCTTTCCATTTTCTTTCTCATATATCAATTTAACTCATCACAATTGAGTTTAAAAACACACTTTAAACATAATTAAACATAATTTTTCTATTAGTTTTATCTATCTCATCCTAATCCTCTCATTCCATCATTGGTTGAAACCTTGATAATTTGTTTTTGATTTTTATTTAATTTTTATGTTAATTTTACAGTATATATTAATTATTCAAGCTCAAGAACAATTAATTCAATTAAAATCATCATTTAAAATAACCCATCACTTAAACCTTAACTTTTTATAACACCAAAATTTATATCTAAGCTCCAAAACATTATAAAACTTTGACCAATTATGGTAATAGAGTTTCTTACCTATTTTCAGCAATAAATCAATGAGTATTTTGTAAGGAGAACTTAAATCTTTTTCTTCCTCTTTCTTCTTTCTCTCTTTAGCTCTTAAACTCTTTTTTTCCAAGTTCTAAAAAGCCTTGAAAAGGCTTGAATCCTTCTTTTAATTCCCTTGAAAACCTTGTTTAATCACTTAAATGTAACTCTCTCAAGGTATTTCTCTTAAACGTTTCAAAACAAGAAAGTAAAACTTTATTGATGCATAAAGTTCTGACTATTCCAAACTTTTTAAAGAGGTGGCTTGCCTTTATTTAAACGTTTTGCACTCATTTAAGCCTTAGGTGTTTTTCAAGTAAACTATTTAGATGTTGACCTAAGTTACAAAGACTTTTTGAAATTAATTTCCAACCCAAGGTAGTTCAACATGTCATACAACTTGATACAAAATTTTAGATTAATATGATTGTCGGATTAAAAGTTATGCCCGATAATATAAAATTGGTTGGTTGTGATTTTCCATCATAAATCTGAATTTTCTTGTTCAATTGTTACGTAAATTATATAAATTATTCCTTTAAACCCTTAAGATAATCTTATTATTTTAGATATATTTATTTTATATATTTTTTATTTTTATTTCTTTATCAGGTTTATTACTGTTTCATAATAGATTTACTGATTTTTAATGAGTGTTTGCACCTTCCTATTATACTGTCCTTTCTTATATTTTATTATTTATAATTTCAACAATTATTTGGGATCATTTTCTTATTTTTTCTTATTCTCTTATCTATTAAAACTCATTATTGGTTTTGTCATCGTTATGATTTTTAAACTAAATTTATAATTCATGTAGGAACCAATATATAAATTTATAATTCATGTAGAAACCAATATATAATTTTGTGTGTAATCATGGAAGCCATTATCTCTATTTAACATCATATTCTCTATTATTTATATTGCTTACTCATTTTTCTTTTTATTTTGAATTTCTATTACTTGCAGGTTATTTATACATTTGGTCCTACTTTTACACAGGGTTTACAAGTTTAAAATCAATAAGATTAATAAATATACTTACATGAAAAACAAATATAAAGGTTATGTTATTGTATATCTTGTTATGGATGACAAGCTAATATTGAGTAGTAATATATACATGATAAAGTCTACCAAAAAGTCTTTAACTAATAAGTTTGACATAAAAAACTTGGGTGTTATAGATGTCACGCTAAAAATTAAAATTATTATAATATTTTATGGATTGACATTTTCTCTCAATCTTGTTATATTAAAAAAAATCTAGATAAAGTTTTTAAAGGTGATAATAACATTATCAAGATATTAATAGACACAAGTGTATATATGTCCAAAAATAAAGGTGAATGAATATATCGATTACAATATTCTTAAATAATTAGAAACATGATGTATGTAATAAAATAACGCAACTAGCAAGAATAAAACTTTGACTATGAGCTACATCATATTGGATGCCCAACGATACTAGATAGTGATACTTATACTGATGTGAATTGGATATCAGTGATATTTTTAAATTTTTTTATATTTGTTTGTCATTAGAAAAGTTTGTCAACGGAAAACACTTTTCTGTCAAAAGAAATTTTGGCTTGATTTCTAGAAAAATGTGTTTCTTTTATTTTAGGTGGAAAACACTTTTTAAAAGTTGTAAAAATTTAAAAATATTATATTATTTATTGATTAGGTTAAATTTGGTCCACAAACTTTTAATTATTATATATTTTGTTTAAATCTTTTTTTTTTCAAATTCATCCCTTAAAATTTGATATTTATATTAACTTTGGTCCTTATTTTTATAATTATTATTTACTTTTATCATTTTTTACATTGAGATTTTTTATCTATTAAATTTAGTCCTCATTCTTTTGATTGTTACTTATTTTATTTAAAATAATTTATAAAATTATAATTATAACTATTTTAATTTCATCATCTTTTAATTTTTTTTATCTGTTAGATTTGATCTGTATTGTTTTGATTATTATCTATTTTATTTGAGATAATTTATAAAATTAGATTTTTTTCAATTCCATTCTCATTCAACTTTTCAATTTGAAAGATTTGTTCCTTATTATTTTAATAAACTTAAAAAAAAACATTAATAAGCTATTTTCCAACTAATTTTTCAAAACATAAGCAAACTCTAGAAAGTGTTTTTCAACTTACTTTCCATGACACTATCAAACATAAAAAAATAATTTAGTTTCTTAGAATTTACTTTTCATAGAAACCATTTTTTAAAATGAAACTACTTTCCTGCAAACAAACAGGGTTTAGATATCAAAGACTTGAAATCCACTTGAGGACATGTCTTCACTCTCAATGGAGCAATTATATATAGAAAATCCTCTAAGCAAATATGCATCGTATAGTCTATATGCATCAATCGAACTAGAGAGGAAGTCGAGTTATTTTGAAATTTTTTAGAAGATATTCCATATTAGCTAAAGTCAATACTGACAATTTATATCATTTATAATTATTAGTCAACAACTGGAAAATAATAAAATAATGTATAACGATAAGTCTAGACATATACATTATAAATATAAAATAATTAAACACTTGCTCTTGTATGGAATGATTTCCAATGACTTAATGAAAATATTATAGATCCTTTTACTAAAGGCTTGATGAGAGAGCTTATGAATATTTCCATTATGAGGAATTGACTTCTTTTAAAGATGAAAGAGTGTTATGATAGTGATGAGTACTTAAAAATATATTTTTATCAAGATTCTATATCATCATTTTTATTTGAAGTATTAATAACTCCTTAACTAGAGCATGTTTTATAATAACAAGTCTGATAATGTAAGATAACTTTTATTTATGGCAAATACTCATTTTAAATGTAAGTATATCTCATAATTCAAATTAATGATTAAGTGACTATCTATTGAAAGTGAAAGGATAAAGAAAAAACTAAGCTTAAAAAGATATTGATTCAATTCAAACTAGAACATTGTTTAGTCATTGAGTCATATCTAAAACTATAGATCTTGAATTTTAATTTGGTTTATATAGCTAGAAAACGAAAATATAGGCTTAAAACATTCATAAGAGTCCAAGACTCAATTCTACCATTTGGAAGTCCAAATCTTAGTATAAAAAAAGAAGTTTGAATTTATTCTGTAACCTAGACATTTTTCAGTGTTCAACTCATATCTTAAGTTTTAGAAATCTAAATAATCTCATTCTTGTTTTGTTAGAAAGCTGAGATAATTTTTCAAAACTTTCATAAGACTATCTATTTAAATTCTAATGTTAGTAATGTCGTTTTCTATAGATAAGAAAATAAGAATTGTTATCAAGTTAAGAGGTCGTCACTCACTCAATAATTAGTCATTAAATCAATAGTTTGAAATTTTTGCATATAAAAAGAGGCATTTTTGCATACAAAAGAAGGTATCCTAATTTTCAGATCAAGATCATATTTTTGCTCTCCCTCTCTTTATATTTCTGTAAAGCTTAAGTTTTAATTATAGTAATCGTTTGTTTATTCTTTTCATTTCATTTTCTTTACTTAGCTAACTTATATCTTATTTATGTTTATTATATTTTTCTTTTTCATTATATTTGGTTAAGTTTATCATGTCAAAGTGAAAAAGTTACACTTATGGTGTAAGAAAAAGTATAATATAAACTCAACATGGACTTTAATGTTTGATACTAACATATTTTTTTATTTTGTTCATTTTTAATACTTTACTTGTTAAATGGTTAATCTAAATTCATGTTGTCTAACTCTTGATACAACAAATACTTGACATTTTTATAGTCTAACTATATGGTATAACCGACACCTATGCTATGAAAGAAAATTGATTTGTTGTTAATATAAGTTAACATCATGAATACCTGACAACATTTACAAGTATTATTATTATTCAAATAAGATAACTAATATAATTATATCAACAATTTATAATCCAATTGTAACCTTTCTTGTGTTTGGTTTCTAGTTGAGTAATAAAAAAAATATATACTATATTTGTTTGAAATACTATTAATATATCCTCTAACCTTGATAATTATTTTGTTCTTATTTAATCCTTATATCAATATCACATCTCAATAATTCTCTTCAATTCCTTTTCATTGATTGTTTAAAATTTTATATACTTCACATTCCTATGGTTTGACCTCAGTTTTGTTGAGTTATTTATTACTTCAACACATGATATTTTTATTAAAATTAAAAAAAATATTATTTCCTACCTATTTCTATTATAAAAAAGAAGAAATTATCTATAACTTGACAAGGATAATTTGTGCTTTTAATGATTCTCACATCATGGTTAACCAAGTGAAGTATCGCAAAATACTCTTAATAAAATATCATTTATATCTTTAAGAATTAAAAAAAAAAGAGACTAAATTCTTTAAACTACCTGATTAATAATTAAAAGTGTATTTTTATCAAGGTTTTATATTATCATTTTGCACTTGAAGTATCAATAACTCCTTAACTAAAACATGTTTTATAATAACATATTTAATAATATAAGATACCTTCAATTTATGGTAAATATTCATTTTAAATGCAGGCCTATCACATAAATGAAAGGATTGATTGATGAATTTAAGAACTAAAATTAAAAGGATAAAGGAGATGACTAAACTTAAAAAAGAGATGTTAGTGGAGTCCAAATCAGAACAGTGTACGGTAATTGGGTCATATTTGGAGCTGTAAATCTCGAATTTAGATATACTTTATATGGATGGAAAGGTAAGACATAGACCTAAAACTTTCATAGGAGCTAAGATTTGAAAAGGCCATTTTTAAATCCAAATTATAACAATAACAAAGAAGTTTGAATCTATTTTGCAACCCGCGCACTATTCAGTATTTGACCTATATCTAGAGTTCTAGAAGTCCATAACCTCTATTTTTTTTCTTGAAAAGCTAAGATAATTTCCTACAATTCTCATGATTGAAGTAATTCTAATTATGATATTATCAATGATGTTTTGGGCAGATAAGAGTAGATAAGGATTGTCATTAAGTCAAGAGTTGGCCACCCACTCATTAATTAATCATCAAATCAATAGTTTTTAATTTTAACCTATAAAAGGAGGCATTTTCCATGCATTTAGGTATCTTGGTTTCTAGATTAAGATTATACTTTTGCTTCCTCTCTTTGTATTTTTATAATGTTTAAGTTTTATTTTCATTAATATCTTATTTATGCCTTTCATTTCCTTTCTTTTACTTAGTTAGCTTTTATATTATTTATGTTCTTATTTTGTTTATTTATTATTCTTTCTTTCATTATATTTAGTTAAGTATATTATATCAAAGTGAAAAGGTTATATTAATGGTGTAATAATAAGTATAATGTAAACTCAATATGGACTTTAATGTTTGATACTAACGTGTTTTGTATTTGCTATCTTGTTTACTTTTAATACTTTGCTTGTTAAATGACTAATCTAGATTTGTATTGTCTAACATTTTATATAATAAATGCTTGACACTTTCATAGCTTATACTGTATAGTATAACCGACATCTAAGCTATGAAAGGAACTTGATTTGTTGTAACATAAGTTATAATCATGAATGTCTGACGAGATTTACAAGTATCAACATTAATTGAATAAGATAACTTATTTAATCATGTTAACAATTTATAATCTGATTGGAACGTCTTTTGTATGTGATTTCTAATTAAATAATAAGAGTTTATACTATACTTGTTCGACATACCATTAGTGAATCTTCTAACCTTAACATTTGTTATTATCATTGTTTAATCCTTACGTTAATCTTTCATCTCAAAGTTCTCATCAACTTTTTCTTCTTCTTTACTACTACTACTACTACTATTATTATTGTTATTGTTATTATTACTATTGTTGTTGTTGTTGTTGTTGTTGTATTATTGTTATTTATAATTTATACAATTAGCCTCCTTATGGTTCGACCATGATTTTGCTAGGTTATTTATTACTTCGATACTCCTGCACTTGAGAGAAGACATTAATTTTTTGGTCGTGTCACCACCTATCAAACTAGAAATTGTTTAAAGAGAAAATGAACACAATCAAGTGAACTAAAAAAAACAAATCTAGGAAGAGAACTATGTGAGAGTCTTGATTTATGTCAAAAACTAAATAATTCAATACACTGTGTTCATTATTTAGTTGAGTAAATGCGATAGTACTTCAAGAGAAAATGTTTATAGCTAAAAGTTACCTATTTTGATATCATGATTATCCAAATCATTTTCTCTCTGAAATTCATTATCTTTTTATATGCCAATCAATCAATTTCATTTATATGGAGGATTGTTGGAAAAAATATTTTACACATGGTTTTTGTATGCTATCCAAAACCATTTATGGTGAATGTGAAATTGATTAGTCATTCTTTGTATCTTGTAATATTTATTAATTCAAAAAATTCAGTAAACTATTAAGAATTTATTTTAATTAATTTTGAATTAAATTTGCATGTCTGATCTCTTGTATAAATAAAGATTGAGGGATATCAATCTTAAACAAAAAAAAAAGTGAAAAACAAAAAGAAAGTTCATTCTCTCTCTACCTGATTGAAAAACAAATAGAAAAGTGAAAAGCAAAGATGGAGTGACATGGATGACAAGCTACTCTTGAGTAGTAATATATACATGATAAAGTTTATCAAAAAGACTTTAACTATTAAGTTTGACATGAAAGATTTGGGTATCGTAGATGTCATGCTAAAAATTAAAATTTCTATAATATTTTATGGATTGATATTTTGTCTCAGTCTCATTATATTAAAAAAATTCTGGATAAAGTTTTAAAATGTGACAATAAAATTATCAATATATTAATAGACATAAGTTTATATATGTCCAAAAATAAAGGTGAGTGAATATATCAATTAGAATATTCTTAAATAATTAGAAACTTGATGTATGTAATGAAGTAACGCAACTAACAAGCATTAAACCATTGACTATGAGCTATATTATATTGGATGCCTAATGATACTAGATGGTGATGCTTATAATGATGTGAATTGGATATCAGGGGTGTGTTTGTTTCCCGCAATGTGGTTTTTGAAAAATTATTTTTCAAACTTTTCTATATTTGTTTGCCATTAAAAAGGTTGGTTAACAAAAAATACTTTTTGGTGAACAAAAAATGCGTTTTGGTCAACAAAAAATTTAGCTTGATTTATAGGAAAGCGTTTTCCTTTTATTTTAGGTGAAAAACACTTTCTAAAAAATGTAAAAAAATTGAAAATATCATATTATTTATTGATTATGTTAAATTTGGTCTTCAAACTTTTGATTGTTATATATTTTATTTGAATTTTTTTCTTCAAATTCATCCCTTAAAATTTGATTTAATTTGATTTTTATATTAGCTTTGGTCTTTATTTTTATAATTTTTATTTACTTTTCTCTTATTATCTTTTAAATTGAAAATTTTTATCTATTAAATTTGGTCCTTATTATTTTGATTGTAACTTATTCTATTTAAAATAATTTATAAAATTTTTATTTTTATTAGTATTTTAATTTCATCATCTTTTATTTTTTTATTAGATTTGATCTCTATTATTTTGATTATTATCTATTTTATTTAAGATAATTTATGAAATTATTTTTTTTTCAATTCCATTATCATTCAACCTTTTAATTTTTAAGATTTGTTCTTTATTATTTTAATGAACTTGAAAAGAATAAATATTAATAAGCTATTTTCCAGCTTATTTTTCATAATATAAGCAAACAATGAAAAATGTTTTTCAATTTACTTTGCATGATACTTTCAAACATCAAAAAGTAATTTACTTTCCTGGAATTTACTTTTTAAAAAAATCACTTTCCAAAATGAAACTATTTTTCTACAAGCAAACAGGGCCTGAATATCAAAGGCCTGAAATCCACTTGAGGACATGTCTTCACTCTTAGTGGAGCATTTATGTATAAAAAATCCTCTAAACAAAGATGCATCGTATGGTCCATAATGAAATAAGAGCTTATTGCTCTCAATCAAACATGAGAGGAAGTCGAGTCTTTTGGAAATTTCTTAGAAGATATTCTATATTAGCCAAAGTCAACAATGACAATATATATCATTTATAATTGTTAGTCAATAATTAGAAAATCACTAAATAGTGTATAATGATAAGTCTAGATATATACATTATAAACATGAAATAATTAGACACTTGCTCTTGTATGGAATGGTTTCCATTGACTTAATGAAAATATTATAGATCTTTTTACTAAAGGCTTAACAAGAGAGCTTATGAATATATCCATTATAAGGAATTGGCTTACTTCTTTTAAAGATGAAAGAGTGTAATGTTAGTGATTAGTATTTAAAAATCCATATTTATCAAGGTTTTATAATAATAATAATAAAAAAGTAGTCGTAATAGTAGTAGTGGTAGTAGTAGTAGTCGTAATAGTAGTAGTGGTAGTAGTAGTAGTCGTAATAGTAGTAGTAGTAGTAGTAGTAGTAGTAGTAGTCGTAATAATAATAATAATAATAATAATAAAGAAGGAGAAAAAGAAAAAGAAGATGAGCACTTTGAGATGAAATGTTAACGCAAGGATTAAACAACGATAACAATAAATATCAAGGTTAGAGGATCCACTAATAGTATGTCAAACAAGTATAGTATAAATTGTTATTATTCAATTGGAAACCACACATAAAGAAGGTTCCAATTAGATTATAGATTGTTAACATGATTACATTTGTCATCTAATTCGATTAATGCTAATACTTGTAAATCTCATCAAGTATTCATGATTATATCTTATGTTAACAACAAATCAAGTTCCTTTCATAACTCAAGTGTCAGTTATACTATATAGTATGAGCTATGAAAGTGTCAAACATTTGTTGTACCAAGTGTTATAAAACATAAATCAAAATTAGTCATTTAACAAGCAAAGTATTAAAGAGTAAACAAGATAACAAATATAAAACATGTTAGTATCAAATATTAAAGTCCATATTAAGTTTACACTATATTTATTCTTACTCCATTAGTGTAGCCTTTTCACCTTGATATAATAAACTTAACTAAACATATGAAAAAAAGAAAAATAAATAAACAAAATAAAAATATAAATAAGATAAAAGTTAACTAAATAAATGAAAGAAAATGAAAGGTATAAACTTGATATTAATGAAAGCAAAATATAAATATTACAAAAAATACTAAGAAAGAAACAAGAGCATGATCTTGATATGGAAATCAAGATGCCTAAATACATGACAAATGCTTCCTTTTATAGGCTAAAATTAGAAACTATTGATTTGATGATTAATTGATGAGTGGGTGACCAACTCTTGACTTGTTGACAATCCTTATCTTCTATTGTCTGCCCAAAACGTCATTGATAAAGTCAAAATTAGAACCACTTGAAAATATAAAAGTTGTAGGAAATTGTCTTAAATTTCTTGTGTAAAATTTTTTTAGATTATTTTGACTTTTAGAACTCCAGATATGGCCCAAATACTAAATAGTGCTCAAGCTGGATGACAGATTCAAACTTCTTTGTTGTTGCTTCAATTTGGACTTGAAAATGACCTGTTTAGATTTTAGGCTCCATATGAAAGTTGTAGGCCTATATCTTACCTTTTTATCGATATAAAGTAGATCTAAATTTGAGATCTACAAACTATAGATATGACCCAATTACCGAACAGTATTTCAGTTTGAACTGCATTAGTATCTCTTTTCTAAGTTTGACCATCTCTTTGTCCTTTTAATTTTAGTTCTTAAATTTATCAATCAATCCTTTCATTTATGTGATAGGCCTGTATTTAAAATGAATATTTACCATAAATTAAAGGTATCTTATATTATTAAATATGTTATTATAAAACATGCTTTAGTTAAGGAGTTATTGATACTTCAAGTGTAAAAATAATGATATAAAATCTTGATAAAAATATACTTTTAAGCATTAATCACTACTCAATCAATTTCATTTATACATAGGATTGTTAGAAAAAATATTTTAAACATGGTGTTTATATGCTATCTAAAACTATTTATGGTGAATGTAAAATTGATCAGTCATTCTTTGTATCTTGTAAGATTTATTAATTTAACAAATTTAGTAAATTGTTAAGAATTTATTTTAATTAAATTTGTATGTCTAACCTCCTCTTGTATAAATAAAGATTGAGGGATATCATTCATAAAGAAATAGAAAAGTGAAAAACAAAGAGAAAGTTCATGCACTCTCTTTTTCTATCTTGTTTGCTTTTATGCTTCTTCTTCTTTTTTTTCTCGTTTTAGATTTTGTTGCTGTAGAGAGAAAATTCAAGTTTTTTTAGTTCATATGTCTTGATTGAATATGCATCTTTTAAGGTATTGTTATTGAAATTCTAGGAGGGCAAGTTGCCTTAAGACCTTTTATATGTTCATAAATAATTTATTCTTAAATGCAAAGATATGATCCTTAATAATTTCCTTTCCTTTCTTGGTTTTGATTTAAAGATTTATAAGCGACAAGTATTTTATATATTTGTACTTATTTTTTGTTTAATATTTTATTTTTATATTTTTTATTATCTTGTAAATGTATTTAATTATTTTTCCTAAATAATTTCCCCAACAACTATAGAGTTTTTGAGAGTGAAAATAGGATTCGATGGTACAAATAATGTTTCAGAGGGGAAATCGGCACTAGAAAATCATTTTGAGAGAAATTAAAGCAAGAATAAACTTGGAGTGTACTAGGTCCGTATATATGTTTCCAAAAACAAGCACCGAAGTAACAAGAACTGTTACTATTCTTAAACTTTAAGGTAATCAAAGGGGAGGAAAGATTCCATTGGCAACATCGATTTTATAGTTTTGTTCATTTTAATGATATTTTGCCTTCTAATAGTAACTTTAGAGACTACTTTGCAGTGCTACAATGATGTTTGAATTTTTATTTGTTTTTATATTTTTAAAATTAAAATATTTTTATTTATTTTAAATTAATATATTTTTAGTATTTTCAAATCATTTTAATATACTAATATGAAAAATAATTTTTAAAAAATAAAAAAGTTATTTACATATTTTAACATAAAAAATTATTTAAAAAATAATCATAAATATACTGCTAAACAGGCTTAGATCATACTAGTTATGTTGTGCATTGACCATAAAGAAGGATTTAAATACGAGTGTTATTTTTTATTTATTTATTTTTTATTTATTTTTTTTATTTTTAAAATAAAAATAAAATGATTTGAAAAAATATGAAATATGCTAAAAGGATGAAGTTCAAACATAAAAATTAATTAATTAATTAATTAATTTGAAACTAGAGTCACTATTCAATAATATAAGCTATGTTATAATACACTCTGTTTTGTTTTTTATTTTTATTTTTAAAAATAAAAGGTCATTTTTTGTTTATTTTTACATTGATACTCATAATTATCAAATATGACTTGAAGTTTGACCTAATAGTAAACTTGCATCATTAAATCATTGGATCAACTTTTCAGTCTTTGAATTGATTTTTTTTTAATAAAAATTAAATATAATACCATTCAATTTTATTTTATTTTATTTTATATATCTCGTAATTGTCTGAAACAAATTTTAGTAGATTAATTGATTTTTACCATGTTGATAAGCATGCCCTGATCAATTCCTTATTTGATTTAATTTCAAATTTAATCAAGGTTAGATATCGATCAAGTCATGGAGATCATTAAATTTTCATGTTAGCCTTTTGGAAGGGACAAGATTTGAGAGCTACGGGTACACCTTATCCCCCTTGACCTGACCCGCTGCTGTCTTGTATCTAGTTACTGATTGCACTTCCGAGCTACAGTTGCGCCAAACGAACCAGACTTGGCCCTAGGCACCCTGATCCCGACCTTTGATTCCGGGGGCCTGGTCCCACCATGGCTACCGGACGCCTTAGATACAGTCCTACCCCCAGCATAGGATGTCTCGGAAAATCAAAACAAACAAGTTTCGAGTTTGAAAAACTAAAATCAGAAAATGGCTCAACTCTCTCATCCGCTGCGCTCACCGCCGACACGACCCTCTGGTTTAGAATTGGAGATCGCTGGTTCAATAGCCAATAGGTTATCCGTTAAACACAAAAGTCTATGAAACCATAAACAAATCACCTGAGCCAACTGCACCACACCAAGACAAAAACAACAGAAGCAATGGGCGGGAATTACCGTTTGAGACAGTTGCACAGTAGCTGCCCCATTCCGACCATCAATTTCCAATCAGCAAAACCCAAAAACTCATACTCTTCAAAGAAAACATCAACGTCCCAAAACAACAAAAAACTGCAAAACTTAAGCACCACAGACTCTGACATTGTAAAATGGAACATTGCCATAACCACCCACATGCGAAATGGCCTGTGCGAATCCGCTCTTCGAGTGTTTAACTCCATGTCTCGAAGAAGCTCGGTATCGTACAATGCAATGATTTCTGGGTACTTACGGAATCACAAGTTTGATCTCGCGAGGGACTTGTTTGATAAAATGCCTGAGAGAGATTTGTTTTCTTGGAATGTGATGTTAACTGGGTATGTCAGGAATAGAGATCTTAAAACTGCGCGTGCTTTGTTTGAGAGGATGCCGGAAAGGGATACTGTTTCTTGGAATGCCATGTTATCTGGGTACGCGCAGAATGGGTTTGTTGACGAGGCTAGAGATATTTTTGATAAGATGCCGCTTAAGAATGGGATTTCGTGGAACGGGTTGCTTGCAGCATATGTGCAGAATGGGAGGATAGAGGATGCAAAGAGGTTGTTTGAGTCGAAGATGGATTGGACGCTTGTTTCTTGGAATTGTTTGATGGGTGGGTTTGTGAGGAAGAGGAGGTTATTGGATGCTAGGAGTGTTTTTGATAGGATGCCTGTGAGAGATGAGATTTCGTGGAATACTATTATTAGTGGTTATGCACAGAATGGAGAGATGGACGAGGCACGAAGATTGTTTGAGGAGTCTCCAATTCAGGATGTGTTTACATGGACAGCTATGGTTTCTGGATATGTGCAAAATGGGAAGCTGGATGAAGCAAGAAGTATTTTTGATAGGATGCCTGAGAAGAACTCAGTTTCTTGGAATGCAATGATTGCAGGGTATGTACAATGTAAACGAATGGACATGGCAAGAGAATTGTTTGAGGAAATGCCTTCTAGGGATGCTAGTTCTTGGAATACGATGATTACTGGATATGCTCAAAGTGGAAATATTGCTCATGCTAGGAACTTGTTTGATAACATGCCTCAACGTGATTCTATTTCCTGGTCAGCTATGATTGCTGGCTACTCTCAAAACGGTTACAGTGAAGAGGCTTTACATTTTTTTGTAGAAATGCAAAGAGATTGTGAAAGGATGAATAGATCATCATTTACGTGTGCTTTGAGCACATGTTCCAACATTGCAGCTTTGGAATTGGGGAAGCAGTTGCATTGCCGGCTGGTCAAGGCTGGGTACCAGACTGGGTGGTACGTGGGGAATGCTCTTCTTGCGATGTATTGTAAGTGTGGAAGTATAGATGAAGCACGAGATGCATTCGAAGAAATACTAGAAAAGGATGTGGTGTCTTGGAACACAATGATTCATGGTTATGCAAGGCATGGTTTTGGGGAAGAGGCTCTGACAATTTTTAAGTTAATGAAGACCGCAGGAATCAGGCCAGATGATGCCACTATGGTATGGTTTGACTTATTATTCTGACATGTCTAACTAATTTTTAGGCTAAAGCACCAATTCCTCTACAAGAACTTTGATCCCTGTTGTACAATTAATTGTTCTTGTAACATGTAAATTTGTTATGCAATATTGGGAGACAACCATGTGCTGCACTTAAAAAACCAGTTAAGTTACCACCTCAATTTCATTATGATATGAGAAAATATTGTATTTAATTATATGAAGATTTCTAGAGCTGATATCCTAAAACCAAGCCATCTCACTTCATGATCGCATCTTTTCTCTATTAAACTGTGTTGAATATCTTTTTCTCTTCTATCCGTGTTTCAGGTTTCTGTATTGGCTGCTTGTAGCCATGCTGGCTTGGTAGACCAGGGCAGTGAATATTTCTACTCGATGAATCGTGATTATGGTATAACTGCAAAATTAGTGCACTATACCTGTATGGTTGATCTTCTAGGTCGAGCAGGGAAACTAGAAGAGGCCCAGAATTTGATGAAAAACATGCCTTTTGAACCAGATGCTGCCACCTGGGGTGCTTTGCTTGGTGCAAGCAGAATTCATGGCAACACAGAATTGGGTGAAAAGGCTGCTCAGATCATCTTTGAGATGGAACCTCATAATTCAGGAATGTATATACTTCTCTCAAAATTATATGCAGCTTCAGGAAGATGGTCTGATGCTGGTAAGATGAGATTAGAAATGAGAAATAAAGGTGTGAAGAAAGTACCTGGGTACAGTTGGCTTGAAGTTCAAAATAAAATTCACACATTTAAAGTTGGGGACACTTCCCACCCGCATACAGATAAGATACACACCTTTTTAGAAGAGATGGATTTGAAACTGAAGCAGGAGGGATATATCTCCTCTACAAAGTTGGTCTTTCATGATGTGGAAGAGGAAGAGAAGGTGCATATGCTCAAGTATCACAGTGAGAAATTAGCTGTGGCATATGGCATTCTGTCCATTCCTGCTGGGAGACCGATCCGTGTGATAAAAAACTTGCGGGTGTGTGAAGATTGTCATAATGCCATTAAGTACATATCAAAGATTGTGGGAAGATTGATCATCCTAAGGGATAACCATCGCTTTCACTACTTTGAGGGAGGATCATGTTCCTGTAGAGATTTTTGGTGATCTAGCAAAACTAATGATTTTTTACGCTTATAGAGTTGCAGATATACTCAGTATGTGTCAAATTCTTAATGTTGACTTTCCTTGTATCTGAATAATTGAATTTTGTTGACTCTTGTAAGAAAAGGATAGAGGTCCGCACCTGCTGCTGTATGAAAAAAGGACTGTTGATTGTGAAAAGAGGATTGTTGAAGGTATCCAGAAATGAGATTACTTTTGATTTTTTGAGAAAAGATATCCTGGATTCCTTGAAAAATTTAGAAAATGGTAACAGAGTTCCAGTATTTCCGAACATGTTTCTTGTTGATTGGTAGTGGGAGGTTGTGTGTTTAGTATAGCTTCTTCATTAAATGTAACAGAGTTTCTCGCATCTAAGAGATCATAAACCTCAGGTACCTTGTACAGTACTTAACATAAACCGGACAATGTTGTGAAGACATCCAGAATTCTCTTGTTTTGCTCATTGATAGGCCGGACAAGGTGGTTTTTCAGAATCCATTCGAGGAGAGGGGGGTGATGAGAATTATCTTTGCTATATCATAGGATCCATTATATTTGTTGATTGGATCAATTACAAGGGCAACATGAATTACTTTTAAGGTGGCATCAATTAAATTTTAAAAGGATTAAACTTTTAAGGTGGCATCAATTAAATTTGGATTAAACTTTGATTAATGTAATTCAAATAAAAGATGAGGGCACGTGGAAAAACTTGACTATATAATTTTATATTAATAATCAATTATTGGATTAGACCAATCATAAAGAGAAAAGTTAAGAAAATCAAAAAATATTTAATAGACTGATTTGAAATTTTCTAGCTAAGCAAGCTTTAGAAATTACTTTTAAAATTGCAACAATAAAGTTTTAAAAAGGATTAAGTTTTGATTAATATAATTCAAAAAAAAAATGAGGATGTTTAACATGTATTAAAGCTTAGCTACATCACTTTACGTTAATGGTCATAATTTTAAATACAGTTATTAGAATAAATTGAAATTTTATCAGAAGATTTTAAAAACCTTGTTTCTTGTAGAGTCAAAATTTTATAGCAATGAAACATTAAAAAAAACTTTTAGATAAAGTCTAAAAGTTACCACATAAAAAGAACTTTATTTATTAAGACTTGAGTTTTGTTATTTTATTTTAAAGTACTCCTAAACTAATTTATATATGAGTTTTAATTTTAGCCTAATTTTTCAATATAGTTTATTTTATAGAACTATAATTTTTTTTAGTTTATAAGTTATAATAACTCATTGATTTCAAAAATAATATTTGAGAAAATTTCTCTTGTTATTGATTCTTTCTTGAACTATTTAGAACTTATCAAAAATATTTTCTTTGTGGCGTCCAACCTTATAACTTTGATTCTCAGTTCATTTTGATCAACAGGTCAAGTTTTTCATCCAATAACCATTGTTATTTGGTTTAGATAATCATTGGATCTAGTTTCATCAAATCTAATTTTAGCTTTCTTGTATTAGAATTAAATCTTAATTCTGAGTTCTAGTGTTTCTATATTCCAAGTCTGTATTAGTTGGTATAAATCTTGACTTTATATCATATCTTGTGTATCTATTTTTAAATTCAGTTTTGTTTGTGTTTTTAGTTTTGTTTTTTGTTCTTAGGTTCAATTTTCTCTCAAAAGTGTCAAACCCTAGTTTCTTTATATATATATATATATATATTATTTTGACATTATAGTTTCATTATGTATTTATTTTTTCTTATTTCAGCTTTACCTTGATTTTTTTCTTTATTTCTTAATTAAAAAAAATTATTTGTAATCTAGTATTATATATATATATATATCGCAAAATCAAGTTGATTAAAATCAACTTTACTGAACTTGGCAACCTTGGATAAATCTCTTGTGGTTTTGATTTGTTGGGGTAAATCTATTTTGATTTTGGGTTTATTAAATTCCATATAGGAATTATAATTATTAAGTTGTCTTGAATTGATTTTAGGTTTATTTTCAATATTAGTTTCAAGTTTTTATTGAGTCATTCTTAATTCATTTTTGTTTTTATGATTGCCTTATTTTTTCTGGCATTCATTGATTCAACTTCATAAGTTGAAACTTTATGATTGATTTTGTTTATTTCTTGAAAGAATTTAAAATGAGAGTTAAAAGTAGTAAAAGTTAAGAGGATGTAAAAATAATATCAAGACAAGACAAGTTAAGAGTGAAACACGAGTGGAATGACATATCTTTGAGTATAAACATATAAAGAAGTGCATAAAGGTTACTACTAACATTTGTTTTTCTAGTTTTTTAAATGTCTTTCAAAAGTGATTTGTCATGTCAAGAGAAAAAGTAGAGTATGTTTTTTGTGTTACAAGTAACATAGCAAGAATTTGAAAGAATAAATATGTTGTTTGGTGAAGTAAAAGATTATATGGATAGATAAGTTATCATGATTACTAATTTGCAAAATGAACAATTCTAAAAGGTTTCTAATACTAGGAGGCAAAAGAGACATTCATATAGTAATAGATGAGATTGTAAATAAGAATGAGGATGAAGAAACAATTGTTTTTTTTTTTATCAAGTTTCATTCAACTAAATAGAGAGAATTCAACCAAACAAGTATCAATATCTTTTTATGAATCTTTGAGTCAGTTTTAAACTGCTCAAACAATTTTTATTTATATAGCGAGTTGTTGGGAATTTTGTTTAAGCACGTAGTTAATAGGCACTTTTGATGTCAAATTATAACTGAGGTGCACTTATTTCTAGGATTAAAAATCTGTGGAATTTAATTTTAAACATAAATTTTTTAATATGAAAAATTAACATGATTTAAAAAAAAAACATGGGTGAATGAGAATTTAATCTCAAAGAACCATAGGTAAACATGTTTTGGCGAAACTCAAAACTCTTTAAAAAACCTATATTCTATATAGAAAAAAAATACTTTATTGAACTTTTTATAGTTGGAGTTGTGATGTTAAAATTAAATAGGTAAACAAAGGACACCAAAGTTTTTAGATAGAAGAGATTCTGAACAAAGTGAGTTTTAGGTCTAAACATACAGATGCATGTATGGGGGCCAAGCTTTGGTGCAGGCATTGGTTTGTTATAAAATAATTTTTGGGGCTATAAAATATATTTTTTTGAATTTAAATTTAATTTTAAGTCTGGTCTATAAAGAATTATTTCTTGTAGCCTAGTTTAGTGTTTTATCTAGCTCTTGAATATAATACAAAACCTAAATAATTTTATCAGCTGAAAAGACATCTTGTTTAAATAAAAAAATATTAAGGTTTGATGTTGGTTTTATAAAGGGTAATTAAAGTTGATAACAGAGGAATTCTTTCATTCCTAAAATTATCTATAAAAAGGGCTTGAGAAGAGTGTTTTTGTATTGTTTTTTCTATACAAATTATACATAATTTTAACACTTTTATTCACCTATTTTCAACTTTGCTCTTATGGTTTTAAATCTTTGTTTCCTCTTCTTATTTTTCTCTTAATTTAGAGCTTAAGTTAAATCCTTGTAGAGATTATTGAGTACAGTTTCTTGATTAGTTAGACCTTATTTAGAAGTGCATTTAAACAAGGTGGTGGTGGTGAAGTCATGTGAAGCTTATTAAAAAAAGTTCTTTTGTACCAAGTGATGAATAATAAAATTTTAAGAAAAAAAAATTAATCATTGACAATAACAAGAATTTTAGCTTATTTATATTATTTGAGCTTCAACAAATACCCTAAATTAGTTTTATTAAAGTATAAATGCTATACTTATTTAATATGCATATTTGTGTTTTAACCTTTTATGCTAGTTTTTGTAAGATTTTAAGTTTATTATATTATTATTATTATACTGCATTGTCATAAACTAAACAAATATGCCCCTTGTATTATTATTGTGTTATTATTTGTGAATTTTGATCAACAAATAATAAACATTCTTCCTAGAAATAATTGGTAGATTTCATTCACCTTGAAAATTTTCTAAACCAATAATTGGTATAGATAAATCCAAATTAGCCATCAATGTTTTTGCGATATTTAAGAAGGGAACAAAAACAGAGGTACTTTAATGAAAACATGGCTATTAAAATAAATATATGATTGTCATTAGCAAAACACTTGGAGCTTCTCTCTGTTTCTTTATGTTTGCTTTTAGTCAATTGGAATTGTCAAAGTTGGAAGAAGAAGAAAGAAAGAGGCGAGCTGAGGGAGGAACAAATAGCTTTAACTTGGAGCTTTATAAATTCAGCTCCACCTATCAAGAAATTACGTGACTTTTATTACTTTCTTTTTCCTCCTATTACTTTAATGAAATCAATCATATAATTAATATACTCAAGTTATTTAAAACATGTATTTTGTGAAGTTATATTGATCATCAATCGTGTTTTCATCATCATTTGTAATTTAATATATGAAACTTAAATTTAAGACTAACTTAAACTATTTGATGTCACAATAATTTGAATGTAATTACGAATCCAATATATCTAACGAGAAAATTATATAGTTTTATAGCACAATTTATGCAAGAACCTCTTCAACTATACGGCGGAAAATCCAAACTCTTGACCTTGAAAAAAAACATGGAGTCAATAGACAAATCCACTAGCATGCTGGCAAAGCTTTGTGGATTCTAGATTTGTGGCCTGCTGCAGGCCGGTCATTCTTTATTTTTTTCAATATAAATAAAAAATGTCAAGAAAAATATATGATATCAGAGTCATTGGTTTAATTAATAATTTAAATAATATAAATAAAAAATATATATCAACAATAAATAAACTAACAAATAAATAACATTGAAAAAAATATTAAAAAAAACTCGACCTTAAACCATTTAGATTACTAAAAAATCCAATCTTCAAAGGCAAAATTGAAGAAAAAAAAAATCTAGTTGAACCAGGTTAACTTGTAAATTTCACAATCATGGATATAAAATTGAGATAATTTTATAAAAAAGTAGAAAAATAAATTAATTTTTAATAAATTAAATGAGAATATAATAACTCCAAATAAATTAAAATGAAAAAAAAAAGTTGAAGCTCATTTTCTATCAAATAAAATGTTGAAAGATGAAATAAAAAATATATAATTAAAAAAAGGTACAAAAAACTCAATTTGAGCTCACCCATGTCAAGATGAAAAATATCTAATACAATCATGATATAAAGATGACCATGTTTGAAAGCAAACTAAATAAATTCATGAATTTTAATTATCAAATAATTTAATATTGAAAGAAAAAATTAATTTATAATAGCAACGAAAAAAATTTAAATCAAGCTAACTTAACTTGTTAACCCCACGACCATGGCTATAGGATCAAATAACCCAACAAAAAAGAAAGGGAAAAAAACACAAAGATTAATTTTCAATAAATCAAATGTTGAACATTAAAATTGAAATAAATCAATTAAAAAAAATAAAAAAAAATCAACCTGTATTAACCTTTGAAATCGAGAACTCTATTTATGAACCTAAGACTAATTTTATAGAAGACAAACTATAACAAATAACAAAGAAAAAATAACAACATTTTAAAAAAAATCAAGAAACTCGAGTAAACTTCCTAAAACGTATTTGCTTTCTAAAACTTAACTTATGAAATATTTGACCAGGGTTTAATCAAGAACCTTTATTTTTAAACAATTTAATTTTAAATGATGAAATAATAAAATAAAATATATTGATTTAAAACACTCATCAAAGAAAAAATAAATAGTAATGAAAAAATAAAGATCAAATTTTATAAGAAAAAACACTTAATGAACATGAAATTATAAAAAAAATTAAAAAATTGATCCCAAACAACAATAAAGAATTGCAATAAAAAAATAAAAATCAAATTTAAAAGAATAAAAAAATAAAAGGGGATGAAATTAAAAAATATTTGAAATTTTTTAATTTATATAAAAATAGTAATTAAAATGACAAAAATCAAATATGAAGGGGAAAAAAATTAAAAAGGCTAGTCTAAAATTTTAAAAGGTCCAGCATGGAGTTCGAGTAGGATAGAGGAGGAAACAAGAAATGATTGTTGGTGTCCAAATATTTATTTAATAATATTTAAAATATGATCAAATGTAATATTGTCCAACCTTATATTAACAATGAAATTAATATAAAAGATTAAAAAAACCCTTTATAAGAGAGGTATGTTGATTTTGTCTTTATAAATAACAAAGTAATTTTATTATTCTAAAAAAGTTAAGAACATCATATTGCTTCTTATTGATAGATATTTTATTATTTTTTATTATAAAATTAAATTAGTAATTTTATTGTACAATGCTGTATAAATTGTTAAAAACAATTATATTATGGTAAAAATATCACCTTGCTCTATGCATAATTTAAAGGGTTTTTCGGGGGCAGGAGAAATTTCAACAAATTACTTTTTTAATGAATAGATACTTTTTTTTTGTATTTTTTTTTAAATTTAAATTTTAATAAAAAAATACAAATATAAAGCATATATTATACAAAAATACAAGACGTGCTTTCCTCGCAAATGTTTAATAGCTAATTTTTCCTCTGGAATTCAACCATACAATCTTAAACATTCAAACAACAACAACTCCCTTTTTTTTTTTTTTATAAAACTCACTTTAACCTTTAAATTATTAATTAAAATAAATTTTAATTCAAAGTTATGATTCAATTAAAAATTTACTATGATAATAATTTGTATTATAATACTAGTTATTTTTTAAAATATTTTTTATTTTAAAATATATCAAAATAATATTTTTTTATTTTTTAAAAAATTATTTTTAATACTAACATATTAAAATAATTCAAAAATAAAAAAATAAATAATTTTTTTACCGAAAAACGTTTAGTTGACGTTTCCAATACTAAATTAACACCGATAGTTGACGCGACATTTGCCCATAGATTGCGCTCCATTAGTCTCTAGTGGGCTGTTCAAAGTATATGGGCGTGAAGGAAAGAGAGTCGTGAAGACTGGTACCTAGTTTCCACTAGGCAGAAACATCCAGGAAAGAAGAACACAGCGACAAGCTCTACAGGCAGATGACTATAATATAGTCCACAACTTCTCCCTCATCTCCTAACCTCATATTTGCGCACCTATCATATCCCTATCTAGCTAGTGATGAAGCATAGAGAGTAGAGAGTAAAGTGGGAGTTTTTGTGAATATACACTTATCATCCACCGGAATAAGAACAGAACTCCTCTACTCTTGATCAGTACCATGGCTTCCCAATCCCACCAACTCCACTTTGTCTTGTTTCCCTTGATGGCTCAAGGACACATGATTCCTATGTTTGATATCGCCAAAATGTTGGCGCGCCATGGTATCATCGTCACCATAGTCACCACACAGCTTAATGCAAAGCGAGTTGCCGTCCCTCTTGCTCGTGCAGCAGAATCCGGGCTCCAGATAAAGTCCGTTGAAATTCAGTTTCCTTGTCAAGAAGCAGGATTGCCAAATGAGACCGAGAATTTTGACATGCTTCCTTCACTAGGCTTAGGCTATGAGTTATTCATGGCAGCTAATATGCTACGAGAGCCGGTCGAAAGATTGTTTGAAGTGCTAACACCAAGACCGAGTTGCATAATCTCGGATATGTGTCTTCCCTACACAAGTGATGTGGCTACCAAGTTCGGTATTCCAAGAATCTCTTTCAATGGGTTCTCTTGCTTTTGTACCCTGTGTTTGCACAACATACAAATTAACAAGGTTCTTGAGAGTGTAAACTCTGAATCGGAGATTTTCGTTGTGCCTGAACTGCCTGATCATATTGAATTGACCACAAACCAGCTTCCTTATGCCATGTTAGATGTAAAAGATTTTTCTGCTCAAGTTTCAGGTGCTGAGATGCTAAGGTATGGGTTTATTATTAATTCATTTGAAGAGTTAGAGCCAGCATACGTTCAAGAATACAAAAGGGCAACAGGAGGTAAAGTTTGGTGCGTTGGTCCAGTTTCTGTATGCAACAAAGACGACATAGACAAAGTTCAAAGAGGTGACAAATCCTCAATTGATGAATCGGAGTGCTTGAAGTGGCTTGATTCACAGCAACCAAGGTCTGTAATATATGTTTGTCTTGGTAGTCTCTGTAATCTAATAACCCCACAACTGATGGAGCTCGGGTTGGGCTTGGAAGCATCAAACAAACCATTCATATGGGTTACAAGAGGTAGAGAAAAATCAAAAGAATTGGAGAATTGGTTTGAAGAGAACGGTTTTAAGGAGAGGATAAAAGGGAGAGGCCTCATAATTCAGGGCTGGGCACCACAAGTTGCAATACTATCACATTCAGCAATTGGAAGCTTCCTAACGCATTGTGGCTGGAATTCAGTTCTAGAAGGTATATCCGCAGGCTTGCCGATGGTTACATGGCCACTTTTCGGAGACCAGTTTTGTAATGAGAAGTTAGTTGTCGAAGTGTTGAAGATTGGTGTAAGGGTTGGGTCAGAGGTTACTTTAAGATGGGGAGAGGAAGAGAAATTTGGGGTGTTGGTGAAAAAGGAACAGGTAAAGAACGCTGTAAACACTCTTATGAATGATGGAGAGGAAAGTGAAGAGAGAAGAAGAAGAGTTCAAGAGCTTAGAAAGATGGCATACAAAGCAGTGGAAGAAGAGGGCTCTTCTTATCTCAGCATGAAACTGCTTATTGAAGATATCAGGAAGCACACATTTTTTAAGCAAGCAGCGTAGTACTATCTGAATTCCCATTTCATTTCATACGAAATTGGTTAAGACTTGAGCATTAGTTTTCTGTGATAAGCTGTTATTGTCATAATGGTTACACCTAGTTACCGTGGTAGATTAATTAAAAAATATCTTGATTGGAAAAAAAAATATATATTACATCTTATTCTTTTAGAAAAAAATATTTTATTAAAAAAATCGTTATTTAATATTATAGTTACTAGAAATCCTAATTAATAAACAGAGATTCTACAATATAAGACTCGTCATGTAAAAGAAAAGATACTATCAACTCTTAAGTGTCTTATTTAAGACAGAGTATATTACCGGTTTTATCTAAGATTATAAAAATTTATTTTTTTTTTTCTCTTTTTTATTGTTCCTTTCATATTTCTGATTTTAGTGTCAATGAACAATTTCTACAAATATTTTTATTTATAGCGTTGGTAAATATCGCACAAATCTAAAAAATATGATACTCTTGGCTTTGACACCAAGGAATATTTTTGCAAAAAATAAATTTGAAAAATAAATTTTCTATGTTATTTTTTCTTATTTATCCTTTATTATTATTTGCTTTTTTTAGATGAAAAAACAATTACACAACATATTTGTATTTAACAATAATAGTTTACAGATTGAGCACATCACTTAAAAAAATACAAACTGCAAAGAAAAAAAATCAAAGTGTGAGCGGCCCACAAATAAATCAACAAAGATCCCTAGATATTTTTTAGAATTTTTAATATAAAAAAAGAGCTCGCTTGGCCAAATATCAAACTAAAATGAATATAAAAATTATGGTTAAGACATGAGGATGTGTTATGTCAAATACACCCTTAATAAACATAATTTAAGTTGGCTAAGCCTTAAAATCCAGATTCAGCCCACTTATTTTCTTACAACAATTACATAGGAATAGAGAGAAGAAGAAGACTTTAACTGGTAAAGATGAAGGTAAAGGTAACAATACAGACACCGATTGGGGAGTGCTCTCCTCCTTCTTTTTTCAATCTCTCCTCCCTCTATTCTTGTTTTTCTTCTTCTTTTTTCTTTGGTTCTCTCTTGTAATGGTCTCCTTTTGGGGTTTTTTGTGTTTACTCCTGATAGGATTTTTTTATCTTGTCTCTTTTTAGGGTTTTTTTTTTGTGATGGCCTCCTCTTAGAGTTTTTTTTTTGTGTGTGTGATGGGTTCTCTCCAAGTTTCTTATGATTGTCCCCTATTTTTGCATATACCGAGATCAGTATCTATAGTGCAAGAGTCTCATCGCTTACAAGAAGTAAAGTATCAATCAAACTTCTTTTTTTTTTTTAAGTTTGAATTAGAATCAAATTTAAAAGCAAACAACTATCATTATCTTGAATGTAAGGATTATCTTGAAAATAAAGATAGAATGGCATAAGCATATTGTAATCCCTAGTTTTTATGTAAGTTAACAAATCATATTTTTTATCGAAATAAATATCTAATCTTTTAATTTTATATTTTAAACCCCTTAAAAATTAAATTAAAAACCAATGGGCTAAAATTGGGTTACAATAGTTGTCCCCTCTTTACAATGCTAACAATGCAAAGACATTAGAAAAATCATTATGAAAATCCTCTTTTTTTTTGTTGATATTTTTTTATTGATTCTTTGTTTTGATTTTTCTTTTAGAAGTTATCTCATTGTAATGAATGACCTACCTAGGTGGAAAAATACAAAAAAGGATTCTCATTGTAATATGTCACCTACCCAGTAAAAAGAGAAAGAAAAATAAGAGCTCGAAGGTACACTCAAAAGGATGGTTGAAGGCTCAAAAGCACACTAAAAAAAACAATTGAGAGCTCAAAAGCACACTCAAAAGTTGGCGAGGGCTCAAAGGTACTATCAAAAAGATACGGGGGCTTAAAGATGTACTCGAAAAAGAAGTGAGGGTTCAAAGACGCTCTCAAAATGGAGGAAAGGGCTCAAATACATACTCAAAAGGAGGTAGGGTTAATAAACACATTACCCTAGATGGTTAAAAAAAGGTGGTGGAAAAATATAAAGAGATTTGTTTTTATGGCCTAATTCTCGTGGATGGCCTACCCAGGTTAAAATTTTCCAAGGGTGAAAAATCTTCGAAAGAAATTTCAAACTTGGCCATTTAAAGGTGGCCTTCCATTTGATGAATCCCGTAAAAGATTTCTCTTGTGAAATTTGCAAAACTCATTATTCAATGTCTCAAAGTTTAGATGATATGCATGCATCTTTACCTGATTTGAAATATAGGCCTCAATTTCTTCTTAATCTTCTTGTTTTCTTGATTGATGACAACTTGTTATCTCTGATTTGTGTTATCTTTATCATTTAGCTTGTAACCTACTCGAGTGGCCCATGTAAGTCTCTTTCTATATTCGTTTACACAGCTTAGCTATTATAGTGTCCATCATGACCCACTTACTTGCTAGAGATTTTTCATCTCATCAAATAATTTGAGAGGATCATTCATTAATCCTCATCTCACTTTTAAAAACATTCATTGTCACTTGCTAAAAGGATCGAGCTGCCTTTTATAAACCAAAATGCCCCATTGTCTTCTTATAAGAAATGTTCATCTCTTTTTCTAAAAGGGATCGATTTTTCCTTCTAAACATAATGTTGCCCCCTTGAACTAATCATTGTCCTTAGGTGTGCTTTGTTAGTAACTTTGCCAAATAATGGTTTTTAAGCAACCATTTTCTCATTTCTCCTATTTTCAGTTTAGTGAAGGAATATTTGTCTAGAATGAATATTGAAATCTTGATCTTGTATTTTGAAAACAAAAATAATGTTGATGTAAGTTTAAAAGCATTTGCTTTTGAAATCTTGCAACTCCTTGGTTTTTTCTTGAAAAAAAGATTATTTGCTCTTGTATTTGGTAATATTGTCTGTGGTGAAAATATATCATAACTACACCTTTTGTTTCTTAAGGGTTTCCAAGACGAAGAACTTAAGAAAAAAATCGAGGTTTTGTTTGAGGAAAAACTTGTCTTTTATTAAACACATATTTTATTAGTATGAATAATAATGAGTAGTTTGTTCTTGATGTCATGACTCCTATGAAAAAGTGCTATTTGCATTTTTAGAGTATTGTTTGTTGTTCTAGATTGCTTGCTTGTTTGATTAGAAAGGACTTCTATAGGCATGTAACATAAGCTATGGTTTTTGGATATGAAAGAAAATGATTTATAAGGCTCAAAGAGTGTTTCACGGTTTTAAAGACTAGGAATCACTATCAATAGTTGAATTCTTTGTCTTTCATCATATCTTTTATCATTTTTCTTTGATTTAGCTCTTTTTTTTGTTTTTTAGGGCATACTTTTTTATCTTGGTTCATTCATTCTTGTGATTTATGCATGCCCCCTAGCATTTGAGTTTCATGGGCTCTTTTGCTTTTCTAGCTTTTTTATGACTTTTAAAATTCTAACTTGCCCCTAGTGTCAAGGTGTGATCCTAATTGAGATTTTTCATGAAAGAAAAATTATTCAAGCTCAAAAAAGAATTGTAAGGGATATACTTTTTAGAATGTGAAAGGAATAACAAAGATTACATTTCCTCATTTCAAACAAAAGCAGTTAAGATTAATAAACTTTGACCTCGTCCAATTTAATGGTTTGGTATTTGCAAAAAGATGCATTTCATGAGTGTATGAGCAATAAGTTCACTACATACCATTATTCATATATTTAAAACAACATGACTCAAGATTCATGATGTGAGGATGATAGTTCATTTTATATTCATGCATTTTGGTTTAGAGTTTAGTCACCTCAATAAAAGAGTTGCTTGATTCATGTGTCATTCTACAAGTAGAATGTTATAAATATTGCTTTAAATAAACACCAAATTATTCTTGAAATCAAAATGCAAGTTCAATTTTTAAAATTCCAATGAAAAAACTGATTCTGGTAAAAAATATGAATTAAGTCTATGAGATTACATAAGGCTTTTAAAGTGTATTTGTGAGTTCTTAGAGGGAACCCCTTTTTAGGATGCTTTGGTTGTAAATTAAAAGAAGAGACACAATTAAAAGACAAGCACATTATTTCATTTGAAATCTTAAAAAAAAAGAAGTAATAAAGACCTTATACTAGCAATGTAACATATAAAAATGGTTAAACACTTAGCAATCATCGATTGGAATTTCTGGAATATTCCAATTATTCTTTTTTATGAATTCCTTAGTTATGGTTAAACACTAAGGGCACCTTTTCAATAATCAGTTAGGGTCACACATATACCAATCTTGGCTTAGTGACATGGTAGCTTTATCTTTAGGACAAGTAAACTTTAGATGTGTTTATTTTGGTAGCTCTTTTTCTCACCTTTGTAATTACCTATTATGAAACTCAGTTTCTTTCTTTTTTCTAGTGAAACGTTTATCCTCAGTCCAATCAGTCGTTTGATCACTTTTTATAATTGGTTTGTTTTAACTTGCAAGTGCACGAGTGTGCAATGTAGCAATTAACTTAGTAAGATCAAGATCATATCCATAAAGAGCTAGATTTGGAAATTAAGTTAGGTAAGAAAAAAATTCAAGAGAAATTAAATTAACAATAACTTGGTTGAAAATAATTGATGGATTTGTTTTCAAAGATAAAAACATGTAAATAGATTTTAAATGACAAGAAAAAGTAAGTCTTGATCTAAATCAATTTTAATGGTGATATATTGGTGATTCCTTTAAGATATATAAAATAACTCAACCTAATATCAATAATGGTGATATTAGATATTACAATAATGTTTAAAAAGATGAAGATTGATTATTGCTTAAGAATAAACAAGTACTTTTATATTAAGTAAAACATTGAATTATGCAATCTCTATACCAAAACTAAAGTTTGTGCATAAAAATTCAAGCTTATAATGTTACCTAAATGATTTCTAAAATTTCCTTAGAATAATAAAACATTTATGAAGAAAATAAAAAGATAAGCATTTAGATTCATTCATATATTAATGAACTCACCTCAACCACCATCATCCTTGATTTGGATCCAAAAAAGAGATTAGTCAACCATGATAATATATAAAAATATTTTAATAAATATGAAATAAATTGAATCAAACTGAAACAATAAGTTTTACAAACTAAAGAACTAAAATCTACAAAGAAGAACACAACACAATTTCAATAAAAATTCAGATACAAATATAATGCTAACTTTGGACAACAATTTAGACCCTCCTAGAACCCTTTTCTGAAGATATCTATTAGAGACATATTTAGATAAAATTTTGTCACCTTTCCAGATCATTAAAGAACTGCTCATTTGGACACCTTAGTCAAACATTATAGGTAAAACATCGAAAGGTATTCTAAAAAATCAAATCAAGTCAGCTTTGCAACCATTTTGGTGCATGTTTCTCTTCCTCATTTATGAGCTGTCTCTTTATTCTTTTTGACTCAAAATAATATAAAAATATCCCCTCCAGCTTTCCATCTATGTGTTTGTCTTTTTGGATCAATAGATTAATCAAAATAAATCAATTGTTATTTGTTGTGTAGACATATAAAATCATGAATTGTGTTTGGGCTGATTTCAAGGCTGATTTGAGGCTAATTTAAATATCATATAAAGATACCTATTATTTGGGTTAAGATTGATCTTAAAATCTTGAGTGTTTTATGGTTGAAGTTTGCACACAATATAAGACAAGTTTGGGCTTAAAATAGATCATATGATAATCTTTTCTAAGATTGGAATAAAATTGATTTTTTAGGGGAAAATTTAGAGCACTTATTTGAACCAAAATTTTCTTCGACTTTAACTAAATTTCTCTTCAATTCTTTATTTTGAATTCCGACATTAAATTTTTTGATATAATCCATTTAATCTCCAAAAACCTAGCAAAACATTAAAAGAAACTTCATTACTAAAAAACACATCAATTATTATAAAAACCCAAATAAATATAATAAATACATATGTAAAATAAGAGATTTAATCATAATTTTGATGCACAATCACACCCCCCCAACTTAGATTTTGCTGGTCCTCAAGCAAAACAAAACATAAAACCTTTGAAATAAAAAGAATAATAATAACTTTAGGTTCGACTCATCACACTTGAAGGACATATCATGCAAACATTAGTATCTTCAACTTAGTGTATACACAACAACGAATAAAGAAAAATAAATATACTCAGATTCTCTAAATCAAATATTCATACAAAATTTTAAATTCAATCGTATTTATTATGCAACCAACATAATTGATTCATGCTAAAACTTAACTTATGATCTTCCCTTCTCACTACTACAAACAAGGTAGCAAACTAGAGAAATATCTATATTTTTTTCTTTTTTTTAAAGATATTATTTATTCTTTGTCTTTAAGTGGTCACTTTCCTTTTGACACAAATGCAAATATTTGTGATGAATGCACCTGGTTACTCATAAAATCACAAACTTAAAGTGCTTTTACATACTCATATTTCAAGCTGCTGTTTGACATAAAGATAAACATTTGTGATGAATAACCCTAGTTACTGAGCAACTCAAAACATTGGAGTAGATAAAACTTTATACATATTTATTTATTTATTTGTCTAATAATTATTACTCTCTTTACTTAAACCTTGTTTAGGACTAGATCAAAAAGGATGATTACAAGTAAAGCATCACACTTATCTTTTAGGCATAATCACACAACTCACATAACTTTTACAAGGAAAGATGTATTTTAATAATCTTAAAAAGAACCAAAAGTATGTAATATCTTACATTATAAGATATTATATATCCCAAATTAAAGCATGCAATGTTTAACACAATAATGAATCCAAAAATGTAATGTTGATCCTAAACAAGTCTTACTCACTTACAAATACAATTTTTTTTTTCAAACAAGTATGGTCATCTCAAGCATTCAACATAATTAAATATCTAAAATCAAGTTTTATATTATCCTCAATGTAAAAAAATAGAGAAGAAAAGAATAAAGATTAGAAAATTATTACTCCCTTTTTTTTCAAGGATGAATGTCTGATAACTTCTTGTTTGATTCTTTCTTTTGTTTACCTGCATATCACAACCAAAAGAAAACATCAAACCAATTTTATTTCTTTTTTGCAAATAAAGAACCTCAAACCCCCCAACTTAGAATAATTCATTGTCCTTAATGCATTAACAAGTTTGAAATATAAGAGTTGGAAAACTAAAAGAAGAGAAAAAAGAAAAAAAAAACTCATTACTTGTGATACTACAATGGTATTGGATCTTCAAGATCCAATGTCTTAACTTCAGCCACAAAGTTTTCAAGATAAGGTTTCAATCGATGACCATTTACTTTGAAAACATTTCCATTTTTAGAATTCTCTACCTCAAAGGCATCATGCTTAGAGATAGATTTAATCATAAATGGACCAATTCATTTTGTCCTTAACTTTCCAAGAAAGAGATGTAATCATGAATTATACAAGAGAACCTTTTGACCAACATGAAAGGATTTTCTAAGAATATGTTTACCATGCAAAGTTTTCATCTTATGTTTTCAATTTTTTGCATTTTCAAATGCATCATTTCTCAGCTCCTCTAATTCATCCAATTGAAGCTTTCTATTTTTGCCAACCTTGTTTTATTGTCATTGAATTGTCAGATGGCCCAATATGCACAGTGCTTATTCTCAACAGGGAGATGACAAGGCTTTTCATAAACTACTCTATAAGGAGACATTCCTAATAAGGTCTTGTAAATAGTATAATATGCCTATAAAGCATTAACTAATTGCAAGGACTAATCTTTATGGTTTGGGTTGACTATTTTTCCTAAAATATTCTTGATCTCACTATTTGCCAGCTCAACTTGGCCTTTAGTTTGTGGGTGATAAGGGGTACTGACCTTGTGAATTACACCATATTTTCTCATCAACATCCTAATGGATTTGTTATAAAAATGCTTTTTCCCATCACTAATCATAGCTTGGGACATGCCAAAACGAGAGAAAATATTTTCTTTAAAAATTTAACCACAAGTCTATGGTCATTGGTTCAAGATGCAATGGCCTTCACCCATTTAGACACATAATCAACAACTATAAGGATAAATTGGTAGCCATATAAACTTGGAAAAGATCCCATGAAATCAATCCCCCAACAATTAAATATTTTCAAAACAAGATTAGGGTTAAAGGGCATCATGTTACGCCTAGTAAGGTTACCTAGTCGTTGGCATCGATCACATGTAACACAAAAGGCATGAACATTTTTAAACATAGTGAACCAATAAAAACCATACTGCAAGATCTTGGCAATGGTTTTCTTGGAAAAGAAATGCCTATCACAGGTTAATGCATGATAAAAATTAATGACACTTGGAATTTCATGATCAGGGATGCACCACCTAACAAGTAGGACAGTATTTAAATAGGTAGGGGTCATCTAAAAAAAAATATACATATTGCAGAAAGAATTTTTGTTTGTTAAGTTTAGACCAATGAGAAGGAATTTGACATGTGGTTAGGTAATTTGTTATATCAACATACCATAGAGAACCAATGTAAGACATAGTACCAACATAAAATAAATTTTCATCAATAAAGAGTTCATTTATTAAAGATTCATCAATTATGATCTTATCACTTGAAAGACGGGATAAATGATCAGTCGCTATATTCTCTACTCTTTTTTTTATCTCAAATTTCAAGGTTAAACTCTTGAAGTAGAAGGATTCATCGAATCAAACATTGTTTGACATCTTGTTTTATAAGCAAGTATGTCAACGCTGCATGATTAGAGAAAACAATAATAAGAGATCCAACCAAATAAGACCTAAACTTGTCTAATGCAAAGACCATAAGTAAGAGTTCTTTTTCAATTGTGGTGTAATTCAATTGAGCATAATAAAGACATAGGCTTCTTATCTTTTCTTTGCCCTAAAATAGCCCCTACTGCAAAATCACTAGCATCACACAGTAGTTCAAATGATAAAGATCGATCAGGAGCTTGCATGATTGATGCAGTTGTCAACAACCCTTTAAGCTTTTTGACATTTTAATGTCCAATCAAATTGGACATCTTGTGACAAACAGTTACACAATGGTTTGGCAATGGTACTAAAAGAATGAATGAATCTTTGGTAAAAACCAGCATGTCCTGAAAAAAATCTCACATCTTTCACACTTTTAGGGGTAGGTAATTTTTGAATGATTTCAACTTTTCACTTATCTACCCTTATCCCTTTTGAAGAGACAATATGACCTAAAACAATGTCATGTGTCGCCATAAAATAACACTTCTCTCAATTGAGTACAAGACTACTCTCTTCACACCTTTCAAGAACTTTTTCTAAATGCATTAAACACAACTCATAAGAATCCCCTATAAACTAAATAAGCATCTATGAAACCTTTCAAAAAAAATTTCATCATGTCACTAAAGATACTTATTATACACCTTTGAAAAATGACTGATGCATTACATAAGTCAAAGGGCATTCTTTTATAAGTATAAGTTTCAAAGGGACAAGTGAAAGTGGTTTTTTCTTGATCTTCTAATGAAATCTCAATTTGGTTGTAACCCGAGTATCCATAAAAAAAATAATAGAAAGCTCTTCCAGCTACTCTTTCAAGCACTTGGTCTAAAAATAGGAGCAGAAAATGGTCCTTCGTAGTCACCATGTTCAACTTACGATAATCAATGCATATATGCCATCAAGTTTGGATTATTGTTAACACTAGCTCATTACTTTCATTCTCTTTTGGATTCAATGTTTGGGAGGGCAATTTTCCATTCATTTATGCCTCCAATTTCTCTACATTTGAAGCTACTTACCCCATTTGCTTTTCTAAGTTGTGAATACTTGACTTTATTTCCTGTTGAAAAGACATGACATTTTGTTGCAAGGTAAGAGTATTAGATGCCAAAGTCTTCATCATCTTATGAAAATCATCATTAGATGACGACCCCGTAACATTGGAGTTTGTGAATGGAGGGGGTTGTCTTACTTGATAATTCTATTGGGGCTGAAATCCATTAAGATGGAACTGTTGGTCTTGATTGCCTTATTGGGATGGGTTGCTATAGTGTAAGTTGGGATGATCTCTCCATCCGGGATTGTACATGTTGGAAAAGGGATCATATTTACACTGTGGCTGTCCGTTGAATGCTCTATCAATTGCATGAGTTTGTTCAATGTAATCTTCTTGCATTGTTGGGCACATATCTGAATGATGTCCTTGTAAAGAGCTATGCTACAAACTTTCACCTGCTGCACATTTCCATAAGCCAAAGAACGCACAAAAGAAGTAAGATCATGAACTTTATTTTCAAGGTTAGAAATACTTACCCCATTCACTCATTTGTTGGAGAAGTCTCCACGAGTGCCAAATTGTTTTGAGTTAGTTATCATGTTTGAGATCAATTGGCGTGCAACCTTGGGTGTCTTATCCACTAATACGCCTCTACTTGCAGCATCAATGATACTATGGTCAGTAGGCATCAATCCTTCATAGAAATACTGAATTAGCAGCTGATCGGGTATTTGATGATGAGGGTATTGAATGCATAGTTACTCAAATCTTTCCCTATACTCGGAGAGTGTCTCTCTATGAGATTGCCAAATCCTATATATTTATTTCCTTATGTTGGCAACTCAAGATGCTAGGAAATACTTCTCAAGAAAAATCTTCTTTATGGCATTCCAAGTTCTAATAGATACTAGGAGAATAGAGAAAAGTCATGCTTTTGCTGCCCCTTTTAAAGAGAAAGGGAAAGCTTTCAACTTAACTTATTCTTCATCAACTCCACTCGGTTTCATGCCAACACAAATTATATGGAACTCCTTGAGATGAGTACAATGATCTTCTCCTGCAGGACCATTAAATGTTGGTAACAAATGTATAAAACTAGATTTGAGCTCAAAGTTTACATTATTGTCAATATTTATGCATAATGGCTGATTTTCCACGTTAGGAGCAGCAAGCTCCTTGAGTGTTTGTTGTCGTACAATAGCCATGGTATTAAGACGAGCTTCCTTGCATAACCTGCGTAAAGTTTTTTCTATTTTGAGATCCAACTGCACTTGAATTTGATTAGTAGAACGAGTTACTAGCATAAATCATCAAGAAAACTAAAAAAAAAATCACACAAAAGACCGAAAACAATGCAAATTATACGAAAATCCTACACTAGAAAACTAAAACTACCTAAAAACCTTAGAAAACAATGGAATTTAGCCCTAATAGGGTGGGGACTGGTCTTGTTCAGAACGTCATTTTCCTTCAGGAAAAAAAACCGAAACCTAATTCCATAAACAATTCTATTTTAAACAGTACTACTGTTACAAGTGAACAGTACCGCTATAAGCAAATCTCTATTTTTTTCTGAAATACAAATATCAATCACAGCAAATAAAAATAACAATATAAGCATAAGAATCAACTAAAATTACTTCCCTGGCAACAACACTAAAATTTGTTGCAATGTCGTGGTTGCACAAATTAATTACCCTAACTTAAAACACAACACACAAGATAGTATAGAGCAAGCAAGGGGTCGATCCCACGAGGAAGATTTAGTTTAGATTTTTATGTTATACGTTATGCAATTAGGGGGTTTTGATTTATAATAATCTAAAATATGGAAGAAATTAAACTAGCAAATAAAATCAATTGAAATCAAAATTCATCAAGAAAACAAACCTTTGTTGCAAACACAGATTCACCAATAGAAATTAGAACCGATCCTTGAAACAAAACTACAATTTATATTCTGAATTTTTATCTTTTCTTAATGTTGGTTAATTAACGGATTCGTCGTATAACTAACCCTAACCAACAAACAATCACAATGTCCGCATTAATGATTTAGTTCAATGGCAGCCCTAAGAACTAGATATTTGAGTGTTCTCTCTAAGTTTAATAATGTAGTTCTACCACAATTATTAAGCTTAGTTGCTTCACAAGTTCATACATCACAACTCCGGTTTTGATATCAAACTTAGCAATAAATTGTTCACAATAATAAGTTAGAGTTCCGCTCTAGCAATTATCAACAACAATCATAGAAATATGCATAGAAAAACAATCATACTCATTCATAATATAAACTGAAAATAAAAGGAAGAATAAATTTCACGGTTTTTAAAATCTGAAGGTTTGTTATGTCCTTGTAACCAAGAAAATAGCTTAGCCTTGCATAACTATTGAACAACTACTCTTAAAAAATGAATAGAGCATGATTTTTTTTAGGTTTTTAAAGGAGAGAATTTGTGTTTCTTAACTTCTGGCGGCTTCCCCTTCTCTCCTCTCTCTCTTTCTTTTTATATGCTAAGAAACCCTAGTTTCTAATTTACAAAGTAGTCCTCTTTTAAGTTAAATTTCACGGTTCTTAAAATCCAAAGGTTTGTTATGTCCTTGTAACCAAGAAAATAGCTTAGCCTTGCATAACTATTGAACAAGTACTCTTAAAGAATGAATAGAGTATGATTTTTTTTAGGTTTGTAAAGGAGAGAATTTGTGTTTCTTAACTTCTGGCGGCTGCCCCCTTCTCTCCTCTCTCTCTTTCTTTTTATATGCTAAGAAACTCTAGTTTCTAATTTACAAAGTAGTCCTCTCTTAAGTTGACAATTGACATTTAAGTACTTCAATAACTATTTTTTCTAAAAAAAAGAAATAGCCTTGCATGAAATCTTCAAGCTCTAACTTAGAGGAGCTAAATTGCTGATATAAAAACTTGAATGACAGTTTGGAAGCTTTGAAATGTAATTTGGACTCGTTTCTTCACGAAACCTGATTGTTGGCAGAATTCAGTTGTCATCTTTGAAAAGTTATATCTCCCTCATCTGACATCTTTTTGGCTGAAATTTAGAGCGTTTACATACCTTTGAGTCAAGAATCCAAAAAAATTAAGTTTGAATAAATTGGACTTCTATAGCTCCAGATATTGAATTTTGAATAGACAAAGGTCAACAGTGGCAGAATGCGAGATTTGACTTTGAAGGATGTGATTTCCATGATCTTTCTATTTTTATTTTTCTTACATTACATTTCAAAAAAGGTATGGATGTTATCTTTTTAGTTCCACTAGAATCACTTCATTTTGATCCCTAGAACTCATGCTCTGCACAAAACATCGTTTGAACGTCAAATCTGCCAATTATCTCCAATTTACTCTTTTTTGCATTTTTCATCCAAAAGTGCCTTCAAAACATAAAACAAAGAATATCAAGGTATTTTACATATAAAAAATGGACAAAACATCAGGTAAATATGGGTGAAACTATTGAATAATATGATTACATCACTTATGACTTCCAATAATGTATAAAATGGTAGGACAATCAAGATCCTTGTATTTGGAAAGGGTTTTAAACTGGATGATGGCACTAGTATGTTCAGTTAGAAAGGCTTTTTCTTTAACATTCAATCTCCTAAGAAACTTTACATAAGACAAGACTTGTTTAATTACATCAAAGAGTGGAATATTAACTTTCACTTATTTAAACAATTCATAGATTTCTGAGTTCATAAGATCATGTTTAAGTTTTCCTAACCTTTATAGAAATGGTGCTCTAGGAACAAATTCTAAATCCCTCACTTTAACTCTAATGTTTCTTGAATCATCTCCTTTCTCACTCATTTGTCTTGCCTTCCTGTTCAGTCAAACTCTCATTTGTCACTTGTATTTTGATTTTTTCTTCACTTTTCTTAGATTTCTCCTCTACAATACCTTTAAGAATCCTAAAACTTATAACTTTATCAATAATCTTTCCACTTATAAGGGTGGTGATGACTTTAGACCTATTCATGGTTTGAAGGTTCACTAGGTGAGGATTCACTCATATATACCTAACCTCTAGGATTGAGCATTGATTGAGTTGGAATTTTTCCCTTCTCTTGAATGCTTAATGATTGAGTCAACTTAGTTAGTTGATTTCGAATGTCATCTAATGTCCTATTGATCTAGTCTTGAAATTTGTAAGCTTGGTTTTTAATTCCTTCTTGTGTTTGCATGAATTATTGAAGAGTATCCTTTAGGGATCTCTTATGAGGTGGTTGATATGTGTTATGTATAGGCACATGAAATGGTTAGGGTGGAGGTTGAAATGTTTGAGAACCTGAAAAGCCCTTATTTCTCCATCTAAAATTTAGGTAGTTCCTACATCTAGGATTATAGGTATCCGAGTAGGGATTGCCTACTTGGTTTGAAAAAGACTTTCTAATATTACTTGAATCAGAAGTTTGGTCATATAGCACTTCGTTGAAAACTGGAATGGTAGGACACTCAATTGTCTTATGCCCTTTACTCTCACACACAACACAACTCTTCTCTTGTTGTTCACTCATGACATGCATTTTTTTAAGCTCAAGAGACTCTACTTTCCTAGTTAGTGAGGCTAATCTAGCATTGAAGTCATCAGTCTATTTCAATTGGAACTTACCACTTAAATGAGAAATGATGTTTCTAGACTCAACATGAAGTGGGAGAGAGGTCTTTCATTACTTTGTGTTTTTAGCTAGTTGATCAAAAAAATAAAAGGCTTCACTTGGTTTTTTATCATAAAACTCACTATTACATATGGTTGACACTAGCTTTTTAAAATCTACGATAAGAGAGTTATAGAAGAAACTCACTAACCTTTACATCTCAAAATCATGATGGGGGCTTGTATTTAACAAGTCTTTGAATCTTTCCCAAACTTGGTGAAATGACTCATTTAGACTACAAAAAAATTCATCATTTGATGTTATAGGGCTACCATTCTATGAGTAGGGAAGTATCTTTTAAAAAATTCAGCTTGCATTTCCCTCCATATACCTATAGACCTAGGATGCAGGGAGTTTAGCTAAAGCTTGGCTTTATCCTTTAGAGAAAATGGAACAATTTAAGCCGAATAGTTTTCTCGGTGCATGTTAAATTAATAAAAGTATTACATACCTCTTCAAAGTTCTTAATATGTATATATGGATTTTTAGAATCCATACCATGATATGTGGAAAAAAGTTGGATTATACCCGGTTTCAAATTGAAAGCTTGTTGGTTAAGAGCCAAGATAATACATGAAAGTATACTTTGTCTAACTGGATGAAGATATTCTCTAAAAGTTTGAAAATTAGGTTGATCATTGAATTGTGGAAGTTCATTACCTTGAACACACCCTTCACCCGCTACATCGTCAACATTAGCCATGATGAAAAAAAAATATAATAATTATATAAATATGAAAAGAAAGAAAAAAAAAAGAAAAAAAAAGATTGCAAATAAAAGTAAATGAAATGTAAAAGATAATGTAATAGCGTAAAAATAAAAATACAATAAATTAAAAAATTCACACTCCAACTAATAAGAAATAGTAATAATAATAAACATTAAAAGATAATTATAACAAGCATGAATAAAGAGGCGATAATACCAGCCAAGTACTTCAAACAATAAATATAAGAAAAATAATCAAAACAAAACAACAAAAAATAAAATAAACAAGAGGCAGTGATACCAGTCAAGTACTTCAAAAAAAATCATAACAATACAATAAGATAAATTAAAATAAACAAGATGCAGTAAAACTAGCCTTATAATATAAACAATAAATATTATAAACTAATTAGAATAAACATCAAAAGAAAAATGGTTAACCCAACTAAAATCCAACAATTAGTAGTCCATTCCACAGTTCAATATTCGAAAAGTTGAGGTTGATTTTTTTAAGTGGTAAAACCAGCTAATTGATTATTTATTTTTAATTTTTTTAGGCGGTAAAACCAGCCAATTGATTTTTTATGATTTTTTTATTTTCCAATAATCAAATCTAAATTCATTACCTTTGCTTGCTAGCTCCCCTGCAACAATGCCAAAATTGCTTGATCGTTTTTTTATGATCAACTTATTTTAACTCGCAAGTACACGAGTGTGCGATGTAGCAATTAACTCAACAAGATTGAGATCATATCCATAGAGAGCTAGATCTGAAAATTAAGTTAGGTAACAAAAAAACTCAAGAGAAATTAAATTAACAATAACGTAGTTGAAATTAATTGATTGATTTGTTTTCAAAGATGAAAACATGTAAATAAATTTTAAATGACAAGAAAACATAAGTCTTAATTCAAATCAATTTTAATGGTGATGTATTGGTGATTCCTTCAGGATATATAAGATAACTCAATCTAATATCAACGATGATGATATTAGATCGGAAGTTATTACAATAAAGTTTAAAAAGATGAAGATTGATTATTGCTTAAGAATTAATAAGTACTTTCATATTTAATAAGACATTGAATCAAACAATCCCTATACCAAAACTAAATTTTATGCAAAAAAATTCAAGACTATAACATACCTAAATGATTTCTAAAATTTCCTTACAATAATAAAATATCCATAAAGAAAATGAGAAGATAAACATTAAGATTTATTTATATATTAAAGAACTCACCTCAATTACCATCATCCTTGATTTGGATCCAAAAAAGAGATTAGTCAACCATGATTATATATAAGAACACTTTAATAAATATGAAATAACTTGAATCAAACTAAAACAATAAGTTTCACAAACTAAAGAATTGAAATCTACAAAGAAGAACACAACATAATTTCAGTAAAAATTCAAATACAAATATGATGCTAACTTTTGGATAGCAATTTAGACCCTCCTAGAAGCCTTTCCTAGATATATTTATAGAAAATTATGGCATCTTTCCAAATCATTAAAGAACAGCTCATTTGGATACCTCAGTCAAACATTATGGGCAAAACACCGAAAAGTGTTCTAAAAAATCAAATCAAGCTAGCTTTGCAACCACTTTGGTGCACGTTTTTCTTCCTCATTTATGAGCTATCTCTTTCTTTCTTTTTTTACTCAAAATAATATAACAGTGTTCCCTCCAGCTTTCCATCCATGTGCTTGTCTTCTTTGATCAATGGATTAACCAAAATAAATCAATTGTTATTTCTTGTATAGACATGTAAGATCATGAATTGTGTTTGGGCTCATTTGAAGGCTAATTTTGGGTTGAATTTAAGCATCATATAAGGATATAAATATACCTATTATTTGGGCTAAGATTGACATTAAAATCATGAGTGTTTAATGGTTAAAGTTTGCACATAATATAAGGCAAGTTTGGACTTGAAATAGATCATATGATAATCTTTTTTAGGATTGGAATAGATTTGTTTTTTAAAGGAAAATTTGGAGCACTTATTTGAACCAAGATTTTCTTTAAACTTTAACTAAATTTCTCTTCAATTCTTTGTTCTGAATTCTGACATTAAATTTTCTGACATAATCCATTTAAACTCCAAAAACCTAGCAAAACATTAAAAGAAACTTCATTACTAAAAAGCATTTCAATTATTAGAAAAACCCAAATAAAAATAATAAACACATATGTAAAATAAGAGACTCAATCATACTTTTGATGCACAATCATCAGCAATCCTTCCTAATCAAATAGCTTATTCAATCCTCTCAACTATAGCAACTAGGTTAAAAAAATATTATGCAAAACTTCCAACCAGGTATTCAAAGTACGGGGCCTTGAAAATGCTGACAAAGAAGTTGATCATCGCATTTACCAACAAAGAAGGATTAACCTATGTGACAATCTTACGCCATCTTTAAGTATGTTCTCTTATGGATTCCTTGTAGTACTTTTCTATAGCTTGCAAACTTTACCTATCAAGGCCCATATCCATATTGAACTTATATTGCCTAATGAAGGCATCACATATACCGAATAAGGGCAACGTCACTCAAATTATCTTGAAAGAAGTGAATCAACAATTTCTCTTCAAAGACTACCTTAGTCATTTTGTTGCAGTATGCCTTGAGATGAGTTATAGGGCATTGAGTTTTTGTATATTTGATGAATTCTAACAAACAAAACTTATTAGGAATGACTATGTTAGGTACCAAACACATTTTGGTAGCTTTTACATAGTCATATAGGCTAGTTCCCTTGAACACCCTCAGCCTTTATTCTAGGGCAATCAATTTATCTAGGCCATCTTCTTTTACCATCTTATTCTTTTAAGATTCCTTTATTGTAAGGCCAATGGTAGATGACCTGTTAAGACACCTCATTTGCCCCTAGATTATGTGGATGTATAAGTATAGGTTCAAGCTGAGTTGTAGATTTTGCCTTTTCAGGTTTAGATCTCAAAGCTTGTTTGAGTAGGCTAATAAGTCTTACGACTTATTCTCTAAGACTTTCTGTGTCTTTTCAGTGTTGGGCTTCCAACTGGGCTTTTTCTTTATTTTTCATTTACTTTTTTCATAGTCGAGTCTTATAAGTGTGTTTCAATAGAGGACCTATACTTTACCTGAAGTGTGGTATTATGACAGTTTATAAATGTACGTTCAAACATGCATTAAGATGAATGTAACATATTAGAAATGGATTCACTTTTTTGGGGGGTGACATAATGATTGTTATTCTTTGGATATGTAGTTGGATTTGAATCCAATATTCATTGCAATGCTGATAGGAGATCTATTTAGCTTTCAGTCATATTCTTGATGTCTTTTATTATACATCTAATGTTTTAGTGTAACGGTATCTCACCTACATCTAGTCTAAGGCATTCTCCCTCAGTCATTTGTAAAGATTCAGAGTCGAGTCCATACTTATCGGTTGTTATCTTAGAAATAACAGTTATTATGTCACTTGAATACATGTTTAAGCTTATCTTAGTGAATTTAAGCATGGATCAACCTAAAGGATAGGTTCTAGTCATTAAATGCATTAAGGTAGTTTGCTATCCAGTCTTACAATCTTTTGCATATTCAGTGATCGCCCTTGAAAGGTTGATATGAGGTTTACAAGTAGATTGAAGATAAAGGCCCTGAGTAATATCAGTTCGGCATATCAACCACGATCGAGTAAATAATCATGTAAGAGTTGGATAGTTTTGCAAGCCTTACCTAGGCTAAAGCAATTAGGGTGTCGTTACTCCTCCACTTATCTTAAAGTTAATACCACATGTATTTAAAAATAAGATAAGTGATGCATGAAGAATTTAGATCCATATCCAATATTTATGCATGATAAACATGAAAAACAATGCATTCTCAAACATAAAAAAAAGAGCTAAAAAAATTAAATAGATAAATAAAACCTGATAAACTTAACACAGCCACAACAAGGAGGTAAAAAAAAAATAGTACGACAAATATAGTTTAGCAATAAAAAAAAAAGATAAATAGCAAATCTTAGTCCTAAAGTCCCCAGTAGAGTCATCATTTTGTCACACGCGGACATCATGACAACTAATTAAAAAATATCTCAATTGAAAAAAGAATAGATATTTGGCATCTTATTCTTTTAGGAAAAAATATCTTGTTCAAGGAGTCGTCACCTAGTATTATGGTCACTAGAAACACTAATTGGTCAACAGAGGTTCTATGATATGAGACTAGTTACGCAAAAGAAAAGATGCTATCATCTCTTAAACGTCCTATCTAAAGCAGGTTGCATGATGGTTTTATCTAAAATTGCTAAGAATTTGTTTTCTTTTTTTCTTTTTTATTCTCCCTTTCATATTCCTAACTCTCACATCAGTAAACAATTCCTACGAATATTTCCAACTCTAGCGTCGATAAATATCACACAAATCCAAAAAATATGATACTCCTAACTATGGCGTCAAAGAATATTTTCACAAAAAATAAATTTGAAGATATATCAATTTTTTTCTTGTTTATCCTTTATTATTTTTTGCTCTTTTTAGATGGAAAAAACAATTGAATGATAGATTTACATATAACAATAATAGGCCACAAATTAAGCACATAACTTAAAAAAACAAAACATAAAGAAAAAACCAATCAAAGTGCGAAAGGCCCACAAATAAATCAATAAAGATTCCCAAATATTGTTAGAATTTTTTTTATATCAAAAAGGGGCTCGTTTGGCCAAATATCAAACTAAAATAGACATAAATATTATGGTCAAGGTATAAGGGTGTATTTTGCCAAACACATTTTTAATAAACATTATTTGGGCTGGCTGGGCCTAAAACTCAAATTCGGCCCACTAATTACCTTTGCACTATTTTCTTATAACAATTACACAGAAACAAAAAGAAGAAGAAGACTTTATTTGGTGAAGCCGAAGGCAAAGATAGTAGTGTAGGTATCAACAAGAGAATGCTCTCCTCCTCTTTTCAGTCTCTCCTTTCTCTGTTCTTTTTTTTTCTTTAGTTCTCTCTTGTAATGACCTTTTAGAGTTTTTTTGTGATGGTTTTCTCTTAGGGTTTTTTTTTTGTGATGGTCTCTCTTCAAGTTTCTTATGCTTGTCTCTCTCTTTTTGCATATAATAAGATTAGTATTTATGATGCAAGAGTCTCATCGCTTACGAGAAGTAGAGTCTCATCGCTTGTGGGAGGTAAAGTAAACTCATTTTTTTTTTTGAAATTTAAATTAGAATCGAATTTAAAAGCAGATAATTATCATTATCTTGAAGATAATTATAGAATAGCAAAAATATATTATAGTTTCTAGTTTCCATGCAAACTGATAAATCATATTTTTCATCAAAATAAATTTTTAATCTTTTAATTTTATATTTTAAACCTTATAAAAATTAAATTAAAAACTAATTGATCAAAATTAGATGACAACAATAATCATGTTAGTTTTGGGCTTTACTAGAAAATAGAAAATATACATTATGCGTATCCTGTCTTTCGCACAGTTTATGGTATGCACATGAACATGAGGATCTAATTTGTGCTTCAGGGGCAAAGAGAGGTGCATCTTCCACGTACTAAAAATCCCATTTTAGGATCCCACCCCATCCATTTTCAGGAGTTGACAGCTGAGATTTTTTTTCTTTTCTCTTATAGTTTCTTCCTTTTTGTCTTCTCCTCTGCTGCTGTTTTGCGGTGGCTCTGGTGTATCTGCCTTGCTGTTGGTCCCGATCCATCCTACACTTGCGCAGTTTTTCTTTCCTTCCCTGCTATAGCGGATCTGCTATTCCATAATGTTTCTGTGTTGAAAATGCCTTGAAGTTGTTCTGTCTCTTTGTAATTCTTTATTTAATCGCAATTTAGGGTGCCCTTTGTACTGCTTTTCTTTACTAATCAAATTCCTCTCGATGAAATTGACTTTTACGTATAAAAAGACAAGTTTATGACAACTCATTCAGACATTTTTAGCTTTTAAATGCAAATATATTTGTTTGTACGAAATAATGATTGAGGCGATTTCTTCTCGACAACAACATATACCTAACACAATTGAAATTGTGAATGCTAGCCACATTTTCCAATATCATACATGACTGAGATTTCTATAGCTTTTTGGACAAACAATTTTTATTTTTTTCATCTACTTGGACATGATTCTCTTTTCTAGTCTTTACATGGACTGAGGGGAGCTCATCTAATCCATGGAGCAAGCTATCAAATGGTTTCAGCAAGTTAAATCTTTCTGAAAGTCATTTCTCAACAAGAGAACTCTTTTGCTTCCCAATAAATGGGCTAGAGAGCCCTACTAAACCAACAAAAGCAATTTGAAAGTGGTGCCTTGTGAAAAATATACATGGATAGGATCAAATTTTAAGAAATAGTTAACTTGCACATGATCCAACATGTTTCAAGAATGAGCTAGTGAATCAAAGAAAACTTCAGACAAATGTCCGTGAAATAGAGAGAAACAAAAAGTATAGATATCAGGGTTGGGTTTTTTCTGTCAGCAACTGGCGCTCAAGTCGATGAAACAAAAGCAACATCAAGCATACAACAGTATAATTATACCATGACATTGCTGCGTGAGTAGCAGATGGAACAGCTAGATAACTTACGGGATCACAGCAGCATCAGCAATTTCAGGATTAGACTGAAGTAACTTACAAAATTACTTGTGATATAAAAGCAGAGCTGCTCTATTTATAAACAAAATGTTAAGACACTTCACAAGATTATAGATATCAGGGTTGGTTTTTCTCTGTGCCGCTATGGCATCAACAAAGTTAAAATAATAGTTGGCGTAGAATACAATTTTTGCATGGGAAATTATAACAAACATATTATGTAAAAGATCATTTCAACTGGACTTATTAGAAGCACCAGGTATAGCACAAAGCAGAATCCCATCCAACTCCAAACCTGCGTCTCAAGACATGGAATTCATTTCCTCAAGATCAACTCCTTCACAGGAGAAAACGGGATGATCCCCAGAAAGATTATAGCTGAAAGCAGAGAAGGTTGAATGTATAGATGCTTGTATTTTCATTATCTATTGATGAATTCCTAAGCATTGACTTGTTCAGGACACTAACATTTGCTCTCAGATTCGACCTTGTAATTTAATTCATGCAGTGACAGGTTTCCAGGATTTGATATGGGATTGTTTACCAAAATTTGAAACCTGGGCTAGTTACAAGGCCATTGGAGAATATGCGTACTTGAGAATGTCTGAGTAAGCAGAAAATTGACACTAGCCATTACTTTCAGGCCTAGGTCCAGCAGGAAATTCAAAGATATGCGTGAACATACACATGCACAAATACACACAAATGCACAAGATTTGATTAATGAAGAAAACTGGTTACATCATCTCATCGTCAGAGTTACTAAGAGCATAATTACCAATTCACTGATCATGTCTTCGCATCTTCTTCTTTCCTGAGATCCTTTCCTCTAATTTTTGCTTGGCCTTCCCGACTAGAGTTAACTAGGCCTGTGGACCTGCAGTCAGCAGTGCAAGACTGTACCAAGGGAAAGACAGATGTTATGATGCAAGAAATGAATGCCAGATTTTTATGTGGATTTTTATATGTGTGATCTTTAGTAACTGTACATCAAAAGTATTATTAAATTTCCTATTATATATATATATATTATTTTTATTTGGGTTTTTTATAATAATTAATATGTTTTTTAATAATAAAGTTTTTTTAATATTTTGATAGGTTTTTGAATCTTAAATGAATTATTTTAAAAAAAAATTAACATTGGAATTCAAAACAAAAAATTAAAAAGAAATTTAGTTGAAATTTGAAGCAAATCTTGGTTCAAATAAGTGCTCCAAATTCTATTCCAATTCCAGAAAAAATTATCATATAATTTATCACAAGTCCAAACTTGTCTTATATTGTATACAAATTTCAACCATCAAACACTCAAGGTTTCAATGTCAATCTTAGCCCAAATAATAGGTATATTTGTATCATTATATGATGCTTAAATGAAGCCCTAAATCAGCCTCCAAATAACCCAAGTACAATCCATAATCTTACATATTCACACAACAAATAACAATTGATTTAGTTTGGGTAATCCATTGATCCAAGAGGGCAAACACACAAATGAAAAGCTAGAGGGGACATTGTTACATTATTTTGGATAAAAAAAAAAGAGATAGCTCATAAAGAAGGAACAAAAACGTGCACTAAAGTGGTTTCCAAGCTGGCCTGATTTGATTTTTCATAACACCTTTCGATATTTTACCCATAACTTTTGACCCAGGTATCTAATTGAGTTGTTCTTTAATGATCTAGAAAGCTGACAGAATTTCCTATAAATATATTTTTAATAGTCATCTCCAAAAAAAACTTCTAGGAGGGTTGAAATTACTATCTAAAGTTAGTATCATATTGGTGTTTGAATTTTTACTGAAATCGTGTTGTGTTCTTCTTTATAGATTTCAGTTTTTCAGTTTGTAAGACTTATTATTTCAGTTTGATTCAAGTTATTTCATATTTATTAAAGTATTATTATATATAATTGTGGTTAGCTAATCTCTTTATTGGATTCAAATCAAGAATGATGATGGTTGAAGTGAGTTCTTTAAGATATGAGTAAATCTTAACATTTATCTTCTCATTTTTTTCATGAATATTTTATTATTGTAAATAAATTTTAGAAATCATTTAGGTAATATTATAAACTTGAATTTTTATGCGTAACGTATAGTTTTGATATAGAGATTGCTTGATTAAATGTCTTACTTGATATGAAAGTATTGTCATTCTTAAGCAATAATTAATCTTTATCTTTTTAAACTTTATTATAGTATCTTCTGATCTAATATCACCATCGTTGATATTAGGTTGAGTTATCTTATATATGTTGAAAAAATTTTCAATACATCACCATTAAAATTGATTTGGACCAAGACTTACCTTTTTTTATCATTTAAAATCTATTTACACGTTTTTATCTTTCAAACGAATTCATCAATTATTTTTAATCAAGTTATTGTTAATTTAATTTTTCTCTAATTTTTTTTATTTTCTAACTTAATTATTAGATTTAGTTTTTTATGGATATGATTTCGATTTTATCCAGTTAATTATTATATTATATATTTATATACTTGCGAATTAAAATCCACTGATGATTTAGTATGACTGCTTGCTAGCTGAGAACCTACCGACTAACTAATAGTTCCTGTGCAAGTGCATCCAGGTTTACAAATTTTGAAAGAGATGGATTACGTACAAGAACTTTGAATAGCATGCGAGAAGATTCCGCTGAAAAACAAGAATGGGAAGCTCAGTAGTTACCAACAGGAATCATTTTCTCAAGCTGAAGTAAGTAATCTAGACAATAAATTACCTGATTTCCTAACTTCTAACGACTCGCTGTACTCGTAGCTTTATGCTTTGACATTGTCCCTATATAATTTGACTTTGGAATTCATTATCTGACTGAGAACTCCTAAATCAGATTCGGATCCTGTAAAAAACAAAAACTTTATGTAACATTATCACGAACCATTCCAGCAAGCCAACTCATTATCAAATCAAGCCCTTGCAAAATATCAAGAAGTGTTTGAATTGCAATACAATAAAATAATTAAAATATAAAAAAATAATAATTTTTAATAAAAAAATTCAATATTTTTAAAAACATCATTTGGAATACAATTCCAAGCGGTACTAAAAATACACTACATGAACAGAACATGATAATAGTTTTCACTTTTTTTCCTGACAAAAAACTGTACCTTTTATTTTCATTGAAGAAAAAGCATGTAAAATATTTATAACATAATTGGAAAATCAACAATTACTTTACTTGTATTTTGAAGTAATATATATTTGTTACTAAAGTCCACCAATTCAAGCACAATCTAACGTGACTTTCAGTGTGCATGTGGCATCAATATATATATATATAACAGTTTTAACAAAAAGAAACTCTTGAAAGAGTTTGGCGGATTTATTTAGATTCCATGAATTCTTTTTTTTTTCTAATGAGATTTGCAAATAGTACAATGATGTATTTGCTTAATTTTGGGATGAGTAGTGTATACTTTAGACTATTAATGTGTTCCACAAGCAAGTTCGTATGATATGCTAAAATTCAATATGTTCGAAAAATGGGTTATTTGATAATTGGATAGTAGTTAATCAAATGTCCGTGTCATTATTTTCTTCTCTTTAGTGTAAGAAGTAAAAACTAATGGTATAAGTCTTAATACCTACAAAAAAATATTTATAGGTGGGATTTAAAGAGGTTCCGATTATAAAATCAATAACTTTAAATGAAAATGGTAAAACAACAAGAGCTTTAAATTTCAAAAACAAAAATGTTTGTTCTTGTTTTATTGATGAATGCTCTAAAATATATAAGCATTAATGAAAAATAAATATCTCTTACAAATCATTAATAAGATGAAAATGTGGTGGGTTCATTATAAGACTTTTTACATATATATAAATATAGGGAGATGATTATTCCTAACATAAAGAGGTCATGTCAATAGTATTGGGATAGCACCTTAAGGTTCTATGTGGATCTCCAAGACCAACTAGGTTTGATGTGTAGCCAACTCAGGTGAGATGGGTTTAGAAATTTGCTAGATCAATGATAATTTAGGCTTAGCACACAACTAAATCCAATTGTTCCCAAAGAGTTCTATAGAACTTCTTTTTGCTCGAGCATTGTACCATACTTGTATTGACCCCTTAAACGTTGTGAAGAGGATCTTATACATGGCATTTCTATCTTAGATGACCAATTTTAGGTTATTGCATATATTATATAAGTTTTTCTCTATTCCATCTATTATATATGTGTTCTATCATATCTATAAGATCAACGTGGTTGCTTAAGGTCATTTTAGTAAATATATAGTCTTTGGGTATCGAGTAAGTAACACTTGTCATGATAGGGGAGAATTATAAATCCAATTACAGGTGTAAGGATCTTCTTATATTTATTCCTCTTCAAGTTATTTTCTGATCCTACATCTATAACGCTCTCAAGAACTTGAGGTTTCTAATGTGGAACAATGGGATATACAGGTAGTCTTATTTACATGATGGCTAGATAGATACCTAGAATATCCGCTACGTAATTGAGCTTTATGGGAGTGTGCATGCTCTTTGGAATGGTTGGATGACCCCTGAGACTGGAAAAATTTTATAAACTCATTATACCCACATTCCTCTAGATGGTGTAACCATTTATAGACATTAGATGTAACCTACTATTGTGGAGATGATGGGGAGAATACACCAACTTGTTAAGGTGACACCAAGACTTGTTAAGATACATTTTATTTTGCTTGTTGATTCGCCAATAATATTTGATTGAGGAAATGCACCTGATTAATAAGTTGTTAAAGAGTTAGTTATACAGGAGTATCTCTTGTGGCAGGAAAACCAGTTATATGTCATATCCAAAAAGTGTCTTGATTGTCTACATTTAATAATAAATGGGTTCTCAATAAAACAATAAGATAATTAATGGCTTTTTGAAAGATTTCTTATGATAGCACTAATTAATGATGTCTCAAAATTCAATATATTTAAGGAAGGGATTACTTGATGGTTGGATAATGGTTAGTTAAATTTTCATGTCATTATTTCCTTTTTCTTGGCTCAGGAAGTAAAAAGTTATGGTAAAAATCTTAATACCTATAAAAAATAGTCTCTATTAATGAGACTTAAAGACCCTCTTCAATAATAAAGTCGATAACTTTAAATAGAAATTACAATAAATAAAAAGAAGGAGCTTTAAATTTCAAAAACAAAAGTCTTTGTTTTTGTTTTTATTTTTATATGGTTAATGCTCTAAGATGTATAAGCTTTTAGAGTAGGAAAAAGTGAATATTTTTTTCCTATGTGGTTTAGGGAGTATTTATAATTCTTGAACCTTATCATCTTTAGGGAGTGGAAGGATTGGAAATTCATTTTCTCTTGATGGCATTAATAAGGGATAAAGATCTATTACATATGATTAATAAAAAATAAATATATCTTGTAGATCATTAATGAGATGAAAATATAATAGGTCTTTAAGGAAATTTTTTACACATCTATAGATATAGTGAAATGATTATTCATGATATGAAGAGGTCCTACCAATAGTTTTGGGATATCACCTTAGAGTCCAATATGAATCTCAAAGACCAACTAACTTTGGTATGTAGCCAAACCCAGGTGAGATGGATCTACCAACTTGTCAGACTCACAATGATTTAGACTCAACTCATAGCTAAGCTCAAGTATATCTCTAGCATTTTGTTAGACCTATAGTTTCTTGTGCTTGATGTTTAGCTGAACTCAAGTAATTGGTCTGATATTTACCAAACTCATGCCTCTTTAGGCTTAGCTCATAACTGAACCTATGTATATTGGATCTAGTATTTTTCTAGATTTATAGTTCTTTGGGCTCAGCACATGGCTAAACCCAAATATATTAGATCTTGCATTTTGCTAGACCTATACCCATGGTTTTTTTAGGCTCGGTACATTGTTAAACCTGAATGTATTGGGTTTAGCATTTTTTTAGACTTATGGTTCATTAGGCTTAGTGTATGATTGAACTTAATTATTCCCTAGGCTAAGTGAATGGATGAACCCAAACATATTGAGTCTAGTATTTTGTCAGACCAGTAGTTTCTTAAGCTTAGCTCATTGCTAAACCTAAATATATTATATTTACATCTTACCATACCCATGTCTAGGCTATTTCAAAGTACAAAATTATTGAGTCAAAAAATATTAACTCACTAAATGGCATGCTCAAAGAAAAGCTCTGATGCTTTTGGATGTTTTCCTTAAAACAACTTTATGAGACATTCCATGTTGTTTCCCTTCAAGATAATTTTACCACATTAATTCTTCTCTCTCCTTATAAACAATATAAGACAAGATCTCCATAAACTAATCAATTTTGTGAATTATTTGTCTGGATCTAGCGTTTCAAAGCTTTCTTTTATAAGTAATGATGTTAAAATTATGTTTTTAAAAAATTTAAAAATTTTTTATTTAAAATTAATTTTTTTATATTTTTATATAATTTTAATGTTTTAATATCAAAAATAATTTTTAAAAAATAAAAAAAAATATTTTTTTAATTTATTTTTAAAAAAAATACTTTAAACTAGAACCACTGTCACATTCTCAATTACCCATTATATATTAAAACTAAAGTCCATAGCCAAAGTATAAGGAAAAAAAATACATGCATGGATTTTTTTTAATTCATGGATCAAAGACTGGCTTTAAAAAATACAAGTCTTGTGTGGTGTGGAGTGGCTTTAAAATCCTTAGGTTTATTCAGCACGGGATATGATCTTAGGTTCTCTCTTATGAATGTTGAGCCATAACTTTTTAATTAGGGTCAATTTATTTGGGTTGTGTTCATTGGGTTTAATAGGTTTGGGTTAAGTATATATGTGATCAACCAAAAAAAATAAAAATAAAAATCATATAAAAACTACATCAAATTTATATGAGTACTATATAGGTGTCACACACTATACTATGGGCTTATTATATTTTCTCATTGCAAAGTTTTTTTCTCAAAAAAATATAAAATTATAATCATTAATTCAAGATCCAAAAATATTAAAAAGAAATAAAAAAAAAAGGAGCTAAACTTGATAAACCTACTGAATCCATGACCCAAGATATTATATTGAGATAACTCAATTAAAAAAAAACAAAGAATACTAATTTCAAAAAAAAACAAAATTCCTTCAAGTACTGCCTCAAATAAAATGCCAAGGATGCAATAAATAATTTTTTATTTAAATTAATAAAAAAAAGGACCGAACATTTTTTTCATTGTAGAAAATATATCAACACAATGCAAACTTTATAATTCTAGGTTAAACTCTCAAACTCGTAATCAAATTCTTGGTTCAGGCTCAATAACTAAAAAATTGAATACTGGAGCATGAAATAAATTAATGCAATTCAATTTAAAAAACAATATAGTCCTTCAGGAAAACTAAATTTAATAAAAAAAATAAAAGTAAGGCAACCTTTGTTATTTTAAAATTGACTAAAAAAAATCTCATAAAAAGACAATAAAAAATAACAGGATGATAAAGGGTGGGGGGAGGCAAAAACAAGCACTGGAACCCAAGTCCGTGTAACCTTCATAAACTAGAGTCAATCTCTTAAACTTGTAAACCGTTAAATTCTAGACTCGAACTTAACTAAGAAGTTAAACATCTTTCCAATTAAATGTTGGAGGATAAAATTTAAAAAAAAATAATTTAAAAAAATCTTGTAAGGTAAAAAAATATAAAAAAATAGATTTGATAGGGGGGAAAAGATGAAATTGCCAAAAAAAATTTCAAAAACCATCTAAAAAAATTGCAATAAAAAAGAATAGGAACCAAATCTAATAGGTGAAAATATCTATTAGGGTGAAATGAAAAAATAAATCTTAACTTAATAAATTATTTTTAATAAGAAAATTGTAATAAAGAGAATAGGGATTAAATCTTAAGTATAACAAACCTTAGGGGTTGATTTTATATTATTTTAAAGCTAATATGAAAATTAAGTAGGAGAGAGGAACAAAGTAAAAAAGAGGCTATATGCACCACTTTATCCACCATCAAGCTAGATGTGCTATTTATTTAAGAAAGCGATGTTAAGTTGATTAATCATCTCACACTCAAGATAATCCCATAAAGAGGAAGGTGGAAAAAATAACAATGCTTAAAGGTTAATAATTTAATGTCAAAGGATAAAATCAAACAAAAAATTAATTTAAAAAAAATTAAGTCAACTCATGTTAACTGGACTCGAGATATGAGATGGGGATAACACCATAAAAGGAAAAAGTGAACAAATTACAAAGCTCAGGACCTAATAAGTCAATGTCAAATGATAAAAATAAAAACAAATTCTAAAAAAAATTAAAAAAATATTAAACTCAAACAAGGTAAATCATTAAAATTGGTGGGCTAAGCCATAAAAATGAGACTACCCTTTAAAAGGCAAACACAAAAAAAAATTACAAAATCAAGTTCTCAATTATAAAAAAAAATAAACAATAAGGACTACATATTACAATAAAAATAATTGAAAGAAACTAATCAGGACTTTAATTGAAAATATAATAAATGAAGAAAACGTCAAAAAAAGAGTAGTGAAAAAATAGGACCAAATTTAAAAACAAAATTCTAAAGGATAAAATTGAAAAAATAAAATAAATGCAAAGGATAAAAAAATCAAAATCAAAATAATGAGGATCAAATTAGATATAAAAATAAATTAAATTAAATACAGAGAGAGATGAAATTGAAAAAGAAATAATTCAAGAAGCATTAAATTCATAGCAAATATAAGTCAAAAGAATAGGGACCAAACTCAAAAAAAAAATACAAAATAGAGAACACAACTAAATTTAAAAAGGCTTGGCACAAATACAAAGGCACATGATATAAAAACAAAAGGTAGGAGAAAAAAATTAATTACCGTCAAACCATTACCCACCTTTCCAAACACGCCATACTAATAGCTACACCACAACCTTGCATATCAAATGAGACAATGATTGGGTTTTTTTGCTATCATGGTTGTCCTCATGCCCATCTAGAATAGCGCAGAGGACTCTGATGCATATATGGCATCAACATATTTTATTGATTTATTAATATTTTATTAAAACAAATTACAAAAAAGAACCCAAAGGCATATCATTATTACAAAATAACCATGGTGCAAAGACAAAAATACCCTCCAAAGTCTTTTAAAATTTCAAAAGTCAAAGGTTAAATATGTAATTTTACTTTAAAAAAATATAAAGACAAATAAACTTTTCTCTACAAAGTCATTTTTCTAAGCTGTCAATGATATAAGCATTACTTTACTATGTAAAAGAGTATTTTTAGTGTGTATTTTCAAAGTTGAACAACAAAATTGTCCTTAATCAATCCATAAATGACATTGGAATTCCCTTGAAACATGATTGTACCCTTGATTGCAAGGCAATTGTTAAAAGTAATAACGAGCAATAGACATTACACTACTTAAATCCATAATGATTCTTCTCACTAAGCCCTTTTAGTTTTTTCTTTTTCTTGTAATATCTCACATCACGACCAAGTTTTTCCAAAAAAAAAATTGCATATTCAATCATTAAAAAAATAAGAGCATTTGTCTTTTAGTTTATAAATTTACTCGGTAGACCTACATACGAAACAATCAAAATCCATGTTTTCTTTTCAATAAATAAATAAACAGTTATACAATATTCTAAATTTAAAAGATTCTTTTTTAACAAAATGGCCAAAACCTATTTTTGCTACTTTTATGGTCCAAAAACCAATTCTTATCATCCATATAGGTCTAACGCCCATTCTTTTAACCATCTTAATGAAATGTCTATTTTTAGATATAAACATCATTTTTTTTACATATATTCTTTTAAGGGAACCTATGTCCACATTTTAAATTAAACACAAGTTATGCCCACTTTTAGCAATTTCAACAAAAATTTTGTTTTAGAACTTAACATCATCATATTTGACAAATCTTTTATTTTTAGGGATTAATGTCATTTTACGATGTGTCTAAAGAGCAATGTCAAATATTTTCATAAATAAATTGAAAATAAACTTAATTAAAGGCAATCAAATAGATAAATTTAAGAAAAAACACAAAGTAAAATTAATCTTTTAAAAGAAAAGATGTTTTAGGGGTGACGATGTTCTTTCTTTAGGTATAACTAACTCCTTACCTAAATCTCTAGAATCAATGCATATTTTAGGATCCCTGGTTTTCTTTAATCACTAGGTGGCCACTCTAATTTTTCATAATATGTATTTTGAGCCTCCACTATAATGTCCATCGAGTACGACAAATATATTGATGGAACAATAATCTATAAAAAAGCTTAATTATGATTAAATAGATTATAAAAAGTTTGTACAAAGATAGAAGTGTACCTTTATCATCCAAAAGAGTTTCTTGACTCTCAAAAAGGATTTGGAAGAGGACTAGTTAAGCATTTGCATATTTTAACTTGTATAATTCAAGATAAAACATGTAACCTCATCATCAATAATGATAGTTATTAGAATGTAGCATTGAAAAAGTAGTCAAGAAGTTGCAACTCAAATTAAATAGTCATCTCATGTCCTATAAACTAATCTGGTTGAAGTGAGACAACAAGATAATCATGGATAAACAATGTTTTTTCCTTTAATAAAGACAAAAAAAAATATAATAATGCTTAGTGTGATGTATTATACATCGATACAGGTTATATATTCGTAGAAAGGCCTTAGTAGCATGATAGGAATTTAATGTATAATGGACAATACAACAAATATACCCTTAGTATCAAAAAAAAAGTGTGTAATGTTAGCACCTAGAAGAAAGGGGGAAGTTATTACCTGGGAAGAGTAAGAAATTATTGTCTATATTATGATTTTTAGATGAGATAGAAAATGAGAGGATGGTGTTCACATTGATGCATATGAATAGTTTTACAGAGAAGATTGTTGATAATCCCACTAAAGTTAAGGAGGGGTCTGACCAAACTTACACAATTATTGTTAGAAGAGTTATCCTAGTTTTACCTCTCATACAAGACATCCAACAATAAACTGACTATATTTCAGGATCTAACTTGCAAAATAGGTTGACATATAGGCTCAATCTTAAAGAGTTTAAAAAGTTACAATGATAAGTGGTGTAGTTACTAGAGAAAAGGTATATTTGAGAGAAAATGCATCATTATACAATTCTAGTCTTTTTAGTCCAAAAATATTATTCATGATGCATATGTATGGATCGTAGAGCCATCAACCATATAATTATTAAGTAAAAATGTCTTATATTATAGTTAGGTGACATGTTAGATCAACTAACTAGTTCTAAGGTCTTTTTAAAAATTGAAATTAAGAGCAATTACCACTAAATTTGAATCAAGCAAGGGGATAAGTGGAAGATGGTCTTTAAATATGGCTTGGGTTGTATAAATGGATGGTGATGTAATTCTTTCAAGTATTACCACTAGTAACTTTATAAGGTTCATACACAATGTTTTAAAACCATTCAAAGGTAAGTATATAATGGTTTACTTTGATGGTGTCCTAATCTATAAAACATTCCTAAAGTTGTATTTGGAGCATATATGGGCTTCTTCATTTTTAACATGTTGAGGCATAACTAACATGTTATAAATATGAAAAGTGTTTGTTCTTTACTGATGCTATTATTTTTTAGATTTATGGTAATTGATGATGGTATACAAGTAAATTGATCTAATGTGCCAACAATTATGGAGTGAAAAACTTTGAAAAGCATTCATGATGTTAAGATTTTTCATATTATCTTGAGTTTCAAAATTAAAGTCCTTAGTCAAGATGGGCACACATGATGTTTTTTAGTAAAAACTTTATAAGTTCCAATAAAAATACTCCACCTATGACCTAAAGTTTTATGTTATTATTTAGTTATTAAAGCATTGGATACATTACCTGATGTAGAAAGATTTTATACTCACCACTAATCATAAGACATTGAAGTACATTAATGGGTAGTATAAATTAAGTTATCAGTATGTCAAATGGGTATCTTTCCTCTCGGATTTCACCTTTTTCTTGAGAAACTAGTCCAGTAGCTTTAATAAATTAGTTAAAGCATTGAGTAGATGCGTTATTCTTCTTAGCACTGTGTGTACTTAGATGGTGGGTTTTGATACTTTCAATAGTTGTGCTTAGGAAACCAATCTTTTAGATAAATTTATGTTGAATTAGATGATAAAGGTAGATGGTTATTTATTTTATGATGTATAATTATGTATTTTTAAATATTTCATATAGAAACATATTATCCTTGAGCAACATTGCGAGGGTCACCTTAAACATAAAAATACATGTGCCAACAGTTATGGAGTGGAAATTTTCAGAAAGCATTCATAATGTTAAGATTTTTCATATTATCTTGAATTTAAAGATTAAAGTCCTTAGTCAAGATGGGCACACATGATGTTTTTTAGTAAAAACTTTATAAGCTCCAATAAAAATACTCCACCTATGACCTAAAGTTTTATGTTATTATTTAGTTATTGAAACATTCGATACATTACCTAGTGTAGAAAAATTTTATACTCACCATTGATCATAAGACATTGAAGTACATTAATGGGCAGTATAAATTAAGTTATCAGTATGTCAAATGGGTGTCTTTCCTCTCGGATTTCACCTTTTTCTTGAGGAACTAGTCCAATAGCGTCAATAAATTAGTTAAAGCATTAAGTAGATGGGTTATTTTTCTTAACACTGTGTGTACTTAGATGGTGAGTTTTGATACTTTCAATAGTTGTGCTTAGGAAACCGATCTTTTAGACAAATTTATGTTGAGTTAGATGATAACTGTAAATGGTTATTTTATTTCATGGTGCTCAATTATGTATTTCTAAATATTCCATATAGGAACATATTATCCTTGAGCAACATTATGAGGGTCACCTTAAACATGAAAATACATTCGTCTTGGTTTCATCTGACTCTTGTTAATCAAAACTTTTAGGCCAAGTATTAATATTCATGAAAAGGTATACCACATATCAATGATCTACTGGTTCTTTAACCAATGTTGGAATGTACACTTCCTTGCTTGTACTTGATACTTTTTAGTTGGATGTTGTAATAGATTTTGTGTTAGGTTGGCCCTATACCTAAAAAAACTATATACTCAATTCTTGTTATATATAGTAGATAGGTTTTTAAAGATGGCATACTTAGGTATTGTAAAGAAAGCATTAATATTTTTTAGACTTCCCATCTTTATTTTAAAAAAATGATTCATTTATATGAGGTTTCTAGGCTTATTACCTCTAGCTAGGATACCAAGTTCATGAGCAACTTCTACAAATGTTTCTGAGTAAGTTGAAAACTCATTTGAACTTTAATATCGCTTATCATTTTCAAATGGATAGTAAATAAAAGTGGTGAATAATAGATTAGACAATTTACTATAAAGCCTACCAAGAAACAAGTTGAATTAATGAGACATGACCTTCCTTCAAGAAAAATCTACTTATAATAAATCAAGGAATTTGACTACTCAATTAAGTTATTTTGAGATTGTGTATAGAAAAGATTGATTAAATATGCTTAAGATGGCACTTATCCCTTATATGGGACATCTGAGTGTCTAAACTAAAGACATAAAAGTCTACTTTCATGTAGTGCAAGATCAAGTCAAGAAAAAACATTTACTATGATATGTAGTAAAAGGTTTGAGCAAATTATCACTATAAGAATGTCACTTTAGAAATTGGTGACTTAGTTCAGGTAATCCTTACTCGTGATAAGTTTCTTCTAAGGGGGTATAGCAAGTTTAAAGAGAGACATATTGATTTGTATGAGCTGTTGCAGAAAATTAATGATAATATATATCAACTTCATTTTTATAATCATTTGAAGACCGTTGAAGTTTACAATAAACAACATTTATTTACTTGTCTAATGGATTACCAGAACTCGAGGACAAGTTCTCTTCAACCCAAAAAGATTGATGTAAAAGGTTTTGATTAATTAGATATGAATTTATTATTTTTGACTTATATGAAAAGCTTAGTAAATATATTTTTTAGACCAAATATATAGGTTCAAGCCTAAGAAAAGGCTTGATTGCACTAAATGACCAACCTAGTAAAAATAAACATAACTTTTTATCCGACTATTAGATCAGACTCAAATGTTTTTAAAAAGTTTTACAAGCTTGGTTTTATTGTAGGTTTGCACCATACAACCAACCAAGATTAGAAAGACCTTTAAATTAGATCCAAAAAATATTGTTTTTGTTAATTGTATTATTTTTTGTTTAGTTTTTTTTTCAACCATAATTTTGGATTTTGTTTTTATTTCACCTATTTGTTTAGGGATTCTAAGTTTTCTTTCTTATAAAGGTTGGTTTCAAGCCTATTTAAAAGTTGTAATTCTTTTATAGCAATTTACTATTAGAGAGAAATATTTTAACAATAAAACTATGAATAGGGTCTTTATATAAAATCCTTTTCTAAAAATTATATCTTTCATGTTCTTTGAATCCTAATCTCCTTATGTCTAACATTTTTGCAATATAATTGCAGGTTTCTTTATTCCACCTTTCTAACCACTAACATTTATAGTTTGGCTATAAAGAAAGAATATGAAATTATAAAAGTAGTGTTTTATTTTATTTTAAGAAATGTTAATATTAATATTATTGTAGAATCTATCTCCTATAAAATCTCATATGCTAGTATGCATCTCGTGCATTGAATCTCATGCATTGAATAAATAGATCTCAATATAAAAGCCTAGGACAGCGAGAATTTTACTCGCTTACCTAGACCCACAAAGTGCGCTTTCTAGGAGTGAGGTTTTCTCAAATCCAAAAAAAAATCTCGTGCATTGAATAAATAGATCTCAAATATGACAGTTAATACTAATTCTTTACTTGTACTATGTTTGTTGATATATATAAAGGAAGCATTTGTGTTATGAATGTGTTTTCGAGTATAGTTTCTTTAATTGATAAATGAAAAAGATGTTATTTATGTTTAATAAAATAAAATAAAAAATAGAAATGTGATGTTATAAAAGTAGTGTTTTATTTTTTTAAGCAATTCTAATCTTAATAATATTATACAAGTCACCTCCCAAAATATCGCATGTGTTTAATAAGCTTCTTATACATTGAATAAATACATCTCAAATATTACAGTTAATATCTGTTCCCTACCCATTTTATGTTGGGGTAAGAACTCAAATTAATTTCTAACACAAAATAAAGAATTGTGTTCTTGAATATCATGAATTTTTTAATTCAAAAATAAAAATATGTTATTTATACTTAATAAAATAAATTAAAAAATATATATAAACCGATAAATAAAAAAAGGTGTTAATGTTAATTAAATAACAAAACAAGAAACTAATCTTTCTAATAAAAGAAAAATATAGATGCAAACGCAAATATTTCACGCCGATTATCATTTTTATTTTATATGTTTTCATTTATTTATCTTTGAAGTTAATTCACATTGCTAATAACAAAAGATTTGTGTTTTAATAAATGTGTCATGCAAATACACCTTATTTATATAACATATAAGAGAAAAAAGGTTACAGATAAATTATAATAATCTATTTGAAGCTTTATAATTTAAAAAAAAAAAGAAGAAGAAGAAGATTAATCACCATTTAAAAAAAGTTCAAGTCAATTATTTTAAAAATAAAAGAGAGATTATTAATCAATATTTAAAAAAATATTATTTAAAAACAATATGTTAGGCACTATGAGCCTAACAAGCCAAGCCAAATCACCTAAACAATATTCAAAAAGCCTAGGAGCTTCTAGATTTTTTTTTATTCAATTTTCATTTTTTTTCTAAGTGGGTGGCAAGTTATTTGTTGCGACAAATAATCTATCATGTTTAAGTTTTTGGTTCTATATAAACTATTTTTTAAACTTTTTTTTCATATGAAAACACCTCAAAACCCCCGTAAGAACCTTAATACACTCATTTTCAACTCCAAAACACTCTCTAATCACTATAGAAAATGAAAATTAAACACATCAAAAAAGTATTGTGGACCTCAACCTACTTTTATAGCATGACTATAAGACAACACCATTTTCATTGAAATCCTTTAAAAAAAATCAAACTCATTAACATAAAAATTGGTGTTTTTGAAAATTGTAATGTGATCATCTGAGAACTTTTGCTCTTCTCTTCAAGTAACTTTCTAAAAAATTAAGTTTGATACCAAAATATGAATTTCTAAAATAATATGAACAAAATGATAAAACAACCAAAACTCTAGAGATCATTTTGTAATCTTCTCATAAAAAAAATCTAAATGGACTTCATTTTGTTTTTTTTAAAGTTGGTTCTCCTTTTAATTTTTATTCTTAATTAAAATTAAAGTTTGATCTAGCAAAATCAATTTTTTAATTTATGTTTGAATATTTTTCAAAACTTCAAAAAAATAAAAGTTTAATAATTGATAAAAAAAAATTGCAAGTTGGTCATATGAATACAATTCAACTTGCAAAGTGTTTTGGTGGACAATAAAAAATGTTTTAGTGAATTCCTCATATAAGTTACATGGTATTAACAATGCCTTAAAAAGACATTGTTTAATTTGAGTGATAACATTATTGAATTAGTAATCAATAATGGTTTTACTCTTGTTATAAAAAATTATTGAATTGGTTATCAAAAACAATGAGATCTTTTTACAAAATTTATTAGTCATTATTAGATTAATTAGTAATGAATACATCTTTTTAAATTATAAAAATAAAATGAAATGGCTATAATATCCTCGAAAAAACAAATTCTAAAATTGGTATTCAAGAGCTTTTTTACATTTTCTTACTAATTTTTTTGTTATAAGCAAGTTAACTAAAAAATAATTTAATATTTGAATAAATATAAAATATAATAAAAAAATTTGACAGATACATGCAACTCGCAGTAGCATGGGGAACAACTCGCAGTAGCAAGTGGAAAATTATACTTTACAAGCTTCATATATAGTCTTCTGCAACAAAAAATACCCTTTCACCATGTGTTTGAAATTAATATGCTAAGATCTTTCTAGTGGGCTGACACGTGGCGATGCGATGCTAATAGTTTTTTTTTCTTCTTCTCCTCTTGAAAATCATGTTTGTCATGCAAAAGTTTAGGGTTATCTTTTTATTTATTGATATTTCAATTCCGGTCTTTATTATTTTGATTTTTAATTTTTGTTCTTGATTTTTTTGTAAAATTTTGATTTATTTTCAATTTCATACTTCAATTTCAATTTATAATATGCTATTTTTTTTAGTTTGGTCCTCATTATTTTGATTGTGTTATTATGTTAATTTTTTTCTTCTGTTAAATTATTTTTTTAATTTCACCCTTCAATAAAAAAAAATTGTAATTGTCTTCTAATTTATTTATTTATTCAATTTTAATCCTATTTTTTTAATTACTATTTTTTGTTTTGAATTCTTTTGTGTAATTATTTTTTTTTAATTTTATCCTTTGATATTTTATTGGTTGAAAAGTAGGCTTAATATTTTTTTTAAATAAAATCTTTTTAGTTTAATGACTCAAACTACATAATTAAAATTTAATATAGTTGGCATAATTTTTTTATTTTTTTATGTGACATTAACTTTTTAAAAAAAATAAAATGGACTTTGTAATTATTTTTTAATTAGATTATCTTAATTCTGTAATTTAAATTAACAAATTAACTTGAATTAGAAGCTCATGCAATAGCGCCTGAAAATGAGATCGAACATATCACAGTTGGAATGATCCTGCAGTCTGGGAATGGTTACTCTTAGCATTAAACGAGCTTCCATTGAACCTCTCATTTCTTCAAGATTTGCTCTAACGCTTGCCAGTAGTGTCATTTACATTAACAAAACAGACCACAGGTATCACGTCCTCTCCAGACCAAAACTCTTCTTTCTTTCTTTTTTCCCTATCAAATAACACTAAGAAATGGTTTTCCCTATCAAATAACACTAACAAATGGAATAGAGTACATTTTTGTATGAATGGAGTTGCATTGACAAGAGGGGCAAGTATAACAATGGAGTCTAACTAGCTTCTGACTGATCTTCCGTGTAGGTCATTGCGAAGCACCCACTATCCACATAAAGCTGGAAAACAGGCAGGTCGCCAAAGTCAGCCATCTGAATCTCTATAAGGCTGCCACCTTTTCAGACAAGTCATTTACAACCTCATCATTGGCCTCAGTAATCGTTTCCTCCTGCCATAATAAAAACTAGAATATGAAGAGGGGATGAAAACATGCCACAAGGCTTATAATATCCTCCTAGGACTGCGTGCAATCTCACGTTTGAGCAGCATTTTATCAAAAGATAAGGTATGGGAAAATCGATATTTAAACAAACTTCCACTACAGGCATGACTAAAAACCCTAAAATAATATAATAAGCATGGTTACCGAAAATTGCAAAACAAGTGATACCCATTCAGGACTCTAATCGATGTTAGCCACACTAGTAGCAGCCAGTCTCCTAAGATTACTTGTCATAATTCCCTTTTTATGTTCACTTCTACTATGTAATGTACCTTCAACTCTTCCACAGATGGACAAACAGAGTACTTGTGTAAAACGATGTTACCTCTGTATCTCCTTTTGGTTTCACAACTACACATTTGGAGGCACTGATACTAGCACTCTTCAATAAGCTTCGATTACTGTAGTTTGGCTCGCTAGATCCATTTTGTGCTGCAGCTGTCGCATCCTCTGAACCATCTGGTTGCTGTGACCCTGGGAGCCTTTGAAGAGATTTTGCAACAGAAGCTGCAGTTCGCCCCTCAATATCAGTGTTTCGGGCTGCAGTCTCATCCTTGGGAGCAGGAACCCGCTCTCTGAAGAAGAGGTAACGCTTGTGGGTCATCAATATTCAATTAAAATTGCACCATTAAATAGTTGAATCATTGGTGTTTTGCAAACGGACAGCCGTGATTCATTTGAAGTTGGTCAAAATCAGGCGCACTCAAACAATATATATGGGGGGCAACTTGCTTAATCATATGATCATATAGCTTCAAATGAAAGATAAAGAAAAAACTCATATCCAGCACTTACCTAGGCAAGGAAGCATGCTGTCTTTGGAGTGGAGTGTTTTTGCCCCCCTTACCATAGTGCTCCTCAAGATGCGCAAATTGTCGCTTGAATCGATCAACGCCACTATGGTTGACAGAAAGAATTAGTATAGAAAATGGCATATCAAAACACATATTATCGCATTTTCAAAGTACATATATAATTCATAAAATCAGGTGTTAATTTGCTATTGCGCATGCCAAATGCCAGCTTTTAAACCTCTAAGATCATGTTTACTTGAGGAGAATTTTCCAGATTCGACGAAGGTTTTCTAAAATCAGGAAATTGTAAAAATATATATATATATATATATATACTAATCATTGTTTTCTTGGAAACATGTGTTTTCTAGGTTATAAACAACCATTCTACCTTGGGTACATAAAGCTAGTCTGCTCTCCACCTCGAAGGTACTCCTGCAGCATCTGCGGGTGATACTCTAATATCTGTTCACAGAAAACCAAAAGTTCATTTTAGTTGCCATGATGTGTGAAAGCCATAGTGTAAAAAACGCAACAGATATCACTGCCATACCTCTCTGTAGATCAGCTCTCTTACATCATCTTTTGTTAATTTCCTCCTCTCAAACTCAAACTCCAATTTTGAAATGGGTTGAGTGGATGGCTCACGCTCAACATTTGACAAACCATTAAAGTAAGGATCAGCTAAAGCCTAGAGCATTAGGCATGTTAGAATGTATCATGATTCAAAAACAACTTTCATAGAGACCTCTTTTATATTTATTTAATTTGAGTTTGAAATAATGATATCAAAATTACTGAATCTTAGTACCTCCTCAGCTGTTGGACGATCTTTAGGATCAAATGCAAGCAGACGCTCCAGTAGGCGAAGAGCCAGGGGATCAACATTAGGGAACTTGTGAGAGAAAGGAACAGGTGGTTTCTTCCGCATGCTACTAAGATACCTCCTTGCCTTTTCATTTCGAATCTGCCAACATGATGGTAAGTAACGTACAGGGAAAGCATGGATGAATGAAGGAACATAAGGAAACAACAAGCTACATAACATAAAAGACAGAACAGCATCAAATTAGTGCACTTCCTTAAGACCAAGAAAGAGCAAATTACTGCAAAAGATTAATAACAATCACAGCATAAAAGTGTTTAATAGGTCTGTCTATTGACAAAAGAAAAGAAGTGACTAAAATGAGATACTAACCCTTGAAAGAGATTCAGGTGGAGGAGTGCCTAGCAAATCACTCATGAGATCCAATTGGTGAACCACATTTTTTCCAGGAAACAGTGGTTTTCCTGTAAGCATTTCGGCAAATATACATCCAATGCTCCAAGTATCAATTGCAGGAGTGTACTGACCAGATGAAAACACTTAGTCACTACATGTTTTTAACAGTTGAATGAAAATGAGGAGAGTAACTGCTTGTCAATAAAAGAATAAACTGAAATTGACCATTGAAATTGAGCAGGTAACATTTATCAATATGCGAGAAGAAAGAGAGAAAACATGCAAGTCGTCAAGAATGAAGAATACAAACAATCCCAGACCTATTATGAGCACATGCATGTGAATGTGTGTGCGCGTGCATATTATAAATAAAATACACTTTGAATCAATATGGCCGTCTGGTCCATGCTGCAATATCTTAGCAATTGGCCTACAAGTCCAGGCTCAATAACATCTTTTAGATCCAATGTACAACTAGCCAGTTAACCAAATGTTGTGCTCCTAGTTTCCCAAGTATGGTGTGGATATCTGTCAGCCCCTTATATCTTGGCATCGCAAGGCAGAAAATCATGACAAAAACTTGGCTCTGAGAATGTACATCCTAAGAGCTGTATAGAGGTCGGGCTACAAGATATAAGAGTATTTTGTAATCTCTAGTAAAAGAATAAACATTTAAACATTTACAATTATCCAAGAAAAATTAATACCAGTTCAATAAATATGCTACATTGGCTTGCCTCAACAGACATTCAAACAACTTTCATGTACAAATACTTTGTAACACCTAAACTCTAGCATTGCCTTTGCAAGGTCTCACAGCAGGAAGGACTCAGATACGCTTGAATGAATTTCACTGGATGAAAATAATCAAAGGATTAAGAAAACAACGAAAGAAATGCTAAGATTCAGGCTTAAGATGGGATCCTATATTCTTTAAATTGATAAAATACCAGCCACGATCCACTTGAAATGATATATTTATCATAAATGGCGGCATGACAATATTGTTCAAGCAAGTTTTTCTCATTAAGGAGCATTACCGCTTGTTACTGAGATTAAAATATTTGGCTGGTAGCATTTCAAACAGCTTAGATTGGCAAAACAGAAACTGAATTTCAACATATTTTAGGATGGATTAAGATCCTCATTGAAATCCAAAAGCAACTACAATGGGATAAAAGTTTATCTACATCAAGTAAATTGTTTAAAATTACCAAGGATAGGTCCAAAACGAGTGTCCTATTACATAATATGTTATTTGGGCATAACAAGGTGAAGTAACCAATGCCATTGATGCCCAGAGGAATAAATTGGAGAAAATGAAGAAATTTGAAACCAACAAACAGGGTACCCTGATTTAGTTTCCCTGCACCACTCTTTCAGATGCCTAAAGCTGTCATAGCAACCAGAATAGAAAAGGAAAGTGATAAAAGGTGTTGAGACATCAAACAGTAAAAGGAAGCTTACTTTAGAGAAGAAAGAGCCACAGAGTTCAGGAGCGCGATACCACCTAGTTGCTACATAGTCCTTCCAAAAAAAAAAGGCATAAAAAGTTAGTATATTATAGACCTTGCACATCCAACCATTTAAGGCACCAAAATCCACCTCCAAGAGCAACCAAATAAACATTTCACAAACCCACTTCCATGTCCAGCCAGTCAAGCATACGAGGAAAAAACCCCTAGCCAGCAATAAAAACGTCAACATTCAACTGGTCACCTATCCATTAAGCCCATCTCTTCAATCTCATTACCGGGCTAGCAACAGCCAAACACCCAACACAACCAAACTTATTCCATCAAGCTCATTACAAGTGAAAAAATCCCTGTAATAAAACTAAACCCAAATAGGACAGAACAGTGACAACAGGAAACAATTACAGCACCAAATCAAATACACAAACAGGCATTTATGGGAAAGCTTGAAAAATGAGCTAAAATGGAAAAACAAATGCATAATTACTTATTTTGTCATTTGAGGCCTAAAAAGGAAAAGGAAAAAAAACAAAAAATAAAACAGAAGCTCATAACTTGCATTAGAGAACATACTGTCCAAAAAATAGCTGATGGGGCATCATTGAAAGATACTCTAGCAAGACCAAAATCGCATATCTTCAATTTGCAGTCAGCATTAGCAAGAATGTTTTTTGGCTTTAAATCTCGATGAAACACGTTTGCTGCAAGAAGTGTAAAAAATGAATCATCTATCAAAAAAGGTACAAAAAGACAAAAGACAATAAGTAACACATGCCTGAATGTATATATTTTAGACCACGAAGAAGCTGATACAAGAAAAACTGATAATGCTCAGGTGTAAGATCATCATTTGACTTGATTACTTGATGAAGATCAGATTCCATCAACTCAAAAACAACATAGATATCTCTGAATTCCCTACGCGAAGGAGGAAGCATAATGTGCTTTATTTCTACAATATCAGGATGACGAAGCAACCGAAGGAGTTTAATTTCTCTCAGAATACGTGTGGCATCAGAAACATGCTCAAAAACATCATTAATTTTCTTGATTGCAACCTTTTCTCCAGTATGAGTATCAATTGCTGAGCCAACAACACCATAACTGCCTTTCCCAACGACTTCTTGTACTTGGTATCGATTACCTTCTCCATACTCGGTGAAGAAATCTGCCTCATCCGAGCCCTGTTTAAAGAATCAAACTTACTTTTTATCAACATCAAACTGCAATTTACGTAGAGAGATACAGACTAGAGGGTTGAATTACATGCAAAAGGTATAGCATCACCTATCTCATGCAATCATGTCACTGGTAAACATTGATCAAAGGAAGATCTACAATGGGAGGTAATGTTAAAACCTATCTTTTATGGCTTATTTGTTCAAGTACAATGCAGCAAACGAATCTAAGTATAACACTCAGATAAAAATTGAAACTTCTTGATGAATTTCATAAAAGTATTTCAATTTCCATGAAACTCATGTGAGAACATCATAACTGTTGATTGAACTTCCAAAACACACCAAATGGTCAGCTTTGCATTATTTCCATGTTATACAAAAGGAAATATGTCAGATGGTCAATAACATGCATCTAACACCATAATTTGAAAATAAAAAAATTGAATCATATCATAAGCAGCCTTTTTCAATAAAAAAAACTGTGTCACCTACAGATCCAGTCAAATAAAAGACTCTTCCACTAAAAGGAAGTACGATTAACAAATGATTCCTAAGAACCAAATATGAGAAAGTGAAACAACTAAGAGATTGAACTGCCGATTACGGTAATTGACTATGAGCATCAAATAACCATGCACAATAATAATTGTGCGACTAATAAGCAAATGATTAACAAATGACTCTTCCACTAAAAGGAAGTACGATTAACAAATGATTCTTAACACAATTGTGCGACTAATAAGCAAATCGACAATGACAGCTGCCCACACTTTAAAAAAACCACATTCTTCTGGACCCAAAAATGCAGATGAGTCCAATGAAGGAATAATACATTGTACCAAAAGTGAAATCGATATCAAACACCATACAAGAACTCAATTTTCTCATTGAACGCATCATATTTTTGCAATCAAAAGTTGAGAATATAAGCACATTAAAACAGATTAACGGAGCAGCCAAACAAATCCCAGAAAACCCATTCATAAAAACAAAATGAAATGAAACAGTAGTTATCAAAGAAAACAAAGAAGAGATCAGGAACAAAACAAAGAAAAAAGAAAAACCCACAAGACAGAGATCTATCAATGTATATATATTCTTGAATAGGATTTGGATTTAGGTTACCTTCTTGTGAGGATCCATGGCAAAACCAGGAGGGAAATGGATGCGTTTAGGAACTCTAATAAGTTGGAGACCAGAAATATCAAAATCCTCAATCACAGTCAACTCCTGCTCCTCTGTCTCCTCTATATCCTCCACCTTTACCGATGTTTGTGGAATACCACTACTATTATTATTGTTGCTTCGGCGTTGAAACCAGCGACGAACACCGTTCACGAGCGTTCCACTCCCACCCATATATATATAAAAAAAAAAATACTGGTGATTTCCCTTTCTTCTTTTACAGCCACCAACTTCCCAGCATTCCTCGCTCTCTCTCTCTCTCCCTCTCTCTATCCCCCTATTTTCTCTCTCGGCTTGCCATCTATTAAAAACAACCTCTTGTCTTGTCACTCCTGGGATGATCTATATATATATATATATATATAGATGTACGTGTGCGTGGTGTGTTTGGGTTTGTTATTTTTCTTATTTATGAATGAAACATGGACTGGGAGATGCGTGCGGAGGAGAGGGAGAAAAACAAGCGCCGTCCCTTGTCTGGTTGGCTACTCTTTAGGCTTGTGACTTTATGACATGACATCACATAATCAGCCTCATAGGCCGGACGGACGGACTGACGGACGGACCGGGACATACACTTGTGTCTTCAATTATATAACACAGTGGATAAATAAACTAGTACAAAAACAATATACGTGATTAGAATATAAAATTCGAACTTAATAGAAATATTTTACGGAGGATGTGAACTAATTTCGTGGCACGTGTTCTACTAGTTGTTAAGGTAAAAAGTAGAAAACCAAACTTTGATGGTCTTGTCTAGTTAGATTGTGCAAACACTTTTGGTCGTTTTGGGAAAGTTGTAGTTGTGATTTTGCTTTTAAAATTTTACTGAACACTTCAAAGTTACGGTCACGGTCACACTTAAAAAAGCCACAATCAATATATATATATATATATATATAAAAGTTCGATTGTAATGTTAGATTCCTCAAAATATATATATATACAATGTTTAACATGGAGTTACAGCAAACCATGAATTATTAAAGTGTTCAATTTTTAATAATTATCCACACAAATCACCGATAATAAATCTTTTAAATCCTTTTACGACAGAGGAATTGATATGCATTTGAGTTATAGCTATTTTATTCTATATTGTTTGAGTGTTTCATAACTTATATAGTTTTTTGTATTGTTTATTATATAAAAAATAAGAGGCATAATATTTAATTTATAAAAAAAACTGAAAACCCTATAAATAGTAAAATATCAATTTGCCCTTTAAATAATATCACTTACATTATTTCATGATAATTTTAAAAATTTATTCAATTAAATTCTTGCTTGATTTTTCTTGTAAACCCTCGAATAAAATAATATCATCTTGATCTAGTAAAATAAACTAAAATACAAAGGATGTTGAGAAAGAATTAAATTGAACACATTAATTGGATTAAAAGAGAAGTTATTTAATGAGAGGGGTGAAATAAAAAACATTAATAAGGAAGTGAAGAGTTACTAAAGAGAAAGAGAAGTAGTGGGGTCAATGTATTAATAAAATGAATGGTGGAGTAAACGGGAAAATAGAAGTAAATATGAGGGGGTAAGATAAAAATAAGGAAAGAACATAATTATAAATGAGAAGAAATCTCTAGAAATTCATAGAGTAATGGCTGGCTAAGAAGAAGAAGAAAGAGGAGAAAACAAATTGAGAGAAAATCTTGTAAATTCATCCTTTGAATCCAAAAAAAAAAAGTGAGAGTACATGACCTAAAAGTGCTTCAAATAAGATTTAGGAAGAAAACTTTGAGAAAACCTAGAGAATTTATTAGTGGGAAGGGAAGGGTTAGAAGAAAGAAGGAAGGGGAAAAAGAAAAGTGGTTATTCTCAATCTCTTAACTCATTTTCTTTGTAATAAAAAGTAACAAGCTCTCTTATTCAGTCACTTAAATTTATTTGTGTTTTTCTTGAATAATTGAGATTTTAGAATACCTCAATATAAATTTAAAAAGTTTGTTAAATAACGATAGATGAAGGCACGAAAAATGCGTGGGAAACAAATTTATATTTGTTGAACTAAGAAATCAAAACTGGATAGGTTGCCTCTCAATTTCTCAATTGAGATTTGAACCTTAAGATGATATAATTTGAAATATTTTCCTTCATAAATGTCATGACTAAAAGATTACTTTATTCTCCCAAGTGTAGTAGTATCGAACTAATAAATAAATCGATAAGACCGAGGTCAAATCACAGGGAGTTTAATTGTATAAATTATAGATAACAACAACAATAACAACAACAACAACAACAATAATGGTATTAGTAGTAATATTAATAGTAGTAGTAGTAGTAGTAGTAGTAATATTAATAATAATAATAATAAAGAAAAAGAAAGAGAAGGAGAAGATGATGATAAGAACTTTGAGATGGAATATTAATGTAAGGATTAAACAATGATAATAACAAATATCAAAGTTAGAGATTCCACTAATGTTATGTCAAACAAGTATAGTATAAATTCTTATTATTAAATTAGAAACCACACACAAAGGAGGTTCCAATCAGATTATAAATTGTTAACATAATTACATTAGTCATCTTATTCAATTAATGCTAATACTTGCAAATTTTATCAAGTTTTTATGATTATAATTTATGTTAACAACAAATCAAGTTCCTTTCATAGTTCAAGTGTCAATTATACCATACAGTATGGGCTATGAAAGTACCAAGCATTTGTTGTACCAAGTGTTATACAACATAAATCAAGATTAGTCATTTAACAAGCAAAGTATTAAAGAGTGAACAAGATAACAAATATAAAACATGTTAGTATCAAACATTAAAATCCATATTAAGTTTACACTATACTTATTCTTGCACCATTAGTGTAACCTTTTCACCTTCACATAATAAACTTATCTAAACATAACGAAAGAAAAAAAATAAATAAAATAAGAACATAAATAAGATAAAAGTTAACTAAGTAAATGAAAGGAAATGAAAAGCATAAACTTGATATTAATGAAAGCAAAGCATAAACATTATAAAAAATACAAAGAGAGAAAGCTAGAGCATGATCTTGATCTGGAAACCAAGATGCCTAAATGCATGGCAAATGTCTCCTTTTATAAGCTAAAATTAAGATCTATTAATTTGATGACTAATTGATGAGTAGGTGGCCAACTCTTGACTTAGTGATAATCTTTATCTTCTTTTTTCTGTCCAAAACATCATTGATAACGTCAAAATTGAAACCACTTGAAATATAAAAGTTGTAGGAAATTATCTCAATTTTCTTGTGTAAAAAATTCAGATCATTTTAACTTCTACAACTCCAAATATGACCAAAATACTGAACAATGCTTAGGTTAGAGGACAGATTGGGACTTCTTTGTTGTTACTCCAATTTGAACTTGAATATAGCCTTTTTAGATCTTAGGCTCCATATGAAAGTTGTAGGCCTATATTTTACCTTTCCATCCATATAAAGTAGATCTAAATCTAAGATCTACAGCTTTAGATATGGTCCAATTACTGAACAGTGTTCTAGTTTAGACCGTACCGACATCTCTTTTCTAAGTTTGGCCATCTCTTTATCCTTTCAATTTCAGTTCTTAAATTCATTAATCAATCCTTTCATTTATGTGATAGGCTTGCATTTAAAATAAACATTTACCATAAATTAAAGGTATGTTATATTATTAGATATATTATTATAAAACATGTTTTAGTTAAGGAGTTATTGATACTTCAAGTGCAAAATAATGATATAAAACCTTGATAAAAATACACTTTTAAATATCAATTAATAAACATAGATGTTACCTTTCAAATAAAATTTAAATTGGAGTGACAAAACACTAAATATGAAAGAAAAACTGAAGATAGCTCAAAACTAGGAATCATCATAACATATTTTTAGGTTTCTGAAATTTATGAATTTAGGCATATAGGTGGAAAAATTGGGTGTATTCATCTTCATAAAAGTTGTATAGGGTTTTAGCATTCCAAAAAAATAACCCACACATAAAATTGAGTCCTTTAGCTTCGGTTATACTTAAACTACTAAACAGTATTTGGAATCTATTATGTTAAACCACATAAAACTTATAAATTGGTAACATCTGTTTGAAATTGTTTTTTTATTATAAAATGTTGAATTATTAAGGCAATGAAAACAATATATAGATTTGTGTACGTGTGGTTAAAACTCAAAATTTAAATTAGTGAAACTATTGGTACAGGTAAGATTATGGGAAATAAACAAGAGCAATGGACCACTAGCAAAGCATAGATTTTAGGTAGATGTCTGATAATTAAATCTCTAATTTAAAGTCTCTTTTAATTCTTTAGCTTAGCTTCTAATAAGATGAAATTTAAATTTTAGTATTTATATGTAGTATTTAAATGATGGTTAAACCAGTTTCTGGTTTGATACTAACACCTAGTGAATGGGATGATGGTTGAAATAGTGTTATGGTTTGGAATTGGTGTCTTAAGATTGGGCTAATGGTGGGGCCAATGTCCTAGTTAAGAACTAATGCCCTGGAAATGGACAACCAATAAAATTAGTTATTATTAGACAAGATTGGTGCATTAACAAGTGGAAAATTATATAAATTAATGATAGATGAATTAAAAAGAAACTTTTTAGTGTAATGAAAAATGTATTAGATCATCATAATTAATTTAGCTATGTTTATGCAAATTAAAATGCAAGTTAATCTTAGCAGCATAACCCTTAGTTGATGCATGAGTGTTCCATATGTATAGTCACTTAAGTTAATAGAAAAATAAAAGAATTTTCTTTTGGATTGTATTTAACAATACTTTTAATCTATATGTATAAAGTAATGTAGTACTATTTTAATTTATTTTGATTTACGTGGGGTGTCTAGGCCAGCTTGCGCGCACCACAACTAATCCCCACGGCCCACTGAATACCCTGCAAACCCAGTAAGCATGTAAGACACCGCAGGGGTGACAGGCGTGCACGTCAGGACTCGAACCCAGGTGCAGTGGAAGTAGACAAGCCCCTTCCACCGCTAGGCCAAGCCCTGGAATGCAATGTAGTACTATTTTGTTAAAATTTTATATAGTAATTTTAAATTTTAAATTTTAAATTTATATTATGCTAATGTATAAATGCAATTATGAAGGTTAATTAATGGTTATTTCTTAATTTAAAAAAAAATTCCTGGGATTTTTTCTTATTTTTTTAACTTGATTGTGTAAATTTTACCTTAAAAGTTTGGGATGTTACAATTTGAGACTTGGAATGTGTATGAGCAATGAATATAGAATATATACAAGTGATTTGTCAATAACTTGGGACCTCTTAGTATAAAGGACACTCTACTAAAATTTTGGTAGAAATTTCAGTAAACTTTGTATGAGTTCAACAAAAAAATAAAGTAAAATAAAATTTTACCATGTTTTTCCCTTTTTTATGATTGATGTGTTGGTTTTGAAAATAAGAATGTTATATTTCTAGTTCTAAAATTGTTATTCCATATATAAATTACATTCCAGTCCTTAATTTTCAAAACTTATTTATAATCAAGTCACACTTAATTAAGCATTTTATTTTAATTTATTTTATTAAAGGTAAAATAATTTTTTATTTATTTTATTCATCATCAACTAATCAAGATACAAAGACATTTATTGTATCTTGTATATCACTATCAAACACAATTATATCTTCATTTCATGTTTTATCTTCTTTATTTTATCTTCATTGTTTTTATTTTGTTTGTCTTGCAATAGTAACTAAACGATATTCAATAGTATGATGGCTTATAACTTGTTTTTTTTTCCTTAGGAAACTATTTGATAAACCAATATCTTATCAGTGTATTTTTATATTTATATTTTAAAAAATATAAAATCAAGAAAAACATACGTGTATAATTTTTCTACATTCTCAAGCACGTTAGGCTGACACACACTATCATCAAATATTTTCTTATGAAAGCAAGTTGGGTCTAGCACTAGACAAACCCAAGTGGTATTAGGTCTAGCCAAATCCACACCTTAAAGTTTTTAGGTCTGATATTGGTCAGATTTAAGCGATTATTGAGTCTAGCCAAATATAGACCTACATGTCATTGGATCTAACGCCTATCAAACCTGAATGACTTCTAGGTGTAGCGTCACCAAACCCAGTGTATAGGCCTGGCAGGTACAACCTAGATCTGACAAGTGTTGTTAGACCCAATAACTTAGTCTGACTCACTACTAGGCCAACAAAGTGGGCATAACACATATTATCCTAAGGTATCAAGCCTGATGATTTTTGTCATTGCTCCCTCAGCATATTTAAATTCGTTATACCTATGGATTCTAACATAATACATGAATCTGATATCATTAATCCTATAAAAATTTACTTCAAATCGTAGATGAATTATTTTTCAACAAATAGATTTAATTAAAGAAGTCTACACTCCACCATATTATTTGGTGTATTAAAGTCTCTCGTGACCTACCATGTCTCTATCTTTTTACTAGATAAAATGAGTGGAAAACAACTTAAAATACCAAAAAGGTAAAGTTACACTCCAACCCCCTATCTTCACAAAAGGACAAGACTCATGGACTATAAATAAACCATGAATCCTTCTAGATAAATATTACAATCTTCATTATTTAATGCATATATATTTGAGAGTATCTCTATCTAGAATATTATAATACTTTTTAGCTCTAAAATGTACTTACCTAAGTACTTGAGAGTCTCCACATCAATAAAAAAAAACAAGATCTTTTGTAGGTACTAGCCACAAGCCATCTTAGCCTACCAAGTATTAAGTACAAGCTATCAACCATCTTGGTTAGAGAGAATGGACTAATTGATTAACCAATTATCCAATCCGAGAGCCACTTTTCTAAGCTACTTGGATTTTTAAGAATTCATAAGTGGCGTTGTTCGTAGGAAACTAATAAAAAAGCCATTGATTTCTTCTTAAAACTTATTTTTTGGCATTTTCATATCATTCCATAGCACACAATCAATGCCCACTTGGCATGGATGGAGCCACACTAGGGCATAAGTGGGCAATTGCCCTCATAATTTTTTATAAGCATGTTTATAATTGCCCTCATAATTTTTTATAAGCATGTTTATGTGCAAAAACATAAATTAAAAGTTGAAAAGTCCCATGAATAGAAGGGGAATTATAGAAAAATATAGGGGAAAAAAAGAGAGAAAAAGAATACTATATGTCTTCACATCCAAATAAAGCAAATGCATGTTTCTTGAAAAATCATCCATTTTTGGATTTTCTTATATGCATTCTATTAAAATCACTATAAAATCTTTATTCTGATAATTTTTTTTATATAGTTTGAGTTATTTTAATAAAAATATCTTCAATAAAATTAATAATAAAGTCATTATAAAGCGATTTCAAAATATAAAAACTCAAAAAGAATAATTATAATGTAATTTTTTTTCATTTGAAAAGTATTCTTAAATTAATTTCATTTGATATGAGTTAGTATATATGTTTCAAATTGATTTCTTTATATAACGCATGTTTACATAGTATATAATATCCAATACTTATTAGTAATTTGCCTCCTCATTTAAATTTTTTTTGCTTCGCTATTGCCATTTGGGTTAGGATGCAGAATAAGTTTACTAGTTACCGCAAACACTCTTATCTAATCAGAGTTTTAATAACTCATTAGCTATGTACAAATTCTCATCCAGATCATGTTGGTAACACGACAAAAATGAAAAGATCAAAATTGACAAAGTAAATATTAATACATCATAATGAACATTTGTGCATGAAACAAAATATGGGTATACCATAATAATTATTTATGCATAAAGCCATAATATTTTGTGGATGAATGCTTTTTTATAGCCGCTCTAGAATTAAAGTGATATGCTATTTTTATCTTGGTTAAATTAATTTTATAACCTTGTAATTCTAAACAATCTCTTTCCATCTTAATTATCCTCCCCCAGTCAGTAAATATGACCAAATTTTAATTAGTAGATTTAAAACTTGTTGGAAATTACTTAGAAATTGCTTTTCAGTTGTAAATTCATTAAAGAATTAAAAACAAAATAAAAATATAGTTAAACCAACCAAAGCAAAACCCAACACATCTCTATTTTTTTTTTAATTATTGCACGTTACGTGTAAGAAATCCAAATTAATTTCTCAAGGGCCCGACATCTCCTGCTTCCCGGGGTGGAATGGGGCACATGTTCGAGGAAGCGGCGGGCTTTCCTTCGGAAAATGTTTCCTCCAAGAACCGAATGCATAATTTGTCATGTCATAGCCATCGACATATTGTCACCTCAAAGCACGGTGACCCCATCTCCCTCAGTGCATGTTAGGTCTTACAAACTGTCCATCCCCATCAGTGCAAATCTGTTGCTGCCCGTGAACTGAGGCATCTACATCAGCCGTGCTAGAACCATGAGAGGCACGCGGCTCAGACAAATGGAGGTGCACTTTACTAGGCAGAGAAAATGAGTGGCTGTGGGCCTATATTCCTCCTGTTTGTTGAGCTACTACGACTCTAAAGAGGCTGGCACTTTTGATAGGTTTGGTGCGTACAAGTTTTGGTGGTCAAAGCTTTATGGCTTCGGGATCGTTCCAAGTGTGGGTTAAAGACAAAAACATTTACGGTGTCAATGGGTTTATGTAGAATTTTTATTTTTGTTTACTTATGAGACAGATCTAATCACAATAATCTTTTAGGTTTGGATTAATTTGAATTTTTCAGTAATTTTTTAAAATTATAAATTGATTTATCAAAGTATTATATGTCAAAAATACATTAAAAAATAAATTTTAAAAGTAAAAAATCCAAAACTTTATTTTTCCAACTACCTCTGATTACTAGATTCTAAAGAATATAAAAAACATATCATTTGTTATTTTTTAAAAAAATAACTATAAAAATATATTTTTTAAATAACAAGAAGTCAGCACACATGGTTTGGGCTATTTTTTTTAATGCCACGCACATTGGACCCATAGATCTTTTTTTTTGTAATGTTTTTTTTTCTCTTATTACAATTTCATCCTTTTATTATTTTATTTAGCTCAAATTTAAAAAAATATAATATCATTATTTATCATTTATAATGAACTATTACTATCTTAGCACGACGTGCCTACCCTGATTTTTTTACTTTTAAAAAAATATTTTACATAAAAAATTATCATGACTATATTATAATTAAATAGAAATAAACCTTGAAATAAAAGAATTATTGAATTCAATAACATACATGACTTACATTTTAAATTTTCTTAGTGAATCGATTTTACTTAAATTTTTTAATTAAATTTTATTTTTTATTAATTTTATACTATAACATTGTCACAATATGTTAATTCAAGAGAGAGTCTTTCAAAAAAAATTTAAGATTATCAGGTGAATTTTACAATTCAACCTACCTATATTAATTTAAATACATCAAATGTTTTTTTTTTCATCTCAGTAACAAATCTTAAATAATAGTTTGATGATAGGATAGATAAAATTAATAGTTTAAATCTAATCATGCTACAATCCCAGCAATTTAAGGATAAAATAAATGCCATTACATCCATAAGTGAACAAGCTGAGCAATCCACTGTCTGTGGTCCAAAAACCAAGGAGGCCTTATAGTACAAAAATCAAACGAGGGAGGACAAGACGCTAGCCAATGCATTCTAGGTTCTGTTTTTCTATTTTGTTTTTATAATAAAATAATTTAAAATATAACTGTAATCTAAAATAAATTAATTAATTTTTAAAAAAACATTTTTAAAATATCAAAAGAAAGATTTCATGAAAAAGCAGTCAGCCTCGCATAATCATGTCGAGCACCGTCCTTGACGTACATCTCTCTGCTCACAGTTCTTTTTTAACTACAGTGGTGGGACGAGGATTCTTGTTTAGACAAATCCAATAATATCATGCACATACCAATTATTGAAGGAATGAGCCCAGAAACCAAGAACGCCTTCCTAGTTCCTCAAAGCAATGCTAAATGTCGTACGGGATATAAAAGAAAAGAAAAGCATTGCTAATTATTATTATTATTATACAATATACTGGAAAAAAAAAATAGTAAGTGAATGTAAAAATAGTAATTGTGTAAATTTTTCTTTTTGTTTTTACTTTAATGGTGATAAATTTATAATTTTTTTATTTGGTTATTGTAATGAAGGTAAAGTTGTAGCTTTTGTTTTTCTTTGTTGGAAAAATTTTTTTTTATTTTTAGTTTTTTCTTTATATTTGGTATATTTATCACTTCAAACTTAGCCTATTTATAATTATTTTTTTGTTTTAATCTTTATTTATAGTTTTTCATGTTTTTTCTTTTAATTTTTTTTGTTTCATTTGTTAATGAAACAAATAATATGTCGTCCTTCTATTTCTAAAATAAGCTAAGCTCACAAACTAGCTTACCTAGCTTAATAATATTTTTTAATTGATATTTTTTTAATATATATTTTTTAAAATAATATTTAGATTAATATCTATTTTGTTTTGTTTTTTAGATTGTCAATTTAGCCTTTTTTGAAGTAGAGTCTATTTTTAGTTTTTTTATACATATTTAATATTTCAAAGGGATTGTTCTAATTTATTTATGATTTTTTTATGTTTTATATAAATAAAATTTATTATTAAAAATAAATATTATTTATTCTTGTTAAAAAATTGTGACTTCTAAGATAAAAAAAAAATATGTGCATCAAATAGAAGAATTATCGTTAAATATCATAATTATTTATTTATTAATTTTATAGGAATTATTATTTTTTTATTTTAGAATTTTATTGTCGTTAACAATTTTATCTTAGTTTTTAAGTGTATATATTTTAAGTGTAAATAACATAAGAGAATCATCATATAATAAAATGCATTCACAATATTTTTTTATTTTTTTACTATATTAAAATTTAACTTGAGATCTTATATATTTTTATTACCGAATATGATCATTGTTTTATTCTGGTAACAACACCTATACATTCATTCTTTTGTGTTAGAAAAAAATTATCTAACCCATATGGAGAAGAGTCAAATAGATGTGTTAATGTGATTATTGGTATAATTGGTTCTCAATTTATTTAATTAAATGCATGCATTCACTTTTCAATTTATTATTAGATTTTTTTATCAAAAGACACATTGAAAATGCTTGAATATTTTTTTTGTTGAAAAAACTTTATCCAATTAACGGCGAAGAGAGTCAGATATCTAATACATAGACTAAAAAGAAACTGTGTTTTTCTATAAAAATGATATAATTATACGGGTATTGTAATGGTGGCATCTTTGTAGTTTTTTAAAGTGTTTTTTGTTAAAAACAATTCTTAGATTTTTTTCTCTTTTTTTCTTTATACTTGATATATTTATCACTTTACACTTTGTTTTTTTATCACCATGTGTTTTGTTCTTATCTTCTATAACCCCAAATTTCTAGGACAAAACACATTCTTAAGTCTTAAAATTATTAGAAATATATATATATATATATATATATATATATATNATTAAGTTGTGCGTGCACTCAATTAAAATTTTAGCAAAGTTTTCTTTATAAATAAAACATCCTCAGTTATCGACTTATCAAATAACCATTATCCAATTATCTTGGATCATTATCCATATCAACCATTCATCAATTAAATCCAAACCATATAATATCATGTACAAATATTCATATAACACAATAATTATATTGATAAGAATAAAAATAATATTTAAGCAAACATAAACACTAAGTAAAGATAAATAGGTCATTTAAAGTTAATATGTCGACAATTAAAAGATTAAAAAAAACATATCTTATATGCTTAAAAAAATTATATTACAAGTCAAAATATAAGGTATGATACCTTGCTTATAAAAGCATAAGTGATAAGGAAAGTTACTCATGATGAGTATAAGATGATCTTGAAAAAAATTACTCTAAACTAACATAAATAGATTAATAGTCACACACACACAAATATATATATATATATGAAGCTACAATTAATCATGTTTTTTTTTATTATTATCTATCTATAATCCAGGTAACTACTCAATACCAATAGAAATTTGATATCATTAACTTTTATTCTGATAATTAGCTAATCAAGTTTTATAATACATATGGATGACAAAGAACTCATTAATATTATTAGCCTTTTCATTACCTACAATTAGCTAATCAAGTTTATTTTCCAATTATATTTGTTTTATATTAATACCAATACCAATAAACCTCATTGGTATCATTAGTCTCCCAAACTAAAAATAACTAATCAAGTCTAAGAAATGTCAATACCAATATAACTCATTGGTATCATTAATCTCTCAACCAAGAATAACTAATCAAACTTGAAAAATATTGATACCAATATAACCTATTTGTATCATTAGTCTCTAAAACCAAAAATGACTTATCAAGTTTGAAAAATATTGATATCATTAGTCTTTTAAATCGATAACGACTAACCAAATTTGAAAAATATTGATACCAATATAACGAATTCATTGGTATCATTAGTCTTCTAAATCATGAGCTACTAATTAAATTTTAGAAATGTTGATACCAATACAACTTATTTATATCATTAGTCTCCCAAACCAAGAATGACTTATTAAATTTGAGAAATGTTGATACCAATATAACTTATTGATTTCATTAGTCTTCTAAACTAGGAACAACTAATCAAATTTTAAAACAAAGTTGATATCAATATAACCAATTGGTATCATTAGTTTTCAAACCAGGAATGACTAATTAAACTTAAGAAGTGTTGATACCAATGTAAACAATTGATATTATTTATCTCTCAAACAGGGAATGATTAATCAAATTTTAGTATTGTTGATTATCCAATTTATCAATATCAATACCAATATATTCATTGACATCATTAGCCTCTATAACTTAGAATGACTAGTCAAATTTAAGTAAATGACAATATCAATGTATTATATTGATATTATTAGCTTTCAAATTACTTTGGATAACTGATCAAACTCACATTGTTTTTCTTCTTCTTTGACTCTTTTTATTCTTTTATAACTTATTCTTGATTTGTATATTAAAAACAATTATAGATGAAACATTTCAACCTACCCAAATAAAAATGTTATAATGTAGGACACCTACCTGTCATTTATGCCCTCACAACGACTCCCTATAATTGTACGGATCCTATGATTTTTTCTATATCAACAGGATTTAGAATCATCATTTCATTTTAACAAAAAAAATCATCATAACATTTTATATTTTTAATTTCTTATGTTGACAACATCATGAGCAAAACGTTTTATGTAAACCCACATTTTTCTTTAATTCCTTCATTTGCATTTCAAATCTTTCATTATTAATAACCAATCAAATGAAACCTAAATATTAAAAAAAAATAACAAAAGCTTTTAATACTTAGTAATTGCTTCTTTAAGTTTTGAGTATCTTTTACAAGTTAATAGTTTTTTCTTTTTTAATGTATTTTTTTAGTTTTTTCTATTTTCTTTTGAATTACAATTTATTACTCTAGGTTCTATTACAATTTTTTTACTTTTCATTTAGTTACTTTACATTATAAGTGACACATGTTAAAGATTAATTTATGCACCTAAGATATTAAGAAATTACACACTAAAAATTTGGAAAAATGATAAAAAAAAACTGAAATAAAAAAATAAAATAAAATAAAATTATAGAAAAAATATGCATACCTTAACCAACATTTTTATTTTATTTTTCTAATATTTAATAAATAGTATTTTAATCTTTAATTTTTCAAGAAAATATCTATTATTTTTTCAAATAAAGCAAAGAAACAATTTGCTCATCTTTACACCCAATTATTTGGTTGATGTATCTCATTTTAATTAATTTATAATTAAAAAAAATTCCTCATAAGAGGAAAACATATACATATTTTCTCCAATAATATTAATTTAATTTGTTTAACATTTATTTAATTTACAATTATGAAAAAACCTAACCTATATTCTTATAATTTTTAGTTAATTTAATTAAAATTCAAACTTAGTTTCTTCTTCTTCTTTTTTAATTGTTTGATTATTTGTAAAATTTGTAATTTTTATGTTTCATTGATGAGATGTTTGATATGTAACACCCAATGTAATTAAACTAGATAGAATGACAAAAAACTTTAATAAAAGAATCAAGTTACAACGAAGACAATACTAAAAAATAAAAAAAAGTTATAAAATGCAATTTTTTTTTTGGATATAATCAAGATCAAGTTACAACAAGAATTGTCAATGAATTGAATTCAAAGCAAATCATAACTAAATCCAATTTGTCTAACATAAAAACCCTAAAAACCTCTAAAGAGAAGTGAATTAAATGATAGATTAAAAATATTCTAATTTTTTTCATAAACCTAAACCCAAAATATCACTCCTAATAATAACACCAATACAATTCAATAAAAAATTAAGTTGCTAATAAGATTAAAGAGAGTGAGGAAGATAAATTAAAGAGCTTGATATATGTCATGATTTAACTAAAACCATTTAGTCTATCCCCTAAATTAGGCTTCGATATATCTTTTTATAATAGTGATTTTTTTATGGAATTAAGATCACACCCTTATCATTATGATATTTTTATTAAGCTCAAGTCATTCAATCTCATTATAAAGTTTATTCTAATCTTGAGATACAATTCTAAATATTTTAGGTATCACTTTCACCTTTACAAGTATTGATCTTAACAAAAACAAATGAGGATAACAATAACTTTAGTAGATATAAAAGTTGAAATATAAACTTTATCATCATTTAATTTGGCTTTAAAATATCTCAATAAATGATGAAGTGAAGAAGCACAATTAAGACTAAGATAATGATATGCTCACACTTTAGTTGTAGTAGGATTGGTGGTTCAAAATTAATATATGAGGTTCTGATCATTTAGATAAGAATTTAATATATTCAAATCATGCAAATAGCATTATATATATATAGACAAAATAGACAAACTCAAGCCCAAGAAAAAACATGCCAAATGATTTGTCAAACTTAAAAGTATAACTTTAGATGTAACCATTGAATTGAACTTAAATTTTATAAAAAGGTTTTATAGGTCTTATTATGTGAGTGTTTTTTTTAGCATTACAACATACTTTTCAAATTACTTTTTACTTAAAAAAAATTAAATTAATTTTTTTAGATATTTGTAGATGATTGTGCTATGTTGATATCAAAAATAAAAAAAATCTAAAAAAATATTATTTTAATATTTTTTAAATAAAAAGTTCTTTTAAAAAGTACCCTGCACTGTAATACCAAATATATATTATATAGGGGTCTAATTAGCTTTGCTAACTCATTTTGGAAGGCCTTTTTAAAAAACCCACAATATATTGTTTCAATTAATCTTATTATTATCCATGTTAATTTTATAATTTTCACTTAATTTTTTAAGTTTTGTGTTATTTTTCCATGTAAAGTAGAATTCTAATTATTAAAGGTTGGTTTAAAGCCTATTTATAAGATTATAATCATTGATTCAAGAGTAGATTATCAAAAAAGAATTATTATAGTAATAAATTATGAATTAGGTTTTTTGTTTGACTTTTTTTCAAGAAACTTTTATTCTTTAATTCTTATTCTTTAGGTTTAGCTATATCAGTTGCTATTAGAACTAGAGATATCATAATTGATTTCTTATTAAGGATGAATGTGCAAAAATATCATCCTTTTTTTAAAATTGAAATCCTAATAGAATAACTTATACAAATATATAAAAGACCCACAACGGGGTAACCCATACATAAAAATGCCTATTGGGTTTATATCTAAAATGTTATGGTCTAATTAATACAAGAATAAATTTGTCTGCTTTCATCAATTTAAGTTTTTAAGAACAACTTACAATTTGATCCTACATTAAAAATGAAAAGTGATGAGCTTGTTTAAAGAATAAAATATAAAAATATGAGCTATCTCGATTTTGAATAAACATTTATATTGGTATAGGCAAAATAAGTTATTAATAACAATAAAAAGTGATAGTTTGGTAAAATAAACTTTTCAAGACAATATTAGCCACATGTCAATTGATGAATATTTTTTCATCTGAGAAAATGATATCTTTTAATTTTTATTTCTAAAACAACTCTTTTTTTTTCCTACTAGCTTATATAGTGGGTTGTCTTATTGGATAAAAAATCTAATAAATATTCTTGGCAAAAGTGAAAAACTAAGCGAATAAGTGAATGCATCTAAAGAAGGTTTTATAATATCTTAATAGGACTAATTGCTCTTTGCTTTGATTATTGAAACCATTAATATTGAATTAATTGTGTTCTTAAGATCATGCGCAAACCATATCAAGTTGTTGTTATTGATGTATCTTAAAGATTTTATGACATGAAATCCCAATATATTCTTAAAATGATATTAAGTATAATTTAGAATATTAGTTATGAATCAAGTCTTTTTAAGGATCAATTTAACTCACATGTTGTCTATCAGCCTATATTCCGACCACTATTATAGTGGCTAAAAAATCAAGCTTACAAGTTTTTAACTCAAAAAAACATATTTTTTAATTCATTTTAACCATAAAACACTTTTAAAATACCAAAAAACTAACATATTAACCCATTAAACAAAAAAAAAGGTCCAAACCATTAAATCAAACAAAAAAAAATCACATCCTTCACCTAGATTTGATTTTTGAGCCACATTGAGACTTAAAATAACCACTATAAGACTTTTGTCACCTAGTGAAACCCATCAATACTAATTTTAACTTGTTTAGTGGTCAAAATCATCACCAACAAAGATCAACTCAATAATCTATTAACTTAGACTCTGATGGAGGTAAGAAACCAATTATTATTATTTTTTATCAAAATAATATTATTTTATATTTTAAAAAAATCAAAAGTTAGATTAATCTAGATCAACCCTTAACTTATGACCTGGACTTTGAATTGAGAGTATATTTTTTTAATTTCATAACTATAAGCTATATAGCTTGGATAAGACTAGATTTGGTTAAATTACTTCTCTCTCAAATGTTATAGTCATGTCAAAAAAAAATTACATTATAATTATGCAAAAGTGTTGAACATTTTGAAACTAAATAAACTCCAAAATATATCATAGAAAGATGATTGTATTTGCATTATTCAATAATTTATTTTTTCTCTTGCTTTTTATAACTTAAGTTATAGATAAATGAAATCTCGATATATATTATATTTGCTTTAATTTCAAAATCAATCCATTTTATGATATTAGGAACAATTAAAATTCATCTATCGGATTTTGGTAATCTTGACAATTTATTAACTTTGTGATTGAAAATGAAACTTTTGATAATTTTATAAAATCATGTGTAACATTTCTACTTACATAACCTTGAGAATATGATAATGATGAAATATCAATACTTTGATTGAGACCCATAAAAAATGATAAAATTACTTATTAATCACATCATTTATTAACTACACAATTATGCAATAATGAGATAATCACCTTGCATTACAACAATCTAACATCAACAATCTAAAATGTACAAAATATAAAAAGAAAATTTGAAATTTACCGGTTGATCCTATAATTTTATCAAAACTAACTCTTTTTCTGTGCAAAACAATGTTTTTTAACTTTTTAAAAATATCTAAAACAACATCATTTTAGTTAATTTGAATTAACTCATATAATTTATGATCCAAGTTATGAATCTTGTAATAGGTCGAATTATATTTAATAATTATGAGAAAAAAATATAATTTAAATAAAAAATACTAATTAAATAAAACTTGATTAACCTAATTATAGTTTTAATGATTTGAATAATACAAACGAAATTGATTGATAAAAAATAAAAATAATAATAACAATAACAACATTATTTAATAAAATAATTAATGATAACCCAAAACATTTTTTTAGAAGAGGTCCTCGCCTTGAACTTGACAATTATAAATTTATAATAGAACTGAGGATGCATCCAGAAAAGGAAGCTGAGTTTGGGCTAAGTTCCAAGGGGAGCGAGAATGACTGGCTCGATATGCAAAGGGACAGAAAGGAAAGGACATAAATACAAATAATAAATAGATTAGATGACGAAATAGAAAAGGTAGCAGAAAAACAGTCCCCACAACGTCACCCCCCCTTTTATAATAAAATAAATAAAAATAAAACAAAGTAAGTAAAAGCCATTCTCAACGGTTCGATTCCTCCCTCTTTTTCCTCATTTTATATTTATTTATATATATATATATTATTTTTCCACTTTATCATAAAGTGCTCTCTATGCAAATTGCAAAGACATCATCGCCGTCGTCGTTTCAAAATCAATTTTTTCTCAATTTCTCCCAATCAGACACTCACCCTATCTAATCTCCTTTTCAATTTCTCAACCTCAAGTCCCTCTCTCTAAAAAAGATTAAAATTTCCATGGACCCACCGCCTCCTTCATTATTGATCCCTCCACCAGTGCCGCCGTCCATCCCTCCACCACCACCCACCGCCTCCACCCCCACCACCACCACTACCGAAACCCCCCATTTAGCTCCTCCACCCAACCCTGCCCCCACCATAACCCATCCTTCCTATGCTGAGGTAAAAAAAACAAGAAGAAGAAGAAGAAGGAAGAAAAAGACTTGTTTTTCATTTTCTTGTTTTTATAAAGTTCTAATCTTGATTTGCTTTTCTTGTTTTGCCAGATGATATATTCAGCGATTACAGCTTTGAAAGAACAAGATGGGTCAAGCAGGATAGCCATAGCAAAGTATATAGAGAGAGCTTACCCTGGTTTACCACCGAGTCACTCTGATTTGTTGACAAATCACTTAAAACGCTTGAAAAATAGTGGGGCTCTTGTTCTCAACAAGAAATCTTACATGTTACCCAGATCTGACATTAACACAAACATCACTGCTACTACAACTACCACAAGTACTGTTTCTACTAACCCACCTCAAATTCAGCCACAGAATGTTGCTCCTATCTCTTCAGCTCCTCCTGAGCAGAAAAGGGGCCGTGGAAGGCCCCCTAAAACTAAGTCTAATGGGCTTCCTCCAACTCCTGCGCCTATGCTTGCTAATGGGCAGCCACAGACTGGTCTTGGCTCACATGTTTCTGTTACTGCCCACACCCAAAGTCAGCTTGTTGTGAGTTCTGTTGTGACTCCTGTTGACCCCACCTCGACGGGGAGGAAAGGCCGGGGACGGCCGAAGAAGATGGTGGTGACTGAAGCTGGGCCGTTGGTGCTGAAGAAAGGAAGAGGGAGGCCACCGAATAGTGGGCTGTTGGGGTCCAAGAAGAGTCCAGGTAGGCCCAGAAAGCCTAAATCTTTGGTGGGTGCTAAAAAGGGTCCTGGACGACCACCTAAGAATCAGTTGAAGCCAGTGACTGTTCCTTACGCTGTTTCTTCTCCTACTGCTACCGCTACTGATGCAGTAGCTGTGTTTAATGTGGCATCACCAAAGCCCAGAGGCAGGCCAAGGAAGGGTGCAGCCCCAACTGCTGCCGGCGCTGTCGTGATGGTGCAGGATAAGGGACCGGGTCGCCCGGCTAAGGTTCCTGGGGTTATGAAGCTGAAGCCTAAGAAGAATTCTGGCAGGCCTGTCGGCCGGCCTAGGAAGGTAAATGTTCTTATCCTTACACGCATTAGGGTATAGATTGATTTTCTGTTGTTATAGTGTTAATAGTTGGTTGTCATTGGTAGTGTCCATAATTGTCTGAGTAGTTTATCTTTCGTGCAAGAACGCATGTGTTATCCAAGACCAAATGAGGCATAAATAGACATTAAATGGCATCGCTACTGTTTAGCAAATAGTGAAGGAGGGTTTGTGTTTTTTTCCCAGAGAATTATTTTATGTGTTATCTTATATACTGGTCTCGTCATGATTGAACAGAATGAGAATTGATTAGCATTATATCAGCTTTCTCAAATGGATTTGTTTGCTAGGTATATTTTAATCTGTACCAATTATGAATTATATTTGTTTTCTGTGGGACATGATAAGTAGACTGTTATTAATTAATTTGCATTGATGTTCACTTATTCTTTAGTTTCGATTTGATCATTCTGTTGTTTTTTTTTTATATATATATTTTATGGGGAAAAGTTAAGGCATCAGTTTGGTTTAATCTGTTAACCAAAAAGTTTTCTCATGTAAAAACAGAAAATAAAAATGTGCTATATAAATATAAAGATTTGGTTTGCTATTTATATTGTGTTTACAGTCATCATCATGCCATGGTCCAAAAGTTTTGAATTTGTTCTTTTTTTTCTTTGCTGTTGTTGAGAAAGCACATTTGGTCTTGGATATTTAACATTAGATCATTTTAAATGCTTGTCATTTGAGATGGATCTGTCCTGTTGAATTCAAGTTTCTCCAACCAACAGGTGCTGGACCAATATACTGGCAAGTTGCAAAATCAACCCCACCAAATAGAAAGAAAAATCTTGAAAAAATAAAATATGCTGAGATTTTGAAGTGGTTTAAAAAATAATAACCCCTGTAATTTTTCTACTTAAACTCTGGTCCTCTTTCCTTTTAAATTGTTTAATATCCGCCATTTTATGGAACTCCCCGCTCAAAATTCAAAAGTTTACTCCTTCCCCTTTTCAGTAACTTGACGTTGTGTTTAATTTGTCTTGTAATGGTATCTTGTATCTACTAATATTGTGACATGTTATTGAGTTTCTGTCAAAAAATTTATGTTGGGTATTGTTTTATTAATCAATATCGCCACCACTCAATATAGAACAATGCCATGAATTTGCAAACTCAAGAAAAAATGTGGATAATATGGTCAGTCAGAATTTCGAAAAATTAGTTGTTCAAAGTGAAGCTTTCTTCTAAATGCATATGTACTCTTGTTGTCTAAATATCAATAAAGTGCTCTTTTGTAGTGATTTTTAAGTCAATCATATGACAAATTGCTACCTGTTGCATAAATCTCCATTTTTTCTCTCTCTCTTCATCTGTGCATGTTGAATTAATTATCATCTGTACTTCTCATTTTGGAAACAAGAATGCAAATGCACCATGGGCAATTAACAGGGCATCTCAGCTTCAAGCACAAGCAGAATTGCATGGAGATCTTAAGAGGAAACTTGAATTTTTTGTAAGTCAGACAACAATTTTCTTGCACTGCTATGCAATGTACTTTTCTTTGTAACGAACTACAATTCACTCTGATTTTGTTGCTTGCAGCAATCAAGAGTTAAGCAAGCCACTGGGGTCCTAAAGCCTCTTTTGACCAGTGCCACAGTCAGTGCAGTTGCAGCAATCCAAGAATTAGAAGGGCTCGCATCAATGGACATTAATGTACCATGGAGGGAGGAACCTCAACCACAAACTCAGCCGCAGCCGCTGCCCCTGCCCCTGCCCCTACCGCTGCCCCAGCCACAGCCACAGCCCCAGCTGCAGCAACTGCTCCAGAGTTAGGAGGAATTTACAAGGATCGTGAATTTGTTCGTGATGTTAGAGAACCACATTTTCAGGATCAGAACTTTGCAAGAAACTTTCTAACCAAGACAGGAGTAAAAAACCTAAATGTCTGTAAAGGGAATTAGGGAGGACTAATTGTTGTGAAAATGAGGATGTAGCTTGTTATTTAAGCCACCATGGATTTCATTCTGTTTTAGATTTGAGATATCATTACGAGTTTAGTACATTTGGACTAGATTTGAATTGCGTTAGTGTTAGCAGTGATTTGTCTTAACGATCTCCAATCTCTGTCTCAAATGTGAGAATGTTTATGTTAGTTCTGTCAAAAAAAAAATGTAGTTCATATGTTATTGCCATAACTTCTCACTTTCTACCGTAAGTTTGAAATTTGGTTTTGCTTTGAGTGTTGCTCGGAACACAAACCTATTAGCAAGCTGTTTTGACGAGTTTGAATGCTTGATGTGCCTTGATGCACAGATTTCTTACTGCTGGCAAGTTGACTGTAATCAATGTAGCTGAGCATTGATGAGCATTTATGTGTGGCGTATGGTGCCCACATGTGATTCGGTTTTGCTCTGTGGTATGGCTTTAATTCGTCTAACGTACAAAATCAAGAGTTATCATCACAATGGTTTCAATGAGTACATGATCACTGCAGTCCTTTTTGTCAACGGCGTAAGCAGGATTGAGTATCAAGTTCATGTTTTAACACTAGCTGCATCACAACATGACCACGTAACATTTAAAATGCATGCAACTTCTTCTGGCCTCTTGGAATTTAAGAGACTTGAAACAACACTTCTAACCATTTTTTACTTGATTTTGACTGATTTGAAACAGAGTTATCATCATCAGCCAGCAGTCAGAAGACACTTCAGCGGGCAGCCTTAAAGGAGGAGAGCTGATCCTGCCATAAGCCTGTGCAGCAATGCTAGAAATTTACATTAAAAAAACCTTGTAATTTTGTGGATTGTGGGGCTCTGTTTTTCCTCTTACTTTCCTTCCTGGAAGATCTGAATTCGCAGCGACTTGGTCAGGTTAATTGAATTTAAGGGGTTGGGGCTCATTAATTCTTCAAGGGCATGGTCCTATCTAACGTTTGAAGTTTTAATTCCTGACCATAAATCACTCTTTCAGCTAACTAATCACTGTGTCAGGCCTCAAGCCTAATGGGATTCCGGAAGATGTGCTGAAGAAAATTAAAACTGCAGGAGCACAGGTTAATCAGCATGATTGTGCTTGTGTTTTTTGAAAAAAAAATTATTTTTTATTTTTTTTCTTTGCTTCAAATATTTTTTTAGTATTTTTAGATTGTTTTGATGTGTTGGTATCAAAATAAAAAAAATTTAAAAAAAAATATTTCAATACATTTAGCTATAATCTGTTCTTAGCAGCACCAAAGAAAAAGTGAATCCTTACTTGGGCCAGCAATTTGGGTCATAATTGTGGTGGTTGCCGTTTCAAATATGAGTGATCGGGAGCCCTCCGGCGTCACTGTCTTGCAACGCCCCCCCTGAGTGGGATGTGTTCTGTCCTGTAAAGGTTTTAGCAGAGTGGAGTATCCTTTTTTCTCGTGAAGTTTTAGGTCTTTGCTTTTCCGCCATGGATTAGTTCCCTGTAAAATTTAATGAGAAAGAACTTTTGAGGAGATTGATTTTGATGTTCCTTCTCCATGTGATCATACTCGTTAGTTACTACTTGCATAATTTGAGCATTAATCACCATTGTTAATGTCCTTCGTTATCCATGTCTTTATACATGATTTGTCATTTTGTTGTGTAGATTAACTCATAAAAGGCCCCATGAGGCTGTCGTTGTCTCTTGAAGAAGAAGATGAGTTCTATAAAACTATCCCTCGTCCCTTTCTTCAGTTTAAATTAGCCAAAATGGTACTTGTTGTTCCTTCTGTCTAATTTACCAAGTTACTTCATTGAATGGCTTCTGGCTTGAAAGACGCCTTTTTCGACAGGGCGTGAGTTTTTTCACGATAGTATTTGCCGTAAATTACCGTAAGTTACTATAATCTTGCATTGGAGATAATTTGATATTTTTTATTAATTTACTGGTTATTAAAAAATTTTTAGAGGATATATTTGTTTTTTTTTTTAATTTTTAACAATAAAATATCTTATTTGTCTTCCGTATAAAAAAATTAGAATTATTGACAAATAATTTTTCTTTTTTTATCTTTTTTGCTTCTTAGAATCAAGAAGACATTTTTCCCTTAAAAAGAAAAAAAAATAAGGCATGTGTTTAGGGGTATTCTTGTCCTTCCACATAGATTTTATTTTTGTAATTTCCCTACCTATGAAGGGCATTTTGTTCTTTTTATTTAGGATAATTAATTTTTTATTTACACTTTAATTTTTTATATAAAAAACAAATTAAAATAGTTTGCATACCCAAATTTTCTTTTGAAAACAAATATACGCCCAACAAGAGTCAAATTAAGCATGCATCTATTTTCAATGACTCTTTGTAATAAATAAGTTGTGTGACTTATATCCTTACTACTAGTTGTATGAATTATATCTATAGATAAATTCATGACCCTACCAACTTAATAGATTAATTCGACGTTCAATCAACTCAATTAAATTAACTTTATTTTTAAATATAAATTTAAAACAAATATTATTTTAATTTTTTAAAAAAAATTAATCATCCCAATATAAATCACTCCTAATATAAATCACTCCTGATGATGATCACATAAAGATTAATAATAGTGCTTTTATTATTTGGTTAGAAATTTGTTTTGCATTCCAAGAATCAACATCTACTTAGAATACTAGAATTTACTCTCAATTTGTTTTTATAAATGGAGAGTAAATTTTTTATTATTGAATTTTAAATAAAGTATTCATGAGATATTTTTTCTTGAATATTATTCTAGAAAACAATGCAAAGAATAAATCTGCTTGTTATCAAAATGATCCCTTAAAAATGAACATTTTCCCTCGTAAAATTATATTTTATAGGTTTTTTTTAGTTGGTAGTGTTTGGGGAGGTAAGAATACATAATTTTTAATTTTAAGGGGTCGTTTTGCAAAACATAATTATAATTATATGGAGATTAGGGGGATTTTGAAGATTTTCAACACTTTGAAGGGGAACAAGGCTCTTAAATAAGAATGGCAAACATGTTTTAGTTGAGGCATTTAGCACTTGCTGACAAACCAAAGCGGCCCATCAACGATAAGTCCAAGCCGACTCACTAACTAGAGACCTTGACGTTTTCAATCTCTAACTCATTTTTTTATTCCTTCTCTTCTGCTCACTCGGGAGGCCAGTTGAAATTCAGGGGGTTTATTGGACATTTTACAATTGAAAATAATAATAATGCACGTGGAGAGTGTAGTAATATAAATTTTTAGTGTTTTACTAGCCGTGTTTTCATGTTTTCCTGTGGAGCTATATTAATTTTTTTATAAAAAATAATATTTAATCGCCACCGACCAGTTTTGAAAAGAAAAAAAAAATTCATGATTTTAGATATACGTGCATCGAATTTTATTTTAATTAAATAAAAAATAAAAAATGATGGTAGATGAACCACATTTAAAAAAAAATTAACATTGTAACCTGGAATTTGTTTTTCAAATGAGAATAAATTATGTAACTTAATTCACAATCCATTAAATATGGACTGATAAAATAAAGTAAAAAAACTTAAAAAATAAACTCTCGTCAACCTGATTTAGTATAAAAAACATGTAATTTAGCATTGCATGTGAAAAAAAAAAGAGCATAAACTTAATTCTCAATTAATGAAACATTGAAGGATAAAATTGAAAAAAAATATTAATAATATATAAGGATAAAAAATAATAATTAAAAGAATGAAGATCAAAATTGAAATGCAAAATAAATTATATATTTTACTGAAGGGTAAAATTAAAAATAAAAATCAATTTAGCAAGAGGACAAAAAAAATCAAAAGAATAAGGATCAGAATTGACATAAAAAATAAAAAAAATACTTGAAGGGTAAAATTGAAAACAAATAGTTTACCAAAAGAAAGAAAAATAAAAAGAATAAGAATCAAGTTGTTAAAAATAATATACCATAAATTTGAATTGAAGAATAAAATTGAAAATAAATAAAACTTTTACAAAAAAAGCCAAGAAAAAAAATCAAAAATCAAAACAATGAGGACTAAATTGAAAGATATAATAGCATAAATTTAGATTGAATGATAAAATAAAAATCAATAAAACTTTTACGTAAAGATCAGGAAAAAAATTACAAATTAAAAAATAAGGATCAACTTGAAAAAAATAATATATGTCAAATTAGAATTGATAGACAAATTTAAAAACAAATAAATATTTTTATAAAAATACCAAGAACAACAATTAGAAACTCCAAAAAGAACTGAAGTTAAAATATCAATAACAAAGAGGACTAGCTTATAGTTTTTGGGAGAGGGGAGAGAAAAAAGAAGAAGAATGGCTCATCAACTTTAAACCTCTCCAATGTCGTTGACACGTGCCGCTTTATAAGAAAAGGGACACGACAATGTTTTTAATGATGTAATGAAATGATATTTTTTGCCATCAAAAAATGTTGTATACACTACTTAAAATGTATGACATTATACATGATACACGCTAACAACTCTTTCAATTTATTTAATATTCAAACCTTGCTAAAAGATTAAAATGATCTTGATAAACTTAGTAATAAAAAAAATTAAAGTGAAAAGATCAAAAAAGCTTCTTGACACTTGCATTTTTGTATTTCAAGGGTAAACTTGTTGTTTATGGTATTTCAAAAGATAAAAAGATGTTATCATATGTACCCCTATCAATTATCAGTTTGATAGATTTTAATTTTTAGGGCAATTACATCATCTTACTGTGTTTATGAAAAAAACACATACCCTCTGTCAATTCTTTAATGATTAAGAGGCTCCATGAAAATACTTAAAATCAAGGATTGAAATGTAAAATATTTTTTTTATATTGTTTTAATTTTTTTGGTCCTTTTGTTAAATTAAATTTTCTATTTAATTTCACCATTCAATCAAAAAATAAATTTTATTGTGAATTTTAATTTTGATCCTTATTCTTTTGATTTTTTAAATTTTTTAGTAAAATATTAAAGAATGAAATTTAAAAAAAAATCAATTATACAAAAGGATTCAAAACAAAAAAAAATGAGGATGGGGATGAAAATTAAGATACAAAATAAATTTTATTTTTGATTGAAGGGTGAAATTAAAAACAATAGTCAATTTAACAAAAAATACCCTAAAAAATTTAAACGATCAAAAGAATGAGGATCAAAATAGAAATTCAAAATTAATTTTTTTATCAAATGATGAAATTAAAATGGAAAATTAATTTAACAAAACAATCAAAAAATTAAAACAATCAAAAGAATGAGTATTAAAATTTAAATAAAAAATAATAAAAATAATTAAAGGGTGGAATTGAAAAGAAAAACCAATTTAATAAAGGGATCGCAAAAAAATAAAATAATAAGGATCAAGTTGAGAAAAATAACATATCATAAATTAAAATTAGAAAAAAAAATCAAGATTTTATAAAAGAATTGAGAACAAAATTAAAAAATAAAAAAAATAAAAATTAAAGAGAAAATTCGTATAAATCATAAAACAACTAAGAGATTTTGCATGAACAATATAAATTTTAATGGAATTAAAAGAAAAAAAACTTGTTGACAACATCACGATATTATGAATAACACGTGCCATTGTAAAAGGAAAACGAAATCACAACGCTTCCAAAAAATCAACAAAAAATGGATTTTGATTGCCAAGATACATTGCATAAGCCACCTAAAAAAGCATGGACACCTTTTATATATTAGCATATGTTGCACGTGATAACGATTCCTTTTATTTAAATAACGTTTAATTTTTACTAAAAAATAATTTTTTTTAGTAAAAATTAAACATTATTTAAATTATCACTTTATTATATTTTTAAAAAGTAGAAAAAGCTTGATTAAAGATTTTTTAGGGTAAGAACAGCAAAATCATTGCACTGTTTAAGTAACAGTGCTCACGAATCTATATGTACGGTATTTTCCAGACCCAATTAGCTTTGGTTAATAATTACAATTATAATATAATGATAATGATAATTGTTTCTCGGAACTTGCCGGTGGAAAGAACGTAAGACGGATTAGTACGATCCTCATCAGCATCCAAAAGCCCTGGCGGCTGAGCTTTACGGGTTGACCTTCTAAATTTTGCTTGCCCCCATTTATCTCTCCGCAATGATGTTCTTCTTCTTTTTTTGTTGAAAAAAATGTATTATTCAGCTCATCTAAATAAAAAAAAAAGTATGATTCTTTTTTTTTTCTTTTAAATGAACATCTTTTATGATTGATTTTTTTTATTATATTGATTTAATGATTTCTTGCTATTTTATTAATTATAACTAAAGTTTTTTTTTATTTTTTTCAATTAACTTTTTTATTTAATTTATTAATATTAAAAAAAATTATTTAATTATAAAACTTTCATTACATGAATTTTAAATTTGATGGATTAACATATTCGATTTATTTTTTTTCTTTATTGGTTTTTTTCATGGATTTTTTCTTTTTAATTAATATTTTTTATGTTTAGTTTAATTTGTTAATATTAATTTTTATTCTATTTAGGTATCACACTCTCAATTTTAAATTTGACAAGTTAACATAATTCAAGGGGTAACATGATAGTTTCAGATTTTTTTATTTTTTTTATTAATTTTTTTTAATTTTATCTATTAATATTGTAACTATAACTAAAAGGTATCAATCTTTCATTGTGAATTTTATTGTGCAAATAGACAATAAAAGGCACATGCTTTTTAGTTATATTTTTTTTATTTTTTTTAATTGATTTTTTTTGTTTAATTTAATCTGTTAATATTAAAAAAAATTATTTAGTTATCAGACTCTCATAACACGGATCTCAAGTTTGATGAATTAACCTAATTGATTCATTTTTTTTATAATTTTTTTTTAATTTCACCCCTCCAGTCTCAATTTGTTATATGTTTTTTTTTTAATTTGATCATCATTCTTTTAATTATTTTTTTTATTCTATTAAATTGATTTTTTTTTAATTTCATACTTCAATAAAAAAATGATTATCATTCATTTAATTTTTATTTTTTTTATTTTGTATACTTTTGTATAATCAAACTCTTATTTTTTTAATTTTATTCTTTAATATTTGATTGACTGAGAATTAGGCTTTGAGATATAGTGTTTTTGGTTTAATAATCCAAGTCACGAGTTTGAAAAGTTAACACGAGTTAATACATTTTTTGTTTTACTTATTTTGTTTTCACCTTTCATCATTCGACATTGATTTTTTATTTTAAAAAATAAAATAAGCTTCATTAATTTTTTATTTTATTTTTTATCAGATTATCTTTGTCTCATGATCTGAAGAACAGATTTAATAAGTTATTCTAGATAACTTGCTCTTGTTATTTGGATTATATGTTTACCATGCTAATTTTAATTGACTCGAACTGGTTTTTTTTAATCCAATTTTGTCCATCTTTATTTAATGGGTTGAAAATTAAGTTATATAATTTTTTTCTCTTGAAAAAAATAGTTTTTACCTAGTTATTATTTTTTTTATTTGGTCAATTTGCTTATCATGTTTATTTTTTAATTATTTAATTAAAATAAAATTAATTTATTTGATTTAATCGCCCGAGTCATATATATTTCTTCATTATTTAGAATATATTAATTTGCTTGAGTAATATTTTTTATGTAAAAAAATTAAGAACAACTTAGCTCCATGGTGAAGCACATGTTCACAGGCAGCAACATTCTTAAAAGAGAAACATCAATTTTTAAGTAAAAAAAATAATAATTCAACTATATCCGTAGTGAAACATAGGTTCGCAAGTAAGTAGTATTCTTAAAAGAGAAATAAAAAATAAAAAAGATCATGGATCATTGAACTGTATTTTTATGTAGCCTAATGATTGGTTCCTCTGATGTTCCACGTGTATTCTTGAAATATTTTCTTTCTTTCTCAATATTTTGCATCGTCCATCCTAAAAGTACGTTAATATGAGTTCTATACTTTATTAAAGCGAAATTGAATGTTCGAATCACGTGGTATAAAAAAGTTTCCCATATATATATATATATATAATTACTACTTTCCACGTAATTAAAATTTATTAGCAAAACTAAATCCACGTTGTTTTCAGTATTATGAATCTCGAGGTCAGTTTATATATATTTTAATAAAATTTTAAATTAAAAAAATTATAAATAATTAATATTATATATCATATAAACATGTGATATATATTGAGAGATTAATTTGAAATACATCTACTAAAACTTATGTTAAGTAAAATTAATTTAAAAATATTTTTAAAATAAAAAATTTCTTTTATAATTATTTTTTTGAGTTTTTATATTTTAAAATTATTTAATAATGACTTCATTATTAATTTCATTAAAAATATTCTTTCTTCATATATATATATATAGTGAAATTTTTATTCATCTATTTTTAAATTTTTTAGAGACCAGTGAAATCATTGGTAACAATTCTTTGCTGATTTGTTGTTTTACATAAATGGATTAAATATAGATATTAATATATTTTTTAATTTTTTCATTACATCCCTACTTTTTAGTTATTCAGTACTTCATTAATTATTAGTAAATTGATTACTATTATTTTTCATATAAAATTCACAATAAAATATATATATTAATTCATCAAAATTCATTTCATTTTATATTCATATATATATATATATAATATTATATATGTACATATTAATTTAAAAAATTCATAAACTATCATATTATTAAGGAATAAAACTAAAATTAAATAGAAAAAATAAAGAAAACTGACCTAAAATATTAAACATAAAGTATAAAAGGTTAATTAATTAGTAGTTTAGAATTTTTAAAAAAAAAACATAGAAGAAAAGGGAGGTATGAACAATAATTAAAAAAAAAGAAGAAAAAATTATTAAATTATTATATTAAAATTAAGGGAACAACTGCCCTTTTAATTCCCACTGTAATTCCACCACTTATCTCAATAAATCCTGTAAATTTTAAAATTAACAAATATATAAATTTTTAATAACTTTAAAATTTATAAAATTTAAATTAATAATTTATAAAATATAAATTTAAAACTTAATCAATTAAATAATATTTCTCGAATTCAAACCAGGCCCATGTTAGAGAGAAGGGTGGGGTGACCAGGTGCACTTCATAATAAGTAGACATCCAATAATTAGTCATGCAAGAGGAAACTCTCTCGTCGAGGGAAACAGATGAAGCTTATCTAAATTAATGGATAATTTTTCTTTTAATACAGTGGATGTAAAGTCTGCAAAGTAGATGAGGACGAAGAGATACACTTCTACGTGGTTTTTAATTTGATTTTTTTTTATCATATTAATATTTACGTCACAGGATATATGTACTTTTTGGATATTCTAAATATAAAAAATTTATAAAAAGGAAGATTTTCACTGGCTGAGAACTGCTCCCATCTTCCCTGTTGATTAGGGCATCATAACGGGGACGGAGACCAACTGTATTGTATTTATATTTTAAAGATATTTTTTAAAAATTTAATTTTTTTATTTTTTTGAATCAATATTTTTTAATATTTATAAATTATTTTGATACGCTGGTATTAAAAATAATTTTTAAAATATATAAAAATAATTTTAATATAATTTTAAATAAAAAATATTTTAAAAAACTACTACAATTATACTGTTAAATATTTATACAAAGTTATCAACTTATTACTTACCTTTTTGGTTATCAACTGATTGCTTACCTTTTTTCAGATATGGACAAAAAGATGGCACACTATTTCTGTATTTTCTCTATATGATTCCTGTAAGAAAACAAATCTGAAAGAATTGTTCTAGTTATTGTTGTAATTATGATTTTTTGGATAACACGAAATAAGTTTTTAAATTTATTTATTTTTATATTTTAATTTTTTTAAAATAAAAATATATTATTTTAATATATTTATAAATAAAAAATACTTTAAAAAATAACTTTAATCATATTTTCAAATATATTTAATAATTTTTTAAATTTTCATCGACTTAAAAAAGAAAAACATTAAATTATTAAAATAGTATCTAAGAATAAAATGATAATTTTTTAAAAATATTTTTTACTTGTAAACATATTAAAATAATATTTTTTATTTTTTAAAAATATTTTTAATATCCACGTATTATCAAAATAAATAACGTAGAAACATGAAAAATAAAATTAATTTTTTTTTAAAACATAAATATGGAATTACAACCATTACCTCCACCTAACTTTCTTTTACCTCCACCTAACTCTTTTTACTCCACATATTATATTATATTATATTTAGCCTTCAGTTCAGATTCTGAACAAGATCGATTGATGTGTGTGATCTTGGATAGTGCTGCCTGCTATCCAATCCTGCAATTGAAATAGTCTTGTCACCTCCATCTAGGTAAGGAAAAAGGGATAATATTTTATATAGAGATTTAAAATTTAATTCGGAGGTTTTGACCTTGTGCTAGGGAAGTTAATATTTGCAGGTAAGATGATAATCTTCTCTGTGTTTGGTGTTTATATATATATATATATATAAAGATAGAAACTTTATTGGTTAGAATAAGAAATGTTTATCCATCTAGATTAAAGTCATCCAAGATACAAAAGGATTCCCCGAATATATAAAATAAAATGGACACCAAAAAAAAAACAATGAAAAGGAAATAATTCCAATGATGTAATTGCGTATATAATATTATCATAATTATTTTTTGTAAATATGATTCTCTTATTAATATTATTTTTCTTGAGGATATAATTTCGTACACAAATTATCACAATTTATTTTTCTTGAAAGTGTATAAAATACCTGTATAATCCTCAACTGAGAGCTTTTCTTTTATTGCATAAAAATTACATGCCCTACCAAGAGGGTTTTGCATTCTTTATTTGATTTGTGATTATATGTAAAGATAATATATAGAAGCTTAAAGCTGCCTTATAGATTTCTTTTTTTCTTGTTTGAGATTGTCATATAGTTTTTGTTTGAAAATATATTAAAATAATATGTATTTTTATTTTTAAAAATTATTTTTTATATTAATACATTAAAAAAATAAATATATATCAAAATATCAAAGATAAAATTAATTCAATATATTTTTTTTTAATAAAAAAACGCACCATGTAAATAAACACACCTTTTAACACAAGATTTCTTGTTTAGGTAAGAAAAGAGTTTAAAGCCTTTCCATTCATAGTGCCAAAGGTGATCCGAAATATATATATATATATATATATATATATATATATAATCCGACAACAAACCCTAGAAATAAATCATACATATATAAATGATATATTAAAAAATCTGCAGATTTATGAATTGTTTTTGTAATAAATCATAAATCAATATGAGATAAGAAAATATGACTACTAATATTAACATCTAATAATGTTTCAATTTAAGGATGATGGCTTGTGATTTTTTGGATAATAAAAAATAAAATCAAATTAGTTTAGATGCCAATATTAACTTTTCTCTTGCATGACACCATCTACCTTAATTCAATGAACTCAATGTAATAAAAAGAGTTAATATAATCTTATCATAGACTAATCTCAAAAATAAAAATATAAAAAAATAATATTATATAGTATATATTCTTAATATTAACTTGGTATTAGTTGCAACTTGGAAGCATAAGTTTTTACCGTATTCAGTTTGAAGGTTGTTTGAAATTGTAGCATGTGATGCTTTTAAAAATAATTTTTTATTTAATAAAATATTAAATTAAAAGTTTTTAATTTTTTTCCCTAACACTAGCCAATTAAAATCATTAAAAAATATAAAAACATTAAAAAAAATTCCGCTAAACATTAAAAAAGAAGTACAAATTCCTAAAGGTAAGGGAAAAGGTTGCATTTAAAACAAAACGACAAGTGAAAAAATCCACTCGAAAACAACTAGTTGGTACGAGCACCATTACTAACTTCGAAGGAAAATCTCCCAACTTGCTCATTCTATTCCATATCTCACAAATTTCCAATTGAGGCCACCACTCATCACCATTCTCTTGGGAGTTTGAGACTCCGATCCCACTCCCATCAACAGAGATATAAAGAAAAGAGATTTCAGTTTTTTGACCTTCTAAAGAAAGAGAAAGGCATAGTAGTCTTTGTTTCTTGGACTTTTTATAGGAGAGAGCCATTTGAGATTGTTTCCGTTTGCCACCAAATTAATCTTTTTTATGTGAACTTGAAATCTTTGTGCCTCAAAAACTCCAAGTGGGCCATTCTTTCTTGTTTCCTGAGGTCCTACTATCCCCCTTGTTTGTCTCTGGCTTTGCTGTCTCTCTGCTGCATCTCTGACCTTTTCTTGTTTCCAAGCTTAACCCTCCTTGAGACTCATTCTTCTCTCTTTTATGTACCTATCTTCCTTATATCCAAGAAAGATCCATTCTTTTCTGTCCTGGTATTGGTGTTTTCTTGTCGAAGGCAACAAAGATCAATTCTTTTTAGCGGGATAGTCATTTTTTGTGTATTGCATGTAAGGAGACAAGGAGTTTGAGTTGGAACTTTTGTTTCTTTATGAAGTAAGGGTGTTGCTGTTCCCTGGAAAAGAAGGTTTCTTCTTTCAATTCAAGCATCTGGGCGTTCTTGATATTAGAAAAGCTGAACTTGGTATTGCTTGAAATGGTTATTCAAAGCTTATTGGATTTGATGGGTTGATTTTTGGTCAGTTAATGTTGTGGGGTTTTGAGGCCTTTTCGTTTGTTTGAACTTAATTTGTGTTTCTCATGGTTTTGTTTTAGACTTTCAGTGATTGAGATTTCATGCTTGGTCCAAGGCAATGGAGAGGTTTATGGCCTGTTTTTTATTGCTTTAGCATTGAACAAATCAGTATAATAATATGAAGAACTTTCTTAAGAAGCTTCATATCATGCCCAATCAATCACAGGATGCAGAGGGGTCGAATTCTTCAAGAGGCCATAAGTCCAGCAACGAATCATCCTCTGATAATAAGTTTCTGCATTCTAGGTTGCAGGAGAATAAGCCCTTTTCTGGTCTTTCAAATTGGTTAAGTTCAGTTGGTAATAGGAAAAGTCCTAGCCCACCATCTTCAAATGTGACCAGAAGAGAGAGAGAGGAGCAACCGGAGTCGATTAGTAGTATTGGTTTTGATGTTTCAGAAGGTGCAAGGCGTGATTCAGTGTCTTCCACCACCAGGGATCCTGATGTCGAGGAGGAGTTTCAGATACAGCTTGCTTTGGAGTTGAGTGCAAGAGAGGATCCTGAGGCAGTCCAGATTGAGGCTGTTAAGCAAATAAGCTTGGGCTCTTGTGCACCTGAGCATACTCTTGCCGAACTCATTGCTTATCGGTACTGGGTAAGTTTGTCTCTTCATTTTCCTCTTGTCTAATCTATTGAAAGTTTCGTTTTTCATAATCTAGCACAGTAGAAAGTTACAAGGAAGAATTTTTGCTTCGTAGCTACTTGTTAAGTCAACTCCTCTATGATACAATGGTTTGAGGAAAATGTATATGAATGGAACTTATTCATTAGATTGTTCTCCTGAAAAAATTGAAATTGCCAATAAATTTATAAAAATTGCTTCTATTAATTAGATTGTTTCTGACAAAATGATAATGGAACTGCGAAAACAAGAGAAGCAGAGCAAAATGGCCGATGATGGTGTCATTATTATCCTATGTTCCTGTCTCCATCCTTCTTCATATCTGTAATGAAAGAAACATCTGAAACTATCAACCTATAGTATCATTATAGTATTATAAATAATATTGTTAAAGGTTCACTATAATGCTCCTTTGTATTATTAACTCTTAACCAGGTGGAAAGCAGAAATAGTGGACAAATGATGAACACAATTTAGAAAATCTGAAATTTTGGTACATATGAAAGAAGAAAAGGAAAGGAGGAAGGAGTAGGGACTTTTTAACTTTTATCAAGAGATTACAAAAATGCTAATTGGAAGAGAAAAATTTTAGGACATGGAAAGCCACGTCCTTCTCAATTTGGTATTGTAAGTGAAGCTATGGTGGTAAAGACAGGAGTGTTCTTGACAATTGACTGTTTAGTTTCCTCTTTCATTATCTATGACTGGGCATTTACTAGTGTGTGAAGTTGGTTCCTCCAACTCCTGTTTCGTGTCACTATTTTAATGAGACCAATTACTTGAAAGCATGCTTATTTTGGTCCTATTAGACATGATCTGTTGGAATACTCACTGTCAAGGAGATAATTGATGGTTTTGTTCTAGAAATTGGAAACCATGGTCTTGAATACTGCAGTAATGGAGGAGATATTATTATATGTGTGGAGTAGTGCCTGCTATTGGCCTATTGTCACTGGAAAATCATCTAGGAGAATGTCAGTGCTTTCCCAATATTACTTTTCTCCACCTGGGAAACATAGCAAAGTTCAATTTTTTTCTTTCGATCATGACATCTGTTATCTTCTTTGCAGACCTGTTCTGCAGTCTCTTAGATTTGGATCGTATCTCACTTTGCTATGCGCTGAAGATATTTGTAGACTAATTGGAAGTTTATATGTTATAAACTAGATTTTTTCCTTCAGTCGACATGTTTTTCTCAAACTTAATTTTTCATTTGTTTATTCCTTTCTAACCCATCTCATATCATAGATTTATGCATGCTTCACAGAATTACAATGCTCTTAGCTATGATGACAAGGTCTTGGATGGTTTTTATGATCTCTATGGTATCATGACCGAGTCCACATCAGACAAGATGCCTTCTCTTGTTGATTTGCAAGCAACACCAGTCTCAGGTGGTGTCACCTGGGAAGCAGTGCTGGTCAATAGGGCCGCTGATGCTAATTTGTTGAAACTTGAAAAGAAGGCACTAGAGATTGCTGTCAAGTCAAGGTCAGAATCTCAAGTTTTCATAGGCAGTGCTTTGGTGCGGAGGCTTGCTGTTTTAGTTTCTCATTACATGGGTGGATCAGTTGGGGATCCCAGCAACTTGTCAAGAGCATGGCGGAGTCTTAGCTACAGTTTGAAAGCTACCCTTGGTAGCATGGTTTTGCCACTTGGTTCTCTAACAATTGGCTTGCCTCGTCATCGTGCATTGATGTTCAAGGTATTGCTCCAGTTTTCATTTTTTTTTATTTTAGTACCAGATACTGCTAGTCTAAGAAGCTACTTCAACTTTTAGGTAAACGGTGAACTTCTCAGACAAATTTGAAAATTGTTCTGGACATTTTATCGAAGTTTGTACTCGAGCATTCTATGTTCTCATGCTGAGCACATATCTTTATCAAAACTCTTCTAGCATCCAATAATGAGTCTGTGCTGTAGGAGAAAAGTTTGCAATTGTTATGATGGATTTGTTGAAATCAATCCTGAACATGCTATATAGATCTATGTTCAAGGCAGGCTAAAATACATCATCCACAAATGAACCAAATAGGTCCTTGATTTTTTGAATTGCAAATATCTGCAACGATCCTCATGTACTCAGTTTGGCCTCCACATCTCCAGTCTATCCGATAACAAACTTCGATAAACAATCTCTATCAGGTTCTTTTGAAAGTGACCGACAAAACACATTTATTAATTAAAATTAACCTCTAACCTCTTCAAAGACATGGATAATTATTGGTGTATTTACCAACACCATGGATATTCACGCTAATAGAAAACACTCACCTGGAGATAAGCTGGTTTTCACCTTCTCTTAGAGCAGCCATTGCCAAAGATTCTGACGTGTGATCACTAATGATTGGCCTTGGCACCAGTGAGCAATGCAATTGCATTGTCATCCTTCTTGTAGCAACAAAAAATCAATTTTGTTGATAGCAATCCTGGTTTGAACTTTCTGAAACTAAGCATATGGAACTATGGTGTCTTACCAGTGAGCAATGCAATTGTATTCTCATCCTTCTTGTAGCGAAAAAAAATCAAATTTGTTGATAGCAATCCTGTTTGAACTTTCTGAAACTAAGCATATGGAAATATGATGTCTTACACTGCAGAAGCAGAACTGCATCCTGGAAAAGGCACTGGCATTGTTGAAATCATCTGAGATTTTTCATGGCTTGCCTTGCTGAAGCTTCACGCATATTTTTTCCTCTGGAATGTTAAACAGCATTGAATTCTGCATTTCATATTCTATGCCAATTTTCCAAGAGAGCAAAAGTTTATACCGATCATCATTCCCTTTCATATTTTTTTCTATGCTGAAAAGCATGCCTATGAATATTTAGTTCAAGTATCTTCCACATGTTAGTGTTTGAGAATTCATTGACATATTACTGATGCGGTCTCCTGAACAGTTACTTTTTTTTCATAATTATGAGCTTTGAATTTGCCATATTTCATCAATTGTTTTTTATGAGATGGTTTGTACAGTTTGGAAGTCCTGGTATCTTACTAATTGCCTCTCATCTCTATCTTTTGCTATATATGATTTTGTAGGTTTTGGCTGATAGTGTTGGTATACCATGTCGGTTGGTAAAAGGGCATCTGTACACCGGTTCTGATGATATGGCTATGAACTTTGTAAAGATCGATGATGGAAGGTAATTACAGTGCACGGTAGTTTATTTTATTTTCCTTTCACTGAAGTTAAATAACTTCTACTGGATTGTTTAGGGCTTAGCTCATTCTTTGCTGGTAATTACACAGTGCACAGTAGTAAAATGCCTCTAAAATTTTGTAATATGTTGTAGGAAACGATTGAAATGCTTGAAAAAATGTTTATTAAGGTGATAGATGTTGCAAATTTCAGGGAATACATTGTTGACCTAACTGCAGATCCTGGCACACTTATTCCTTCTGATGCAGCTGGATCACATATAGAATATGATGATTCATTCTTTTCTTCCAGTCCTTTTTCTAGAGACATTGATTCTTGTCGTATAGCTTCTTCTAGTAGTGGACACACAAGTTCATTTGAAGAACATTCAGAAGTAGGGACATTGGAAAAGAGATTCAGGTTGAGAAATATTGATGATTTAGGGAACCAATCTGATGCCAGAGGTGACTCTCATGAGGGTGCTAGTGTAACTAAGCTGAGCAAAGGTGAAGAAGAATCTACAATTTCCTTGAATGATTTTGGAAAAATTTCCATTGCTGAGAAGGTGCCAGTGCAGGAACATCCTGGCAGACCTATTTACCCTTGTGCACATGCACGCTCTCCTTCTTGGACTGAAGGTGTTAGTTCTCCTTCCGTGCGTAGAATGAAAGTGAAAGATGTTTCACAATATATGATAGATGCTGCAAAAGAGAACCCACAGTTAGCCCAGAAACTTCAGGATGTGTTACTTGAAAGTGGTGTTGTTGCCCCTCCTAATTTGTTTACTGAGATTTATGCTGAACAGTTAAATGCATCTACTGCTGAGGCCACGTCCCCAACAGAAGACAAGGATGGTCACAAACAGAGGACCGAAATCCGATATGCGAAGGATCAAGATGATCTTGTTCCTGCTCGATTTTTTCCTCCACTGCCTCCTAATGAACTGCCATATAAATCCAGTTCACCTGGCAATCAGCCTGAGCAATCTAAACCTGTGGAAGGTTTAGGGGTCAAACATCCTTTTGATACAAAGGAGATCTCTGGACTACCCATATCATTGCAGTCTGAAGTTACTCCTGTGAAATATGTAAAAAACGTACCTGTAGCTGCAGCTGCTGCTGCTGCTGCTGTTGTTGCATCTTCTATGGTTGTTGCTGCAGCAAAGTCAAGTACTCACTCAAACCTTGAACTACCTGTAGCAGCTGCTGCCACTGCCACTGCTGCAGCAGTAATGGCAACCACTGCAGCTGTCAACAAGAAATATGAGCAGGGTGCACGAAGTGATGGAGATGCAGATAGTGCTGGTAATGAGCCACACAGTAGTGGGGACAAGGGAAGTGGGGGGCGTGGCAGTGGCGGCCGAGAACACAAAGCTTTAGTTGTCACTTCAGAAGGCGAGAGAACATCTGACAGATTGGCTGTCAATGATCGCTCAAAATCTGATGCTGGACTGGATGATGTTGCAGAGTGTGAGATTCCATGGGAGGAAATTACCTTGGGTGAACGAATTGGACTTGGTACTGCCATGTGCACATGCCATTATTTTCATGGCTTCATAAATATTTTCAATCTTGATTACTTCACTCTCATTTAGGTTTCCTCTGATTGCTTTTGGTGTATGCTTTGTGTTGCAGGATCATATGGAGAGGTATATCGTGGAGACTGGCATGGAACTGTGAGTGTTTTCATGTTGACCTGAAAGCAGAAGCTTATTTGCTATCTCTATGTTGCATGGATGTGCTAGAAAGACAATAAATGGCACTTTGTCTGTGTATGATTTATGGGTTGAATGCCAGAACGAGTACAGTTGAATTTGAAGATTCTTTTTCTCCATTTCTTTTCTATTAGCTCACAACCCCCCCCCTCCCAAACAATAACAGCTACAATTTGAAATATTAAAAATTGGGACCAACAATCTAAGAGACCTAGATATGAAGGTTTTACCCAACCAGTATATAATTCTATGAGGTTATGTATGCTCTTTAATTGTTTTTCATGTTAGGAAATTAGGTCCTCTTAAATCCTTATTAGATTCTCATCAGTTCTGGGAAAGGGAATCCAAGGAAGCAAGTTTTGCCAAGGGAAAAAGTTATAGTGAAGTTTGACAGCTGGGATTGTGTGATTGATTGTGCCTACTAAACAGAATATCTGCTAACAATCATAAATACTCTATCTCGATGCTTATTCATGAAAATATATTTGTTTCTACTCCTGTATTTCATAGGAAGTTGCTGTGAAGAGGTTCCTAGACCAAGATATTACTGGTGAATCTCTTGCAGAATTCAGAAGTGAGGTATAAGCCCACTCTGTTCTTGCTGTTGTCTGAGTAATTCTCGTGTGATATCCTTGAAAGCAAAGCTTAGTTGAATATTTTTATAATGCTTGCAGTTGAAGTTGTCTTAACCTTTTGGTAATTTCTGTACTCTTGGAATATATCTGGGTGACCATGCACGTTATGTCTCTTTATTGCGTGATATAATGCTGCATCCCAGGTATCTCTTACTGTAGATGATTTAGGTCAGCAGTTGTGTCAATTGATGGTATTGTGATTTTCATGCTCTGTAGCCAATCTGAAGAAACAAGGACAGGCTGAAGAAATAGCTATGCTAGTATTGGGTGCATGTTCCAGCAACTTAATGATAAATGATAATTGGGTTCGTTAAGTTGATGCTATAGGTATATAAAAACATTCACAGAAAGTTCACACATTATGGGATGGTCTCCTAGATGCCACACTGAAATTGCAAATCATGATACGGATATAGTACTCTCTTTTAATTTTTTTTTCTTTTGGCTCCAATACTTTGGCAACAGATCATTTGTTCCAATCATTAGCCTTGTAATCTGAGATCTTTGGTACACCTTAACCTGCTAACAGCTAAACCAGTGAAAACTTTCTTCGAAGGATTTCAATGCTTTGTTCAGTATGCTAGCACATCATGGACACTGTAGTCATTGCATAAAATATATCTTGGCTGGAGTGGATGAAATGATTTCCAGGAATTGGTCCTTCATGTGTGTGCAAAGAGGGGATTTTGGTAGGCATATATGGTGAAATGCTTTGCTTCTGTAGCCAAATTATTGATCATGAAAAATTCTATTCTATTGTTGGCTGCTTCAAATTCATCTTTGCAATTACAAAAAGAGGGTCCATGTTTGCAAATTAAGAATTTGTTTGACATTTTAAATTTTCAAGGTTAGACACTTGTGAGTTTGCATGATTTGACTGCACCTTTCTGTTCAGAATTTTCGTTGAGTTGTTTTTAAATTTTAAGGTTTAGCAGTGTTATGTCTTGCACCTGGCCATTTCTTTCTCTCTTTACATGTTACCAAAATCTTTTCATTCTTCTTACTAGGATTTGCTTAAAATATGCAAAGGAAATGTTTAATTTAGCAAATCTGCCTGTGGTTGGAATTGTTAGGTTCGAATCATGAAGAGAGTCAGGCATCCCAATGTGGTTCTCTTCATGGGAGCAGTAACTCGTGCCCCTAATCTTTCAATTGTTACAGAGTTTATTCCTAGGTATTTTGGTGCTCCACAATTTCCATGCTCTTAATTGTTTCTCATGTTATATCATGTGCAATTAAATATTTGATTTTTTATTAACTGCTAATGGAACTTTCTGAGGGGCCGCCATTGTTTGGTCCAATGATAACAGTCTTGGGCTTGTTATCGTAAGCTATGGGTTTGAGTTTTGAGAACAATCATTTTCTTGCAAACATGATGAAGGGTAGGACTGTCTCCAAATTCTCCCCCCAAGAGTCCATTTATGTGGTATAATATGAGCCTTATAAAAACACTGATATGATTTATTCAGGTGCATGATGCATGCATAATCTTACATCTAAGGACTTCTTGACCTGTTCTGCTCAATTTGGGTTTAAAATTAAATTTGTATGATGCTCAAGTACTTGTACGGTTCATTTTCCTATAAGATAATGTGCAAGTTCCGAGGAAAAATGAGGTTGTAGCAAGATGGAAAGGAGATGCTAATACTCTATGCTTTTGTAACAACTGAAATGGTTTCATCAGAAGATTTTGTATAGGATCAGATAGTTTGAGGCACGTAGACTGTTCTATTGGCTCATCTGACATGTTAATTTGTCACTGGAACTTTCATTTTATTTTCTTTTTTCTGTTTTCTTAGTCGAGCTCATGGTAATGTTTTTCTTGTTATCTGTATCATAGTTTATTGGCTAGATATCAACAACTGTTGTGGTGCCCTCGCCTTTGAGTTAGAGTTGTAGTTTTTCATACCAAATATTCATGTTAAATGGTGTTTTGAAGCATTCCAATGTTTTGCAGAGGTAGCTTGTATAGATTACTTCACCGGCCTAACAATCAATTGGATGATCGTAGGCGTTTGAGGATGGCTCTTGATGCTGTATGATTTTGTTAATCTTTATATATGTATATATATTCAAATACCAGATAGCATAAAACTTTTTGATTCTGTTGAATTCATTGTAGATTCTCTCTATTGCATAAATGAACCATTTCAGGCTCGAGGAATGAATTATTTACACAGCTGCACCCCAATGATAGTGCACCGTGATTTGAAGTCCCCAAATCTTCTGGTTGATAAAAACTGGGTAGTGAAGGTGTCTATCCTTTCACCAAGATCTTTGAAAAAAACATTTGAAATATCTTCCATGCATTTATTATCTCCCAAGTTTCACCCAGCATGACTCTAAATTCCCTTTTCTTTTCTTATCTAGGTATGTGATTTTGGGTTATCGAGGATAAAGAACAGCACATTTCTATCTTCAAGATCAACAGCAGGAACGGTAAGCTGTGCTAGATAAGCTGCACCTTTCTTTCTCATAGCTATGCAGTATGTATTTATGTATGTATGCCTATATGCACAAGCAAGTACTAGCATTTTCCCCATGCATCACATGGATTTATCTTAAATTATAACATTATAATGATTATATTTGATTGTTCCCTAACAATGATTTTTATTATATTTAAGAATTCGTACCAATATATAAAAATGTGTTAGGAATAATGAACTTCAAATCTAATAACCCTAATTAATTTTTATTAGTTGAAAAATATATCTAGAATTCTAGTTTTTTTTTTTTATCTTAGCACACTCATCACATCAACATAAGGAGAATTAAGGACTGCCATGTGCTCTCTTAATCATGGTTCATGATTTTGTGATTTTTGAGTTTTTATTGATGATTTTTTTTAAAAAAAAGGGGTTATGGGGGATGATTGTTGTTTGCTTTTTTTTTTTTTTAATGTTTCTTAGGGACATGACCATTATTATGAAAAGTCATTTTGCATTCATAAGATTGCATTGAATCTAGTCTATTGTTTATACTACAATTATCCATGATTAATGAGTAATCATAAAAACACACATGAATCTAACATACGTTGTGCCAACAAATTACTTGAATTTATGACATTAAATATAGGAAATTATCCTATAAGATACATTAGTGCTGTTTCAACACGGAACCTGTAACAAAGTTAAGAGAAAAAGAAATTCTTGCAAAGGAAGAAAAAACTCAGGTTACCAAACACTCTAAACCATAACCAAGGAGACTATTTGAGCATCAAACAAAGGCATGTGGTTTAACTATTACTAACCCAGATCATTTTTTTACATAGAAATCACAACCGTTCAAGCATGCATGGGTGCGTAATTAGTATACTAGAAGAGTAGAAGCAATTCCAGTTGAAATCATTTGGAATGCCAGATTGACAAATGGATTGCTAACTAGGATGAATCTATTTTTACTTAATGTGTGATTTGTTTCATGTAAATTACTTTTACTTTCAATCTCATCAACATAATAAAATATTACTAAAAATATGAAAATGTCATAGATGAAGAGTACACAAAAACATGAAATAATAAATTTAAAAAAAGATTCAAGTATATTAATTGCCAAAAAAATTGTGTTTTTTAGAGTGCATGTAAACTACTTATCGAGTAAGGGTACAATGTATATGATCAACATAATAAAATTCCATCAAAAAGAGATGAAAATACCATAAATTAAGAGACACAAAAATATAAATTAATAAATTTAAATTTAGCAATGCAAAAAGATGGATAAATAAAAAGAAATAATCATATGAATTTCTAAAAGATTTTGTACTATATGATCAATATAATAAAATCTTACCAAATTTTAGGAAATATTATAACATTAGTTTTGATAAATAGTATGTTGCTTTAGAAATGATTATTATTTGTTATCTTTTACGTAAATGTATGCTTTTATGAAAAATGAAAAAAAAACAAACAAACATGTACCACTCATGCAACAGTGGGTGATTGGCTAGTTTGCACTAGATAGGTGGTCAACAGTATTTCGTGGGCCGAGTCAAATTTTTTATAATATAAAAAACCTCATCTGCAATGTCATTTACATATACCAATATTTAGTTTGTAATCTGGTGTCTTATTTCCTTGAATAACATCTTGTTCGTGTTTTCTTGTTAGAATTATTGTAAAAATTTAAATTCCTCTTATATGACTCTTTAGGCAGAGTGGATGGCCCCAGAAGTGCTAAGAAATGAACCTTCAGATGAAAAGTATGCGGATATTTCTAGTATGCTTTCAGAAACCTCAGAAACTTTTCATTTTATGATTATATTGATGCAAGAATCAACATGCAGGTGTGATGTTTATAGTTTCGGTGTTATATTATGGGAGCTCTCTACTTTGCAACAACCATGGGGTGGAATGAACCCAATGCAAGTTGTTGGTGCGGTTGGATTTCAACATCGCAGTCTGGACATTCCAAATGATATGGATCCTGCAATTGCAGAGATAATTAGGAAGTGCTGGCAGACGTGAGTATTCGGGCCCTTTTATCCTCACTGTTTTAGATATACCTGATTTCTTCATCTCAGTTTGATACCATAGTTTGGAAACATTCATTGCTTTATATTTCTGGTTGAGTTAAGCTAGAGTATAAACAGTTTCTGCCTACGGAAGCTGTCCTAATGCTAATGAAACTGGTGGCTTCACTGAACATATTGTAGTGATTTTTAAAGGTCCATTCTCCCCCTCTTTCATATTTGAACCTAAAAAAGAAGTAAAACATCTCTTAGAAATTATCAGGTGTCGAGTCTGGGTCCTTGTGTCTGAAGCAGCGACCTCATCTGTAGAGATTGCATTTTGATCACTGACTTGCCACTGGTATCTCCAAAGGAATTAATTCAATCAATGCACGTGAAAGAATAGATGTTATCACTACCATGCTTTTTGTGAAAGTTACACAGCTAGTTACATGTTAGAGCTTGTGAACATATCATATAGATCAGATTCACGCTGCTATGTATCATGTCAGTGCATGTAATTTTACTTAAAATGTGTTCTTTATCTGTTTACTGAAGTGAATCAAACATAAAATTGACGTTAGGCATTCCTTGAAACTGTAGAGATCCAAGATTGAGGCCAACATTTGCAGAAATCATGGCTGCGCTGAAGCTATTGCAGAAGCCTATAACTGGTCCACAAGTGCCTAGACCAAATGCACCGTTGAGAAGTGGACATTAGAAGGGTCAGCTGTCGCAAGGAGCTGAAGACCAGGCAGGTTAGCAGAGCAAGTTGGTGCCTAAACTGAACATTAACTTCATTGGATTGCCTAAATATGGAGGCAAATTGCCGACTGCTTGGGACAAGAACGAGAGAGAGAGAGATTGGTCGAAGACCAGACATATGCTTTGATTTGAGATGTTTGTGGTTCTTTTTCTGTTTTCCCTTGTTTTATTTTCTTGTTCAGCCGTTCTCAAGGTTGTATATTTCTTTGTAAAAATTATCACATATGAACTGGAGAAGCAACACCATAGTTGTAAACCATTTTTTTTTTTTTGAGCCATGGAAACTGAGGCAAGATCTAAAATCTCGTCAGCTTTGTGCTGCTGCGAAGAGCAGACAGCAATGGGCAACGCTCCAACTCGTTGGGTCCCAAGCAAAACTTGGGAACTAACGTCATCCCTCTTCACAGGTAGAAAACGATGGGTATTTGCAGAGGTAAAGGAGGTGGTGGCGGCGGCAAGATCGCAGTGTTGGAAAGGAGAGCTTTTTCCTGATTCCCTAAAGGGCACAAAACTTCCAAAGTTCACTACCTTTTTTTGGTAGCTTTTCAATTAAGTTCTAAAGCAATGCCACCGCAAATTGAAAATGTTACATTTCGGCCCTCCCAAACAGCACATTCTGGATTTGCGCCACCCTGCAACGAAAGAGATACTGTTTAATAAGTCTCTTCATCGCCATCCCTTCTCACCACCACAAAAACAACACAAAATTATCCCAACCGCTAACGCCCTGATTCTACCATCTGTTCTTTTTCTATTTTTTCTTAAAACCCAACTCCCTCAAATCCATTCAATGTCAACCTTTTGCTATACTTTTCATTCATTTCGTCATGGCCGGTGAAACCCGCCTCAGCACCAACAATCTACGCGCTACCATGCAGATTATCAAACAATCTTCCCAGAGGACTGGTTTTGAGATTATGAAGGTAATGATTTGATATCAAGAATGTGGCATCAGGCAGTTCTGATTAAATGTTATGAACATGTGATTGTTGAAGGGACAGCTGCAAGATATCATCTCAGCCGGGTTCTCGGAGAAGGCTCAGCTTCGATTTTGCAGTCGATTTTCGCAGTCTACTTCACAGTAGCTTGGGTGATTGTTTACCTTGTGACAAGGTGTAAGGAAGCTGATTCAGGTGGAAGGAGGTTCGGGAGGAAAGAATTGGAGGGATTGATTGATGGCCTTAAATGATACTAATCGTTTTACCTTTTCTATATTTTTAACCTGCAACTGTTGTTATTTTTCTCTAGTTTCTGGATAGTTGGATGGAATGGGACTGGTTTAGAGCATGAGATCATAACCAGCCATGAATTACAGGCACTTCTATCAGGAGGCAATAACTAGTGTGATGCTGTTGATCATGAAGGAATTGGTTTTTGTGTGTGTGTGTGTCAATATTACCTCAATCCATTTAAATTTCTCAAAGATTGTGATTACAGAAAGATGGAGTTCTAAATGTTTCATGAATTCGAAAGACTTGTAACGATTGTTTTCTAAAATATTTTTTTAATATATAAAAATAATATATTTTTTATTTTTTAAATATTATTTTTAATATTCACAATTTAAATTAAATTAAAAAATAAAATAAAATTATTTTTTAAAACGTAAAAATAAATAGTATTGGAATATTAGTTATGGCATGAGGGGATCTTATCAGAAATTTGGGGAACTTTATGGATTATAATAAATTTAAATGGTAGCAATGAAAGAGAGAGAGAGATCCACCATTTAAATTCTATCACGTAAAAGGATAGGGTAGGACCAAATATTTATAGTTGCAAATAGTCACTTTTTAACTTCCTGCTCAGTATCTTAACCAAGAAACTATCTTGAAGCCTAAAAGATGGCTACCTTCTTTGGGTCTCCACCATTTCTCTCCCATCCGTTAACAAGAACTAACTTTTCTTCATCATCACAAACACCTCCGCCTCCCACCCCACCTATCCCACCCTCGCAGCCAAATCCATCTCCACAGCTAAGCAGCAGTTCGTCTGAGCAACCACAGCTACCAGCCTCGGTTAGAGGGCAACAGCAGAAGCCTACTAAACCTGCTGGCAATTCTGCTACCAAAGTTGAAACCACTGACTGGATAGCTTCCACATTAACTAGGCGGTTCGGCCTTGGTGCTGGCCTAGCATGGGCAGCCTTTCTTGCAGTTGGTGTGGTTTCAGAACAAATCAAGACCCGCATCGAAGTCTCCCAACAAGAAGCAAATACAAGGTCTGTACCATAACTTTTCGATCAATCCATCACGTTATTTCACTTTGATGCTGACCTTATTCATATTGCTTTCCTCGATTGTCCAGCGAAGAGTTGAAAATTATTATAGGCACATGAATTAAATTAAATGTTCATTGAGTTGCAGTCTTGCAGAATTGTTTGAATTTCACTTAGAAATGAATAAGCGTCCACCCCCTTACTGGCTTGATGTTAGAAATTGTAATTGAAAACCTCCATTGTGACCATCATAAACTGGGGGCTTTCAGATTCTGAATGTTGGATGGCAGAATGCAGCAAGTACAAGTGCACTAAATTACAGTGGGTATTTATTTAGCAACATGAATCCAGCAAGCAGGGTAATTTTAGTGCTTTGAGAATTGGTGAAATCAGAACATTATAAGCACGACATTTTCAGAAATATTGCTTGTGATTACCATCTAAAAAGAAAACTCCGCCACCATTAATTCTAAACAGTTTTGATACCAGCACCACTTTGAAAGATTTGACACGATGACATGCCAGTGGGTGTCATTTTTACTTGTCCATGTAGCAGTAACTCTAGTAACCATCGAATGAATTGGATGGCTCATGGCTAGCTGAAATATACTGCTAAGATTCCTTAATGATTAGAAAGCCCCACCATTTGTATCAGTCTTAAACCCTTGCTGCTACTAACAAGATTCAGTCTTGTACAGAAATGTTGATAAAGAAGAAGAGGTAGCATTACCTAATGGCATAAGGTAATTGTTTCCAAACTACATGAGACCCCTGTGACGTATGTTCTTGGCCTGAAACTCATTGCACTTGTTATTATAACAGGTACTACGAGTTGAGAGTAGGTGGCGGGGCTTCTCCAAAGCCAGGGGACTTGGTGGTGATTGATCTCAAGGGGAAAATTGAAGGCAGTGGAGAAGTGTTTGTGGACACATTTGGCGGTGACAGGAAACCATTGGCTTTAGTAATGGGGTCAAGGCCTTATAGCAAGGGAATGTGTGAAGGGGTAGAATATGTACTGAGATCAATGAAGGCTGGAGGCAAAAGGAGAGTTATAGTCCCACCTAATTTAGGTTTCAGAGAGAATGGTGCAGATTTAGGCACCGGTGTGCAGATTCCACCATTAGCAACTCTTGAGTATGTTGTTGAGGTTGAGAGAGTTTCCATTGCACCAGCTTAAATAATCGTGATCCGGAGAGTGCATTCAGTTTCTGTTACAATATTTGAAAACATTTCCTTCCTCCCCGAATTATGATTGGAAAAAAATGCCGAACAGAGTATATATTCCATTTTATAATATAGAGCTATAATAACAATTAAAAAACAGAATGGCTGCAGGTCATTCTCACGAGGAGACCATCATGGTCTAGCTAATGTACAAGGAGTTTAGCCAAAATAGGCAGAGAAAACGAAGGAACTAACAACGAAGAGAAAGAACCATAGTTACTCCTATTTGTGCAGTATGTTTTGTACAACTTGGCTCATATAGTAAAATGTCTTGTCTAAAAAAAGTAAATTGATATACTAGCGTCTAAACTTTAGGACTAAAGTTTAGTAATTATAATCCGACTCAATCATTAAGATACGATCTACAAATCAACTTTTAATTGTCATTGATTTTGAATTCCAACACGTCCCTTTAAGCTAAAGCATAAATGTCCGAAGTTCCTAGCTTGGGGAGTAGCGTATGAAATAATAAGCTATCGAATGACTTTGTAAATATATTTGCTATTGCTAAACTAAAGAAACATTAGTTGTCTTATTAAGTATGACTGTATTTTTTATGTATAATGTAACAGTCTATTTTAATATATTTTGTGTATTTATGGAATACAAGATTAGTTGTAATATATAAAGTAGTTTGATTGCATGGTATAAAAGGGTTGGTTGCAAGTGTGTCTCTTGCAGGTTATGAAAAAGGTAATTGTGAAAAACTAATTAACAAGTAAGTGATGTCATGGATTTGTATTTTAATTTTGCTTTCTTTCTTTTTCAAGATACGAGTGCTTCTTTAAAAAAATAAAAAACACATAACACAATAACCGATTGGTTATTGAACAATTTGCTCAATCAGCATCACAATATCCTCTTAACTATAACTTCCCATATGATGGGAATAAAATATCTTGGCTTGGTCTTGCTTCAAGTAAGCAGGACACAATGAGCTATATCCAGGTGGGTTTTTCTTAGCTATTGCATGAATTGGATGAGAACGTGGGTTGAGAGGGTGATGTTTGGACTTGTGATGGTGAGTTATAAAAGATGACCAATGTGGTGTATGTATCATGATGAATCTTTAAGCAGTTTTCCGTCTACATAGGTAAGTTACTGATTTTATTTAATTAGAATTTTAGTTGGTTTTGCCTTAATCATGCATGCATCCTTAAGTATATATAAAATGTATTTACATTGGGAAATAACAATACCTTGCTTGAAGTGGGCAACTTCAATTTCAAGAAAATATTTAAGATGACTCAAGTCCTTGATCTGAAAATTATTGTGAAGAAATCTCTTAAGCTCTTCAACTATAGAATTGTCATTTCATGTGATGATCATATCATCAATATAAAGTAATATTATTGTAAAAGAGACACCTCTTACTTTAGTAAACAAGGAATAATCTATTTTGGAATGTTGAAATCCAACTCTTTTAATGGCTGTTGAAAATTTAGAGAACCAATTACATGATGCTTGCTTTAAGTCATATATGTACTTATAAAGTTGACACACTATATTCACCTCCTGTCGATGAAGGCTAGGGAGAGGTCGTATAGAAACCTCTTCATCCAAATTGCTATAAAGAAAGGCATTTTGGACGTCAAGTTGGTGCAAGAGCTATTTATGAATTGCAACAATATAAAGTAAACATTTAAGGGTTACTAATTTGGCTACAAATAAGAAGGTGTCTGTTTAATCAAGTCCTTTCATTTACGTATAACCCTTGGTAACTAGATGAGCTTTAAATCAGTCAATCATGCCATCATAATGGTATTTAAGCTTATATACATATTTGCTCCCAATAGCTCATTTTCCTACTAGTAAGAGATATAGATTCCATGTATGGTTCTGTGCAAGGGTTGTTAATTCAACTTGCATGACATCCCTTTATCGGGGATTATATTTAACTTATACAAACATAAATTCATGAAATATACATGAAATGTATATAAAGGTTGAGTAGATAAAGGAAATATAGATTCATGAAATATGACATCATGATTAGAGAAAAAGGTTTTGGTGGAGAGATCATAAAGGTGATATGCCTCTTTTTCTAGAGGATAACCCATAAAAACACATCTACACGCCCTAAAAGCAAATTTATAGGAGGGCGTAATGTTGGTGGCATAACAAAAACAACTAAAAGCCTTTATGTGATGGTAGTTAGGTGTGGTATTATAAAGCTTTTCATTTGATGAGTGTTTGGAAAGAACGAGTATGAGTAATTGGTTTATTATACAAGTAGTAATAAGAATGCTTTCCCCCCAAAACTCAAGCAGTAGATAAGCTTGGAATTGTAGAGCACGAGTAACATTAAAAGATGATGATATTTGTGCTTTACAACTTTATTTTGTTGTGGTGTTGCTGGACAAGAGTGCCTCCTATTATTAGATGTTGTGTGTAAGAAAAATTATGATTAATTTTTGGGAGTCATCACCTAGTATTATGGTTACTAGAAACCTATGATCTATGAGAGTTTGAGTAAGGGATTGATTATGCAAAGGAAAGACGCATCACCCCTAGTGCACCTTACTTAAGATAAGTAGTATTGTTTTTTGATTTTTTTTAGGTCGAGTTTTTATTTATTGGTCTTATCTAAGGCTCAAGATAGATCTTTCTTCATGAAAGAGTCTCTACTTTATCGGGTTAAATCATAACCATTTTAAAGTCTAAATTTTAATATCATATTTATTTACACTTTATATCTTTAATACCTGAGGGTGTATTTTATTATGTAATTTTATACCTACAAATATTAAAGTCTAAATCTGGATCCTAGAAAAAAATTGAAAAAATATTTTTGATATTTTGATCAAACCTTAATGGATGATCATAAATTAGTTATGATATCCATTTTTGGGTTTTCAAAACATGAAAAATATGCAATTTTTTTAATGAAAACATACTTGGAAATTTTTTAGGATTTGGTCGTATGCATGAAAATAATTTTTAAAAATAGAAATTGATTTAAAAGTTTTTTTGAGATTTTTTTTAAATTTTTTTGAAATATTTTAGAGAAAATAAAATATTTTAATGTTGGATTTGTATTTTATAGTGTAAATATACAACCCAATATTATGCAAAATTAGTAGAAAAATATTTAAGAAAATCATAAATTTTTTTAAAGGATTTTTGAATTTGTTTTGTTTTTTTAAAAGGAAATATATAATATAATATTATATATATTAATTAAATATTATTAAAAATATAGGTCGATTGGCTTAGATAACTAGGCCAGACAACAAGCCTTGGAAAAAAGTGGTTGGGCCGAAATCAGCCCAACATATTTTCATTCTCTTTTTTTTTGGGTCAGGCCAGACCAGCTGATTAGGAGGGGCTAAAACTAGCTTGACCCAATTGAAAATGAATTATTTGCAGAACGTGAACTATAAGTTCACGTTATGCATACAACTTTTCAGTTGCAAACGGCGGAGGGAGACAACCTTGTGGAGGAGAAGGAGCCGTTGTCACTAGTCTGACATAAAGTTGGCGAGGGTTCTGGTGGAATAAATGGTGGCGATGTTGGCTGCTTGTGATGGAGGAAGAAAGAAGAAGAAGCAGACGAAAGGAAATCTGCAGGAACTTGCGGTGACAAACCCTTATCACCGGTGAGAAATTGGGGTTCATGGGGAGGCTGAGATGCCGTCTGTTGGTGGAGGAGGAGCTAGTGGTGAGGGTGGTGGTGGCTGAAACGATAGAGAGGGAAAGAGAAGGAAAAACAGAAACGAGGGCAAAAACAATGGTTTTTGGCCGACTTTTGACCAGATTTTCTCCCCTTTCAGACCATCAAATTTGCCTCTATTTAAAGCTCGTGGAAGCCTACACAAGAAAAAAAAATCTTAGCCCTTGATTCGGTTGAGAAACATCCCAACCATTGGCTCAAAGTGTGCCTCATGAGTTGTTTAATTTGTAGAAAAAAGCTGCATGAGTTGGTCTCTTTAGGCTGACATTGGCGTCGTCTCATTGCCATATAGACTTAACTGTTTAGTCAGTGTTATAAAGCAACTGCACGAGATCATTTTCATGTACGCTTTTTTGGATTTGACTAAGTAATAAAGCATTAAATGCATTTAAAAAGTAGCCACCCGGGCAACATTTTTGGGCAAAATCAGGGAAGACAATGAACAATGTCGAATGACGCGTCATCTATTTTTTTTCCTTCAAAACATCATCATTTTGGATTGAATTAGGGATTTTTAATTCAATCCTCCACCTTTTGATTGATTTCAATTGAACCCCTAATTAAACCTAAATTCTCGATTTCATGTAATTAAGCCCCTGATGAACTTTAATTGGAACCCTGAAGTTATGCGCTTTTTACAATATAGTTCTTGGTATTGGATTTTGTCAATTAAACCTCTAATTGACCATTAAACTTTCAATTTCTTCAATTTGGTCCTCGGTTTTTACCAATTAAGCCCCTAAATTGTGTTAGATTTTGCAGATTGGTTCTTGGATGCAAATTTCTTCAATTTAACACCTAATTAACTTCAAAAATTCAATTTTCTTGCAATTTAGCCTATAATTTCAATCAATTAACATGATAAAAATTAAATTTGATCTTTTAAAATTCCAATCTTCTCAATTAAGCCCAAATTAGGCCTCAATAAAATTAATTTGACCCATTTTAAAGTATAATTAAGTCCTTGCACTTAATTAAATCCTTTAATTGGACCCAAATTAATTCTTAAAAATAATTAAAATTTAACTTTACCTTGAATTTGTATTTTATTTCTCCATTTTTAGGTATAATAAGGTACAATTAGGCCTTAAATTTTCTCAAAATTGCAACTTAATTTTCCAGTCTGCTTCCGCCACATTGCTAGCCATTATTTTTTTGAAAAAGAAATTAATTTTGGGGGGATAACCCAAAATTGGGTTATGACAATAAATATAAATTAACTTATACAAAATTAACTAATAAAGTGTCTATATACGAGCTATTAGGTAAATGAACAATATCATGGTATGGTGTAGATAAAAAATAAGAAGAAGAGGATATATGATCACTTACAATATTGTTAATGATACAAACTTTATAACATTTGGAATTGTGATTACTTATTATATTTCCACAAAACTAATTTTCATCGATTAATGCCCTCATTTGATTGTACTCTTTTTTTATGAATTAAAAAAATTAAAGTCCATTTGTTGCTTTGTTGGGTTTATCATGCTATAAGTATTATTAGCTATAAATCTTCTTATTTGATAGCTTGATATCTCTACCATGAAACTTGTGCCCTAACGAAAATCCAATGATATAATAACAACGATCAACTGCATGTGTATTGCCCTAATAATGTGTGCAATAGAAGGATTTGACATTATTGTTTTGTAACCTTGCATGTTGCTTATTCTCTGTGTTCCTTGTGTTTTCTTCACGTTCATGGCATGAATAGGGCTACCATGAACATTTACAAGTTGTCGCTGCTTTTTTTCTTGAAGCAGAAGTGAGTAGATTTTTCTGATGTTGGGAAGTGCCTACATCAATATAATTTGTCCATGAATAATAGAGTATATGTCATTCAAGCCTATAAGGAATTAAAGGATCCACTCATGTTTTTCTCTTTTAGTAATTTGTTTTAATTAAGATAGATCATTGTATGATTCTAGCTCTTCCTAAAAAGATTTGAGTGTTGTATAATGAGTTGATATGGTCTGTTGTTGTTAGTGATGCTCAATAATTGTACAGTTGTACAAGATCCATTCATGTTCTTCTCTTTCAATAATTTGTTTTAATTAAGATAAATCATTGTATGATTCTAGCTCTTCCTAAAAAGATTTGAGTGTTGTATAGTAAGCTGATATGGTCCGTTGTTGTTAGTGATGCTCAACAATCCTTCACTTGAGTTTAAAGATACACAAAAGCTTATGGACTCACCATGCCTAGTCACTTCATCAACCTAGAGGGTAGCCATGAAATGCCCAATTTTGTCTAAAAAGATTTTTGAGCTCATTAATAGCACCGTCTATGATAAATTAAACAAAAACTAGTTTATTTCCATTCACTCCTCTTCAAAAGTATTTTTCATGGCTAATGAAGTAAAAAATATAATAACTAATCTCTCCATCATATGTACTCCAACCCTTGTAGTCTCTAACAACCCTCCAATCAACTCCAACTTCTCAACAATTTTATTCAAGCCATACAAAAACAACTTTGCACTCTTCTATTAGAAATACAACATACAACTTCATCATGTGCACCAAATAATGATAAGTGTTGAAGTCTTGTAAATTTAAACCCTTAAAATCAATGATTTGTATTATACAAAATAAAAGTATTCTACCATAAAGATAAAAATATTAGAACTTGATTACTTAATTAAGACAAGCTATTTAAATTTAAATTAAAGCAAATAAAGCAAAACTACACTAAACATACTTTAATTGATAAGTAAGTAAAAGATGAGTTTCTTATGATCTAAACTAACTCAAAAAATCTCAGAAAGTTAGGAAAATAAAAGAAATCGATTTTAAAAATTAAAAGATAAATTGACATAATGAAAAATATAGAGAGAAAAGATTCTAACAGTATTTTTAAGAAAGTGTTTTCCAATAATAATTTAACATCAATCAATAAATTAGATATGTTTTCTGATATGATTCGTGATCATAAGTAAATCAACTATGAAAAACAAGTTTTTCTACTTATCCTTACTTTTTAGTTAACGTAATATACATGCATCAATTAACCCTGATCAAATGATAACTTTTATTAAGCATGCAAGATTTAATTACATGATAGCATTAAAATCAAGATAGGTGCAATTGTTTCATGATAATTAAGCACATATAAGGAGTTAATTTAATGGAGACTTAAGTTTTTCAAATAATAAATAATCAAACATGGGTTTTGGGTTTGAAAGTTAAATTCTTTTGCTATTTAAGTTAATTAGTCATGAATTCATCATAAATTAATCATTACAAATAGATTTAAAACAAAAAAAATTAGCTATGCACTATATAAATTCTCAGTCATCAATCATGAAAAAATATAAAATATTCATATATCATAATTAGATATAGAATGATTTTAAACACAAACCTCATGTTATTCAAAATTCAAAAGTACTAACATCTTAAAATTAAGAACTAAGTTTGTCATAAATTCAAAAAAGAAAAACACATTTTAAAACATTAAAAAAATGAATACCCTATTGTCTTCTCCTTTATTCTAAATATGATCCCTTTTTTAGAGGTTAAGATTGATTTTATAGATATCAGAAGTTGAAAAAGTTTCCTAATTCATTTAGCTCCATTTTACATTTTATGTTTCTATAAAATTGTTAAGCACAAAATAAGTCATGTATACTATTGTAAGACGTATAACATCAATAAAACACAAAGAATAAGGTACTTAAAAAGATAGAATAATATAAGTATATCAAATACATAAAGATAACTCTATTTCCTTAAAAGAACAAGATAGAATGATGTGTGGAGTATGCATGATGCTCTAACTATTTAAATGGCCTACTCTCACTATGAAAAGCACTTCGTAACATGTCCACACCACATTTATAGCTATCTTCATTAATCCTCCTCTAACTCTCACTTATATACTTCCTTATAAAAAAAACTAGACCCAAGATGAGATTAGTTACCGCATGACCTTCTAAAAATGAATACTATTTCCACCATATGATAGACTATTCTTTTTATCATTCGCCTTTTCAATGAGTGTGTCTTTGTAAAGATCAACTTCGACAACTACAACGATCTTACATATCCTATAAAGCACATTTAAAACATCATAAACATTCTAGAACTTATGATACGAAAGAGTGGCACGAACTGATACGATCTAAGTAAGGCCAAATTCAAATTTTAATGTATGATTTTTTACCATCTAGCTTTACAGTATTAAGTATAACTCCAAATATAACCACTGGATCGAGCTAAAACTTTACCAGAAAATTCCAGAGGTATTTGTCTATGTTGGGGTAAACTTTTAGGTGAATCGAAGTTCGGAAAGGACTTACGATAAAATTTAGAACGACTTATACAAATTTTATTATTTACTTCCTTTTGACTTGTGGATTTTCTATCTAGCAACAATTATTTTTCTATAAGGATGTGATAACTTATTTTGAAAATCTTCTAGTTCTATAAGAATTCTTAATAGACTACAGTATAATTTTCTTATGATATCGAGGTTTGTATCACAATAAATCCTTACAAGTTTTTTCACTTTCACCGTAACCACAATCATGATGTTGAGTAATGTCATGCCCTAAAAAGTTAAATGTAAAAATTAATTTTTATGGAGTATCTCTAATAATTTATATAAAAAAAAGATGCAATATAATAAATAAAAAGTAATCTCAAATGATATATTATTCAAGATAATTTCAGAAATTATATCTCGACTGTCTTATAAACTTTTGAATAAAAGAGTTAACATTTATCATCAACCTTTCCCACGTGTACCATTACCTTTTTTCTTTCAAATCTTTGCTCCTCATTTATCATCACTCATTGCTACTTTATCCGAATACATGGACGACCTGTTTTTTAGCTACAACTCCTTTGAAACCCTTCAAGCCTACTTTACCAAGGAAGATTCTAGAATTTCCACCAACACTAAAATTTCCACCTCAAAGATTCCCATGGCATACAGTTCAATAACATCAACAATTTTCTCAAGAGGTGTGTTATTATTGTGTTTTTTATATTAAGATGTAAGAAACTTTTAAAAATGATCATGTAAATATCCGAAACTTTATCTTAAACATTCGACAACAATCAACAAATCAAATCCCTCCCTTCTGCATAATCGAACATTTAATCAATAAGCTATATGTTATCCACTTAATTAGCTTCAGAATTAATTAAAATTAAGATAACCACATCTATAATAATCAACCATTAATTTAATTTGATTTCATTTTTCATTTAAACTGGGTACTAATAACAACGACAAAATACCAATCACACAATACCCAGTAGGGGACATGGCCCAAGATCCCATGCTAAAATAGATTAGGGTCTGTCTGGAATAGATAAAGATGTGGTTTTTTAAAAGAGCCCATACAAGCATTATATAAGTTGTACATAGAAAGAAGCAACTACGTATATCTACCCCACTAAATTTATACCCACCGGCAGCAGCATCGTCCATTGATCAAATCAACCGTCACCATCCAAAATAAAGATCTAGGAACCCATATTAGCGGCCATCATCTTTTGAAACTCCTCAAAATTAACACACCCATCACCATCAGAGTCAACGTTCTTAATCATCTTCACGCACTCGTCCACCTTGCACTTCATCCCCAACCGGCTCAGCACCTGGTGCAGCTCCGCCGTTGAGATCAGCCCATCACCGTTCTGATCATACAGATCAAACGCGTCCCTCAGCTCAGAGGCGGCGGACGCAGTGGAGGACGGTCGACAAAGCTGCGCAAACTCTGCCAAATCAATGTGTCCGTCCTTATTGGTGTCGACATCCTCCATCACGCGGCAGAGCTCCTCCTTGGTGTAGGTAGACCCCGTGGATTTCAGCACTTCTCCGAGCTCTGAAGCTGAGATCTTGCCGTCACCGTTTGCGTCGAATTGGTCAAAGACCGCCTTGAGCTCCTCCGTGTCGTTGAGTTTCGCGGCGGCGGCGGGTTTTGGTGCAGTGGTTTTGGCGTTTGGGCTTGCCATTTTGGGGAATTTTTTGAAAGGGAAGAAGGAAAGTGAGTTTCCGTTGCACGAGTAAAGAGAAAGGGGTTATGGAGGGTGAGGAAAGGAAACTGGACATTTATATAGGATGAGAGGAGTGGCGAACACTACAGATAAGGCGTGTACACTGTATAGAGAGAGAGAGGGGAGAGAGAGAGAGTGGGATGCAATATTTAATTTTGACACGTATGGGATGGTCCATGATGCTTTTGGGAATTTTGTTTACGGTGCGATTATATTATTTTTTAAAATATTTTTTATTTAAAAAATTATTAAAATAATATTTTTTATTTTTAAAAATTATTTTTAATATTAGTGTATTAAAATAATTTAAAAATATTAAAATAATTTAATTTAAAAATAATTTTTTTAATTTTTTAAAATATTTTTAAAATNTATTAGACTCAGGTGGAATAATAAAATTCAAATCTAAATTAAATAGTTATTAAAGAATTAAAATTTTTTTTTAAAAAAAAACATCTTAAGTGTTTAATTCATGTCTTAATATCTACGCGGGGGAGGTCATTGCATTAGGCATGTGCAACTTAAGTGTTTAATTCAGGTCAGATGTGTATAAGAGACAGCACAGCAACTAATGACTTAAAAATAGTCTGGAGTTATCTTCAATCCATACTTGGTTCAGCAAGAATATTTACATACTAAGAAAATGTTTATTCGCGATTCAATTTGCTTTTTAAAATATTTTTTTTAATTATTATTTTTTATTTAAAAAGTATCAAAATGAATCTTTTATTATATATATTTTTTATAATTTTAATATGCTAATATTAAAAATAAAAAATATTATTTTAAAATAGGTCTTATTAAAAAAACACTATACTATATTAACAAAACATTTAGCATGTGGTTGGCAAAATAAAGTAGACATTATCGTATTGACAGACTAAGGATCTGCCGTAAATTTAAGCATATATCTTTAAGAGGCAAACTAACTCTTAACACAATTAGTTTTAACAATTAAACTAGTTTAAGCCCTGCAGGCAACAAAGTTACTAGGTTTTACTTGTGAAGTTACTAAGAAGTTTAACAATTAAACTAGTTTAAGCCCTGCAGGCAACAAAGTTACTAGGTTTTTCTTGTGAAGTTACTAAGATGTAGAGTTGTATCATGTATGTTTGGGTTTATGAAATTCAAGATATGTTAAGGATGTTTTTTTTTTCCTCTCAAAATTTCATGGAATTTGCTTGCTACTAAGTCTCTTGGTGAGGAACATGGGCTGTTGGTTTAGTTATGTTGCTTGAAATTGCGGGTATCGATTGTTAGTAATGTTCTCGTGAGTATTTTTATTTTTTAAAATAAATAAATAAATATTAGTACATATATTATATAATCAATCAATTGGTTATATATGATATTAATTTTGTTCATGTAAATATATTTAATTTATTAATAAAGGTTTGCTTATCTTTAATATTCATTAAATATTTGACTAATAAATTTAGAGTGAAGATAAAATTTTTAGGATTAAAATTATTTTGTAGAGAAAATCATAAACCTGTTATAATTATAGGATTACTAATACATCAAAACTTTGTTCCTAAATGTTCTTGGTTCTTGGTTAATGTTTTAGTAAAATTGAATATTATATAGAATTGTTGAGATTGATACATATCATGTTCTTTTATTTATGAAATGAAGTAGTTGTTATTGTAAACTACGGTATGAAGGATACTTGAAACTAACATGTAGGTACTTGTTAAATGATACATATACTGAATTGACTTACATAAAAATCCTATATGGAAATATTATTTGTGTCTATGGAAAAAACTCATATGATAGATGTGTATATAATCCTTATACTTGATATCACTAAATTATTTTATATATGAAATGTTATGTTTTGATTTTGTTACATGTTGTTTTAATTAAGGGTAACAAATAAGTAAATATTAGATATAACAAGAGTTATATAAAGATATTTATATAATCAAGAGAGGTTTCATAACTCTATATGAATTAGATAAAATATTTTATATGTTCTTAGATAGTATTGATTATAAATCTTTGCGCAATGTTAAATGATATTTGAAAACAATTTCAAATTTTATTTTACAAAATTAATGATTATGGTGTTGACAACAAATATCATTTAACAATGTAGACATACTCCATTGTATAATGTCTAACTCAAAAAATTATTAATGAATAAATAATAATTACACTATGATCTTAGTTAATGAAAGGTTAAATTAAATAACTTATAACTTTTCTAATATTTGAAGGATTATGATATCTTGATAAACATTGTACTTAATCTTAAAATATTAATAAATCAATTGTTAAATTGATAATAAATTAAATTATTTAATCCTATTTTATTTAGAATTATGATTTATATTAGAATCAACTTATTAGGAAACCTCATGGACCATACATATAAGAATTATTGATCAAAAATTAAAATAAAATAATTAATCAAATATGATTTAATTGTAAATAAGTTATAGAAATTGAGGATTATAATGTAATTTATATAAAAATTACAATTATAGACCTAAAAAAATCAAATAGGAATTTGATCAAATAAATTTTTAAAATTATCTTAAAATAATATATGTGATATAATTCAGGAGAAATTGATATTTTGCTATTTATATAATTTTTAGGTTTTCCTATGATAAAAAAAGTTATGACTCTTATTTTAGTATAATAAGTGGTATATGGTACAAAAACTATGTAAGTTATATATATAAAAAAAACACTAGCACTCAAAGATATAATAATTCATCTCTTCTTAAAAGGATTTAAAAGATTTCTTACTAGTGGTTCAAGTAAATTAATATTAGAGGTTAGACACTTGGATGACTTATAGTTTGGATAATCAAGTCTTGAAACAATTATTCAAAGTAGAAAAGAATGTTTAATTTCAAGTAATATTTTTATAAACCCTAAACAACTATATATCTATCTAATAAAATTTTTTGAATTTACTATTGCTGCTGGATACAATTGTTTCAGGAAATTCAACAATTAACTTATAACATATCAAATTGACCCAATCAAAACATAATATGGGAAAAAAAATACAAAATAATGATGTTTGAACTTTATTTTTTCATAAAAAATATTAAATAACACTGTTTTTAACTTAAAAAATGAATATTTAGGTCTCGAGAAACTTTTTGATAATATTATTAAACCAAACTTAGTAGATTAATTTTGAAACCTCTTAACTCGACTCTTTACTTAACTTGAACTATAAATTAAATCTCGTAAGAGTTGCCACAATTGACAAAGTTAATTTTAGAAAGTCGAAAGATAACTTGGATAATTGATAAAAATATTTTTTTAAATCAAGATAACATCATTTAAAAAAAATACTTAAGACAATGATATATTCAATCAACCCTGAAACCATGCTAACACACCAAATTCACAATACAGTTATTGACACAGCTACAATGGGTAACCTAGTTAAGTTATCTATTTTTTCCCCATCCTATTTTCTTTCCCTAGTAAGGTTTTTATTAAGTTTTGATGTTATGAAATTAAGGACTAAATTAAAGAGTTATAAGAGAATTATGAATTAAATTTAAAAATAAAAAAATAGTAAAAACATAGGATTTGACACAAAATGACAAAGTTCATTTGGTTGGTCCAAATGAAATATGAAAAAACAGGTAAAATCAAGATTTGATTTTATTTTTTTAAAATTATTTTTTAAATATTAAAATGATAATATATTAAATTGATTTTGATTAATCTGGGTTAACATATTAAATTAATGATTCATATCATAAACATGACCACAATGGAAAACCTGATAATATCACTTATTTCTTTCTTTTTCCATCTTTAATTCTCTCTTTGAGTAAGCTTTTATTAGACTCAGGTGGAATAATAAAATTCAAATCTAAATTAAATAGTTATTAAAGAATTAAAATTTTTTTTTAAAAAAAAACATCTTAAGTGTTTAATTCATGTCTTAATATCTACGCGGGGGAGGTCATTGCATTAGGCATGTGCAACTTAAGTGTTTAATTCAGGTCTTAATATCTAAATTAAATAGTTATTAGGCATGTGCAACTTCCTCCGAGATCTCCCGGTAACCTTCCTTGATGTTAATAAAAACATCTCAATAGGGTTTTGTTTCAAGATAGCGTGTGGTAACGATAAAGTTTTAATGTGCTTTTAATGACATGTTTTTTTCTTTTTGTGGTTTTTAAACCTAAATTTTTTCCTTTCCTGTGGGGACTGAAATGGTTGGATTTTCTTGCTAATCCTAAGTTATAGCCCATTTAATTTCAATCAAAACAATAATTTATTTTTTTTTGTAAAATATAGCAATAACTCAAAAATTATAATTTATACGTTGCAAGAACCCATACAAATCCAACAAATCAAATTATGAATGTCAACGTTCAAAAAAAATATAATGTGAAATAAAAAATACATGAAAGAAAACCATCACTGCAATTTTTTGGATGTACGGATGATGAAACAATAAAAGGTTAGGGTTTTTTCTTAATCGTCAATGTTGATTGTCTGTCAATCAATTAATACATCCATAGGTTGTCATGATTATTAAATTAAAATCATAATAAGAAGACAGATTGGAAGAGACGGAAGAAAGTGGTGGTGGTTCGATAAATAATAATAATAATAAAGAGATGCAAGAGAAGAGGCCGCGTGGCTGCTTTTTTAACGCGTCTCTTAAGGCACGCGGAGCGGAAGCGGAAAAGGAAAAAGCAGGATCCGTACATTAAGGATTCGTGCACGTGGAACCAATAACTTCAACGTGTTGTCACTTTGCACACCTGTCCTTTCAAAGAATTTAGTTCGTGCTCAGGAAGCCTCTGTTTAAAAACGCGTTTCATAAATTGTTTTTTAAAATATAAATTATTTTTATGTCATTTTAATATATTAAAATTAAAAATTAAATAAAAATATTATTTAAAATATTTTAAAATAAAATATAATTTAAAAATAATTATTATTACACTCAAGTATCTTTTAATTATAAATTTTTCTTCTGTATATTTAATATTTAATTGTGTGACTGTGATTGTTTTTAAATTATTTTTTATTTAAAATAATATATTAATAATATTTTTTTTATTTTTTAAATTATTTTAAAAATTAACACTTAAAATGATTTAAAAATATAAAAAATATATTAATTTTTAAAAATTTAATTTTTTAAAAAACACTTTTTAAATACAATTATCTTTTATGTCTTTTCCCTTATCACTATGATTGTGATTGCTTTTAAATTATTTTTTATTTAAAATAATATGTTAATAATTTTTTTTATTTTTTAAATTATTTTAAAAATTAACATTTAAAATGATTTGAAAATATAAAAAATATTTTAATTTTTAAAAATTTAATTTTTTAAAAAACACTTTTTAAATACAGTTATCTTTTATATCTTTTCCCTTATCACTAACTACAGTTTAATTTTAATCTAAATAGTTTATCCTTCATCAAAATAGAAGTGTAAATTCTAGTTTGGCATCGAATTAAAAATTGGCCACAAAATGATTGCCCCGACCAAAGAAAAAAGTGTCCTAAGATGTTGAGTTTTTTTTTTTTTTTGTAACACATTTACTAACTCATTAGGAAGTTTTTAATATCGATAAATATATTTTGATTTTAAATAATAAAAATTAATAATATATCATTATTTATTCAAATTACCAATATAGTTTAATTGTGCAATAAGTGTGGTATGGTAAATTGGTAATCAATGTAGTTTTAGTTCTAAAAAGAAAAATAAATGTATTTATATGAGAGGTTGTATTCAAGACTATATATCACCTTCCTGGTAAAAAAGGAAAGATAAAAAGATGGTGTTCATACTTCTTTCTTACCCATAAATTCAACCCTTTACCATCAAGTTCATGAATTTCTAGTTTTCAACAAGACTCAATCTTCTTCTTTTTTTTTTTTGGATTAATGCAAATCTATCTAGATAAACATGTGGTGATTGTTGGGCTCCTATACTTCTAAGTTGACAATGCACGAGGATAATGTAATTGATTTATTTTGCAATGTATTTGATGATGTTGTTTGAATTTATGTTTTAAAATATATATTTTTTTTAAACAATATTAATTTAAAATTATATTTTGAGATTATTTTGATATACTGATATGACAAATTATTTTTTAAAAATAAATAAAATATTATTTTAATATAATTTTAAATAAAAAATATTATAAAAATCAACAACTAACACACCCATAAACACCTTCCCATATATACGATGCTCTCAAAATATTTGATTCAAAGGTTGTTTTTTTTTTTTAATAATACCAGCACACACTAATAAGATTAGATTTTGCAATAGCTTTGGCTTGGAGTGTTTTTATCTTCATATAATCCAAAATTATAAATAAAAAATAAATCACCCTCCATGCAATATAACTATATCAACTCAAGGTTTTTTAGACTTTTCTCCTTTACGATTAGTGCTAATTTAAATATCCAAGATAATTGTTTCAAGGGACCTTCCTCTCTCCTTTCCTTTACGGAATAAGGAAAGTACTCTAAGTAGACGTTTTCTCCACCCTCATCGAATACACCAAACTCCTCGCAGACACAAAAATTATTTTTTAAGAATATATTAAAATAAACTAATTAATTTAAAGCAAAGAAAAAAATAAAAAAAATAATTATTTTTAAAATATAAAAACAAATAAGATATAAATATTATCGAGTGAATAAATATATCCAGTAAATCTAAAAGAAAATACGCCATTACATTATCATACTATACATGAATATTTTCTAGCTTTTGAAGAAAATCATCTTATTTTATTTATATCATTATTAATCAAAACTTTAGTTCATGAAGCCATGAACTATATAGTCTTAAGATATGACTTAAATTGAACAATGGAATTCTTATTGAAAAAAAGAAAGAAAACAATTTGTCGTAATATATAAAAAAGAACGGAAAGTAGGGTGACTTGGAGATGACTTTACATGCATTCAAAACAAGGGATAAGGTAGCAGACGAAACACTCTTGTCTGTGTGAAATAGTAGATGTGTTGAAGCTCTTCGTCGTAACAGTCACTACTGATCAGACAAGCTAGTGGGGCCTGTGACTTCCCTGTTCGGAGAATACAATAATGGTTTTGTAGCCTACAAGCAACAAAAACAGATTCCAGTCCCTGTAAATCGATTGCCAGTTTATTTTCACATACACAAGGATCACAACAAACAGATTTCAGAAAACTTGTAGTAATCTCAGTCATTTATGTGCAATCTGTCCCTCGCCAATTTTACAGTTTCTCTCGAGTCTCAACAATCAAAAGCTTTCTCATTGCATATGATTAGGAGTTTCTCAGGAATGTTCTTCTTTACGATCCACATGACGGTTACCATGCAGAATCGCTTTTGGATTATGTCTACGAATTCTACTGTCAAATTGCATGTTGCAGTTTGTAATACCTCAAATCAAGTTGAAGAGTGGCAGAAAATGTACGTTCTTCTGAACCCATTATCTCCTTCAAAAGCAGAATTCCTCTGTTTCTTCGGTATGTGTTCTACAGAATATGCTTTGCATTCACTGTTATTCATTCCTATCCATTTGCCATAAACCTTCATACTGCTCGAAGTCTAAACAGTTGATCTCTTCTTATGTCCCTGTAATTTAAAGAAAAAGTAGTAGATTATAATCTCATTTCAAAACCCGCGGACTAAAGATCAATTTACTCCTTGCCTAATGAACATTTTGCTGGACTAGCTCCTCCATGTTCCCCTGATAGTTAAAATCAACATTTCCAGCAATTTGAAGAGTAAAGACCATTTCCTTGAACTTTGGCCCCTTTTTATTCGAATTTTCTTCTCTTGTCAGCTTCAAAAGGGCTTTTTTCCTACAGATTCTGTCTTGTTCTTTTGTTTTGAGAATCTGGAGAAAAAAAGGAAAAAGAAATTAATTAGAAAAGTTTTGACCATCTCTTGCAACTTTAGAAATTCATCAGCAGTAGAGAAATTCAAACAAAAGAAAATTCGAAACAACTGACAATTCACAGGTGCGTAAAACAGTTGTACAAGAAATTTGTCACTTGTTAAAATATATTTACAAGAAATTAAAGGCCAAATCACAAGCAGGATATTTATAGTTTACGTACCTCTCTCCATCAAAATAGATCATGGGGATGTGAGAGATATGGTGCCAATCCACTCCAACATTCCAATGATATTGGCCTCCCAGAGAACGGCAATCATCCACAGCCAGTTCCTGTAGAGTGGTCATCTGAAGAAGTTGTGTTGGAAGTGCTTCCAACTTATCGCAAAATCCAATGTATAAGCGAAGAAGACATGGCATTACTTCTTCTTCCAGGGCGATCCCAGCATCCCATTCATCCCATGCATACATGTGAGAAAATCTGAGTTCTTTCAGTTTGGGGAAAGCTTTTTTCTTATCTTCTTTTTCTTTATGGTTAGTTTCTATTCCCAAAAATTCATCGCCCACCCTATGCACACTCCTCATATCCGATATCTCAAGATACTCAAGGAACGGTAGTTTGCCCAATGGAGGCAGATTGTTGCAGTTTCGGCACTTGGAGATACAAATCTTGGACAGCTTGGCTAACTGCATCATCCAATTGGGAATTTTCATGTTGATGCCTCCGTAGTGCTCCATCTCCAGATGTTCCAAACTTGGAGGTGGTTCTAAGGCTTGAATAGTTTCTTCATCCTGGTCATGTATCAACACTCTGCACTCTACAAAACTGAGTTTCAAAGTAACGAGCTGTTTCTTCTTTTTAAGTTGTGCCTTTCTGGCCTCGCTGATCAGATCTTTTGAATTTCCCAACCCACTTATCTCAAGATATTTTCGAAGGTCGTTCAAATTTTGCAGATCTCCAAGAGTACTAGATAATTCGTGACTATGGTAGGAACAATTCACAACAAACTTGTAAAGTGACTTCAGAGAAGTTAATCTCTCGATTCCTCTTGGCATGAAAGTCAATTTATCAGTGTGATAATTGTTGAGATGCCTCAAGTTGATTAACCTGCATAAGCCATACGGTAGCCTTCGAAGCTCACAGCAACCACTGAGGTTTAGAGTTTGCAGGTTGTACAATTCACCAATTTCTTCAGGCAAATACTTCAAATGCTGATTGTCAGACAGGTCAAGATACCTCAGATGTATCAGTTTGCCTATCTTTTCTGATACTTCTTCAATTGAGATGTGGCTCAACTTCAATGCTCTCAAACAAGTCAATCGACTTAATAAATCGTCCTGGTTTCCTCTAATAACTGGATAGTCACTTTTACAGAAGTCAACGAGGAGGCTACGCAAATTTTTTAAGCTATCAAAAGAGACAGGGAATGAGGCATTCCTTTCCAAAAACTCTATCTTCAAATGGCGAACTTTTTTCCAAGAAGAGACCATACCAATCACTCCATGACTACTGACCTCAACGTTAACACAATCATTCTCGGTAAGAAAATGCGCGAACTCGTGCACCAGATCATGCACCTTACATGCTGGTGTGCTACCATTCCCATCCTTTATAGCATTTTGGAAGAAAGATCGTGCAATTAAGTTTTCAAAGTAGTCTTTACCAACTAATTCCTCTTCTTTAATCTGTGTTGCCCTTAGATAACCTTGTGCCATCCACAAATTGATCCAGTATTCTTGCTCTAACTTCTTGCAGTCTTTGGAGAAAACAGCACAGTATGTGAAACAGCGTCTCATTTTGGGGGGCAAATCATCATAGCACAGCATCAGAGGAGGATAACCAGGTTTATCTTTGTATTGGTCCCAAACCTTACTATCCAAGACATGCTGCCGTTCTTCTGTAGAAATTTTGACTTGCAGAAGACTTACTAGAGCCTTTACAAGAAATGGAAGTCCCTTGCAGCCACTGATAATTTTGTTATGAATGCTTACCATATCTTCCCTCTCTGTACTACTGTTTCCAAACCATGCACGGTGACTCAATAATGACCTACAATCATCTTCGGTAATTCCATGTAGAGGGAAAAGGCAGGTGTGGTTTCCCATAGAAACCGGAACCATATCACTGCGTGTGGTTATCAACACTTTGCTTCCAGGTAAACCAAACTCAAAGTAACACTTCAGATATTTGTGCCACATAGAAGAATCGATTTCCAGCACATCATCAAGGACAAGTAGAAACTTCTTTCCAAAGACTGCCAAAGCTGTCTCTTTGAGCAGATCATTCAAGCCAACTCTATCTGATGATGAAAAACGATTAGGAACAGATTGGAAGTCTGACTTATCAGCTATGATCTTAGCAAAGGATTGTGAGACGGACACCCATATCTTAAAATTGAACTCTTCCTTTATACTTTTCTCCTCGTACACTAGTTCAGCAAGATAAGTTTTCCCCACCCCTGCTATCCCTACTATAGAGATGACATCGGAGCTTCGTCCTCCCTGATCAGTACTCTCCCCCAACAACAACTTAATTAGTTTATCCTTGTCCTTCTCTCTACCACAAACTGATGTTTCATCCACAGCAGTTGCATAATATTGAATGCTCTTTTCAAATTTTGGTTCTTTCCGCCCAAGAAACCCATTTGCCTTCTCATTTAATTTCTTCATTTTGGCAGCAATATCATCACGCAGACTAACTTGACCACAAGTGAAACGAGAGGAATGCATCTTCAGCTTTCTTTTAGACTTGCTGGAATTTTCATACTCTGTTTCTGATTTCAGCATTGCAGTTACCCACTCGTCCAACACGTCATCCAATCCATAGCAAATTTCTTCGAAGTCATCGAGCCATTCTTTGGCACTTTTGTCCTGTGCATGCCTCCATCTTCTCTCTGCATCTGCAACCTCAAGTTTTACGGACTGGAGTTTGCGAGTAAGATTTTTTACTTCTTCCTTGACACCAACAACCAATCTCACCTCTTGTTTGACCTCATAAAAACGTATTGAACTCAGCAGCTCCAAGAGTTCGGAAACAAGGTGGGCCATACTAACAAAATATATCAAAGGAATTAGTTTTTTGTTTTTTTAGATAGAAATCGAGAAGTGAAAGATTACAAATTGAAATACGAGGTCCTTTTTTGTTTTGTTACTACTGCGACAACGTTTATGCTATTTTGTTGTCAGCAGAAGAGAGAAGGTGATAGAAAAGCTAAATGTAACCATGCGAGAATAGCAAAAGCTGTTGTTCAACAATGTGCCATCAGGCGTTTTTGCCCTTAATTTTCAGGCATTTTCGAAAACTGACTCGCTTAGGAATCAAGTCAAGAATATATGCTAGGCGTTTACGAGGAAGAAGAGAATGGAATAAATGTGAAGAGAGGGACAAAGGGATGCGAGTTCTTTTAAAAGAATCAGATTTCCTTTAGGAAGAGGCAGAATGGCTCCATGGATAGACTTCTTAGAGTTAAACTACATTGGATCCAACTATTTACGTTACCTTTACTATTTTAAATAGCATAACCGTTTACATGCATTAACAAAGACCCAAAGGAGAAGGAAGAGGAGAAGTTACTGTAGCTCTATGAATACTGAATAGTAATTTTATAAAATTAAGGAGGAGGTAAAGTGGTCTTTCCAGTTGTGCAGGATTATGTCAGTAATTTTATTTTTTTATACACAGAAAATTAATTATTTTACACCTACAATACAATCGAAGGCTCATGGTCTTTTTTTTTCAAAATAATTAAATTACTTTGTTGTTTTTCAAAAGAAAATCAACACATTTCTTTTACATGTTTTTTTAATCATTTTATAATGATTTTATTGTTAAATATATATTAAATATTAGTTTTTTTATATAAATAAAAATGATAATGAAGGTATCGCACACACCAAATAATAGATGACCTATACATTTTTCGAACATCACATATAAAATCATTCATCAATCAAATATCATCTTTTATAGCGGTTTTTAAAAGGTGTTAGTGTACTTTTTACAATGAGTATTGCATGCAATGAACATGTTTTCGGTTTAGTTTTGGTAACCTTTTTTTTTTTTCCTCTCTTCTAAATGTTAATGCTAGCCCCTATAAATCAAATCAACCATTGCAATTTATTTTTCTTTTTGGGTCTTTATCCTTTCAATTATTTTTATTTTATTTTGAGTAATCTAGTAGCTTATAAATGTTTTTTAATTTCTTCATCCTATTATTTTTTAGTCTTTCAAATTTGATTTTGGTATTTTAATACTTATTTGTTTTGTTTTTATAATTTCATCCTTTTTGAATTTTTTCTTCTATCAAACTTGATCCTTATTTTTTTATTACTATATATTTTTTTAGAAAGGCTTTTAGATTAATTTTTTTTCATGATTTTATTCTTTAGAATTAAATTGGTTGAGAGTTAAACATTTTTTATTGAACCCAAAATTCAGGATTTTATTGGTGGTGAGATTTAAAGATTAAACCAGGTTTAAGAGAATTTCTGAAATTTAGTTTATTTTTGTCCCTTTTTTTAAACTTATATATATATATTTTTTAGAGTTTTACTTGTTATTTTTTATGGTTTTCCTTCTATGAGTTTAGTCCTAGGTTAATAAGCAAATTCATTGATTTTAAAGCTTAATACAAGTTGCCTTTTTTTTTCTTTTTTAAATTACTTTATTTTAATTTCATCTTTCAACATTTTATATATTGAAAATTAGTCTTCATATCTTTTTTTTTATTGGTTTATCTCGATCTTATACTCTTGGTCATAAAATTAGTAAATTAACTTGAGTTGACTCATTTTTTTATTAATTTTTAATTAAATTTATTTTTCATCTTTATCCTTCAATATTATGTTGTTCAATAATTAAATTTTATGATTTTATTCAATTTGCTTTTGAATAGAGTTATCCTAATATCACAATTAAGTTAGATTTTGCATCAGGATTAGGGTAGGTTTGAATCAAGTCTTTTTTACATTTTTTAATAATATTTTTTTTTATTTTCATCTAACAACATTTTATTTGCTAAGTTTAATCTTTTTTTCTTTTTATTTTTTTTTATATGTAGTTATCATGTTCTCATTTGATTTATTCAAAATTAATTTTCAATTTTTCTCTTGCTTTTCTTTCTATGAGTGTTTTTTTATATTTTTATATTCATGATGATGGAGTTTGCAAGTTAATAGTTTAATTATATACTGAGATCTTTTATTTTTTTTTCTTGTTATAGTTTTGTTTTTCAGTTTCACCGTTTATTATTAGATTTTTTTATTCTCTGAATAGGCTCAAGTTAAAAAAATTTCATTTTATTTGTTGTAATATTTTATCAATTTATGTATTATTGTTGTAATTGTTTATTCAAATTATCTAAATTATTAATATGAAAAAAAACCCAGGCATTAGATTTTTTTTCCTTGGCATTTTTTTTACGTTGAAAAAAAAATAATCTGCCATAGTGGAACATGGGCCACAAATATAATTAACAAGGACTAATTGAAGAGGGGAAATCATTTTTTTTCCCTCATCACATGTTACTGTTCATTGAAACATTAACATTTTCTTTTATTTTTGTTTAATTTTTATATTTCAACATCGAGTTACTTGTAAATTAAACTTTATTATTTATTTTAATTTTCTACATACGAGATTATAATGGTCTTAGAAAAGTGTTCCGGTATGAGGTTGGTGCTTAGTTTTATGATCATATTATTAAATAAAAAATGATTCAGAAAAAAGAAAGTAATTATTATGAAATGAGCTTCATGATTTATTTCAGTTTACTTTTTATAAAATTATTTTGATCTTAGAAAAACATATCGATATTGAATTAGTGCTCAGTTTTTTTAGCATTTATTTTTTTTATCATATTATTAAAAAAAACTACTCCATAAAAAACTTAATTGTTCAGAATCAAGCTTTATAATTTATTTTAATTTAATTTTTATTAAGGTATCATGATCTTAGAATTTTTTTTGATATTGAGTTGTTACTCAATTTTGCAAGCCTTTATGTTTTCATTATATAATTAAATTTAAAAAGTATCAAAAATGAGTTATTGACTGAGGACATGAGTTATATGTGTTAACTTGAGTTGATTTAATGTTTCACTATCTTAATTGTTTTTTTTTAAAAAAACATGTTATCTTAAAAATATTTTTAAAATCAAATCATGTTTTTATTGATCATTTGAGTTATTATTATCCTATCAACATGATCAGGTCACACCGAGACAACTTCTATATAGTTTAATTTTAGGTTTGAGTCGGGCAAGGTGTATGACCTAGAGGTTTTAGGTTTCATACACTAAGTTGGGTTTAATGACATCATTTAAGAGTTTCCCTTAGTTTGGGCATTATTTTTTTACATGTAATTTTTTTTTCCTCCCCCTCAACATAGCATGTGAATTATTTAGTTATTGTCTATTTATGTGTCTGTTATGAAAATCACTAAAAAAAAATAATAATTTAAATCAAATCAAATACAAAATTAAATATTTAATATGATTTAGAAAAAAATTATTTAATAAAAACTTCATTGTTAGATAAATCAATTTCACATATCAAATTACTAGATAGACCAACTTTATATAAAAAAAATACCAAAAAATGATATATATAAAGTTGAAAAAGAATAACACATCCGTTTAAATTTTTCTAGGTAGAACTCAAACTAAACAATTAAATTTAATATAAGGTTACTAATGCTCATAAGCTCATTGAAATTCTATTATGAATTCAATTAATAAACATCACAATATAGGTTACAAGTAAAGAAAAATATTACAACCACTAATCTTACATAAACAACACTAAAACGTTATATATAGAAACAACTATTAACTTTAATGCAAATATTGTGCATCACACTACTACCCAAATATACATAAATACTTATTATCTAAATCTCAATTGCACCAAAGATATCTCTTATTAAAAAAAACTTTTATTAAATCTTCACAAAATATTAACCCCACAAACTCTCTATATAAAAATTCTAAGGTCAATCAAAATGTTCTTCAATTACCTTCAAGCTTCGTATTAATTCTACTATTACTTATATATTTTAAGCTATCTAAATCACTTGACTAATTAACAAAAGTTGAAACCTCTTAGAAAAATATGGTTTATCCAAATCCAATAACCCTGTTTACTAGAACATTGTAATAATGGTTTTGCCTCTCCTACTAAAAGTAATTAAATTGACTATTAGAGGATATTGATGTCTTTTTTGTAAAGATTGATTAAAGGCAATTATGTCTTTTTATATTTCTAAAGCATATTAAGATGACTTAATTACACTTCAGAGAAAATTAATTAATCTGGCATGCAAATTTGTTTTTCATATATATAAACAGGTTGGCTTGAAGGAAATTTGGTATTTAAATAAATATAAAATATAATTAAAAAGAAACATCATTGAAGGAAATTTGATATTTAAATAAATATAAAATATAATTAAAAAGAAACATCATTGGAATGTATACGTGGGAGGAGTCTGCATTTTTTAAATGACATATAAAACACCTTTTGGCAACTAAAAATCTCCGTCATGTACTTGAAAGCATCTTGCTATCTTTTTTATATTGCACTAGTATCTAGTGGTGTTGGCGTGGTGATGTGACACCAGTGATTTTTTTTTTTTGTATCTTTTCTCTCTCGTTCACTTGAAATTCACACAAGCAATGAACAATTCTAGAGTTTTCCCTTTATTTATTTAGATTTCAACTTCATTTCTTATTCTTTTAATTTTTAATTTGTTATTCTTTGTTTTTTTGAAAATTTTTGATTTGTTTTCAATTTCATCATTCAATCCCAATTTGTGATATATATATATATATATTCAATTTGATCCCTTTTTTTATCCTTTTGTTAAATTGATTTCTATTTTTTAAAAAAATTATAATTATGCTCTAATTTTTTTTTTCAATTGTATTTTCATGAGGGCTTTTATTTTTTTAAGTACAAATGAGGTGAATGACATGTTTTTCAATCTAAATTATTATGAAAGAAAATAAAGTTAGACAATGTATTCGCTATTGAGATAGATGACATATCATCCATTTTTCCATAAATTTCAGTCATTGTGGTAGCCAAAAAATCAGGGTTGATGGTTTTTTCATCTAAAAATTTATTTTAACCTAAAACATCTTTAAAACACCCTAAATACCTTGTTAAAATCATTAATAGCCGTAAAAAACCAAAAAAATGACACAAAAACTCAAAACAACTCAAAACAAAAAATCTTTTTGGCCTAGATTTAGTTTTTTTAGGTAATTTAAAGGTGAAAAAACACTAAATAAAACTCGTTTACATCAGGATTAATAATTTTGGAGGCTAAAATCGATATCAACATCCATTTTCTGTATTTATTATAAGAATCTGAGAACTCTTTCTCTCCTCTCAAATCTAAGATTTGAAAATAATAAAAATAAAGTTTTGGACTAAAATTAACTTTGTTTTGAAATTTCAAAAATTAAAGGGTCATAATATTTATAACTTAAAAAATATAAAAACTATAATAAGTATTGCTCTCAAAGTTTAATAAGCCACTCATTTCCTTTACTTTTTTTTTGTCACTTTGATCCTTTGTCTTTTAATCTCATATTTAAGTAATAAATTGACATGCAATTTCATTATATATGGATGAAATAAATAAAAGGATGAAAAACAACATTGTGAACAATAGATTCATAGTGTTTTGTGAGAAGATTCATTTTGCATTTTGTATGGTGTGTTCTCTATTGAGGTATTCTTTTTAAAGGGATAATTATAGAAAAAAACATTTCAAAGTTTGATCATGTTTTTACTTTCTCATTATACTTTGAAAAATCACATTTGATATCATGAGTCAAACAAAAATTTCAAAATGAATCAAAGGTTAAAATTTTCATATATATAATATAAAAAAGAGATAAACATGCCATAATATATAGTCTATTTATCTCTTCTAAAATTCATAACCTCTCTTAAACCTTGGAAATCTAAACCAATTTTGATAGAAGAATCACTCAAAAACCTTTGAATAAATAAGCACCATATTTGCATCTCTTAAATATCTTCCTATTCTTTTGATCTTCATCTTTAGATAATATGGATCATCTAGAAAATCCACAGCCATTGAAGGGAGATTCATTGTTATTTAAATCTCTATTAAATCCACCATAACCACCTATGTATCTATGTCCTTCTCCACGACCTCCTTCACGTCCATCTTTATTTTTTGCTTCCCTCATTGGTAAACTAAATGTTTCATTTTTTATTTATGTTATGTTCATTTAGAGTTTATGTAGAACTCTATAAGAAATTAATTCTGTTGATAGTAAACCATGTTTTGGTTTTAAAAAAAACAAAGGAACTAGTCTATCAGTTGGGAACTGGTTAATTAGTTGAATTAAATGATTCAATTGACCGGTTCATAAATTATTGATAAGTTAAATTTGTAGAATTACTTTCTTATTCAAAATATGTTTTCTTTTAATTAGTTTAATTAACTGTCTAGGATTTTAGACCTATAAATAGGCTTATAATCTAAAGTATAAAGCATAAGTGTAATAGAGAGAAAATGTATATTAAAGAGAAAACACTTAATGAAACATTCCTTCTTTTCAAAAATTATTCTTGTTATTTAGTTTTGCTTATTGCATTAACATCTATAAACTCCTACCACACTTATTTTCTTTCAACAAGTGGTACCAAAACTTGTTTTTTATTGTTTGATATGACCAATACAAACTTCTCACTTTAATATCCTTGTTTGGAAAAAGACAATTCTAAAATTTAGTGTATTCATATGAAAGCTTAACAAGGTTCTTAAGATGTGTGGGAAACAATTAAAAAAGGCTTTGAGGAGCCTATAAAAACATTGACTTCAGCTTAAAGAAAGGTCATGCAGAAGTGTGAAAGGAAGATCAATAAGCACTCACAATTATTCACTAATGTTTAATGATGTCACTTTTAAGATAGTGCCCAGCAAAACAACCACCAAGCAAGTATGTGAAGTTTTGCAACAATCAAACCAAAATGTTGATAATGTCAAAAAGGTACACTTGTAAAAGTTGTGAGGAGGTTTTAAAAAGCTATATATGTTTAAATCGTAGAGTATTTTAGATTACTTTGCTAGCAGATTACTTTGCTAAAGCATTGACTATATACAATCAAATGAAGAGATGTGGGGAAGAGATAGAGGAAACATGTGTGCTAGAAAAGATCATAGCTCATTATAAAAAAAAAGTTCCAGTATGTTATAGTTATAATACAGGAATCATAAAATATGAATTTTCTAAAAATTCAAGGTCTCATGGAAAAACTACAAGCCTATAAAAAGAAAATCATTATAAGAAAGAATTTTTAGAAAATTTGAGATGCATGTTTGACTAAACAAAAATTCAATATTACAATTATAAAAAGATAAGTTATTTTATTAAGGATTATTGGAATCCAACTAAAAGGATCAAAGAGAATGTCAATCTTGTTGTAAGCCAAAAATAATGAATGTAAGCCAAAAAAAAGATGTGGTATCTAGATAATGGTGCTAGCAATAACATATATAGAGCTTGATGAATCAATTAAAGGTTTGTCACCTTTACAGATTATTTAAATGTTTCCATACAAAGAAAATGAATGATTCTTATTAAATTAAAAATTGTATTTATCAATTTATTGGTGATGTCCATTATATCCCAGTTATAAAAAGCAATATACTAAGTTTGATATAATTATTGGAGAGAGTTAGATTAAGATGAAAGATTATATTTTGATGTTATTTGATACTCATAAAGTTATAATTGCAAAGTAACCATAACAAAGAATAGAATATTTTTGTTAAACATATAGATGGATGTACATAAATGATTAAAGACATGTGTGAAAGATGAGACTTGTTTTTAATGTATGAGACTTGGGCATGTAAACTTTGATAGCTTAAAGATGATGACATAAAAGGAGATGTTGAAGGGTCTATTGATTAGTACTCAAAAGTGCATTTTTATCATGGTTTTATAGCATCATTTTGCACTTGAAGTATCAATAACTCTTTAACTAAAGTACGTTTTATAATAATCTATCTAATAATATAAGATACCTTTAATTTGTGCTAAATATCCATTTTAAATACAAGTCTATCATATATAATGAAAGGATTGATTGATGACTTTAAGAACTTTAATTGCAAAGGCAAAGAGAAACATGTGTATCCATAAAAGGCCTACGACATCGAGAATCCAAAAAATGATAATGTTTTCAAGGTAAATGGATAACGTCTGAAAGTTTACTTTGACAATTTTTCAGTTGAACATGACTCTATTGAATTGGGTGATCCTGTATATAAAAATTGATTATTATTATTATTATTGAGTGATTTTTGTTAATTTCTCTTACCCCGGTCAAATGACGGATAACGGTACTCCATGACTTAAGTCGATTCTTTAAGTTTCCCACAATAACTGATATCTATATATACATTTCTGCAATTCTTTGAATCTCTTTTCCAATTCTCATTTGAAAATGGACACTAATCTTGCAAAATTGAAAAAGTATTTTACCGCTCTATCTTAGAATGCGATTACAAAAATTTACCGTGCTAGATGTGCAAGATTGAGATTGTTAATGAATCATAGAACTCCTGAACATATTCGCTGGTTGATTAAAGTAAAAGTCTGATTATCAGGTGAGTCCTCTAACTCCTTCATTTCACGCATGCCTGTAATAGGTAAAAGCACTTTTACAAAGAAACATTGTGCAAAACGACTAAAAGTTTGTCATCGATGTGCTAAATGAACTTATAATACACAATGTCGTTCTTTAGGAATGGTATCTATAAACCGTGAAGATAAAATACAATTCATTAAGGATGGCTTGAGTAAGGAGTCTTTAGATAACCTTATATTGACTTTTGAGACGCATCCTAGTGGAGATGTGCATCATACAATTCATGATTTATGATCGCTATTTCATAAAGAACATGATTGACCTAGTCTTGGGAATCTGACTAAAAAAGACCCCGTTTGCCAGTTTTTAAGAAAACTGGATGGAAAGCCTATCCCCAACCCATAGAGGGCGTTTAAGTCGTTCTTGGACATAAAACCAAGGAAAGATTTGAGTCACAATCACAACTACTTATACATATACATTTTTTTAAAAGTAAATAAATAAATAAATAAAGAGAGAGAGAGAGAGAAAGACTCTAGCTGGCCTACATATAGGTGGTATGATTGCCTTTCTAATTTCTCATCTATAAAACTCTCTTTTCCTTCCTTTCATTTCTTTTCAACCCATACATTCAACAAATATCAAAGTGTGTAGAAATGGCAAGTTCCTCAGGTCATCACATAAGAAATATTTGTGTTTTTGGTGGATCTAGTCCTATAAAAGAAAATGAGTTTTTAGAGTCAGTAAATCATCTTGGTCAAGTGCTAGCTGAGAGAAAGATTCATTTAGTATATGTGTGCTAGTTGTATTTTTTAATAAAAATATAGATTATGTTGTTAACTTGTCAAATAAATATCATACAAAAGGCCTGAATAACATAACTCCAGAAAAAGTATGATATGGAAGAAAGATAATCTTGATAATCTTTGTGGGTTATGATAAAAAGCTAAGGGATGTAAACTTTACAACCTTGGTGAAGAAAAGATACTGATTAGTAAAGATGTCAAATTTGATGAAGAAAAAGTATGGGATATGAATGTATATGATGGTGAGAAGTATGGATTTCTACCAATTCTTGATAAGAAAAGATATGAAGATTATAAAAAACTTGTTACACCTTTACAATCACTTATGAACTCAACTTCACCTTTACCTTTTTCTTCTTTTAATGAAAGTTTAAGTAGTGGCAACCCACGTACACTATCAAAAAAGATGAAGAGCCTTGATGATTTGTATAAGGTAATTAATCCAATTGATGATGATTTAACATTATATTATCATTTTGACATATGTTAATCTATAATATTTGAAAACAAAACAATAAACGATGAAAAGTGAAGAATTGTTATGGATAAGTGATTTGCATCAATTAAGAAGAATGACATATAAAAACTAGTTCTTAGACCAAATAAAAAGAATCCAATAGATGTCAAATAGATCTATAAAAAAAAAGAAAAAAAGAATGTCAAAAGAGAAATAGAAAGGTATAAGACAAGATTGATAGCAAAATGCTATAATTAAAAGCAAGAGATTGATTATGATGAAATTTTTGCTCTAGTTTCTAGATTGGATATCATTCCTTTAATAATTGTCACAACTGACTAACATAGATGGAAGATCTTTCAAATAAATATCAAGTCAACCTTTTTAAATGACTTTCTTGAAAAATAGGTCTATATTAAGCAACCTATGAGTTATAAAATGTATGAACATGAAAACAAGATTTTAAAGTTAAACAAAGCCTTGTATGGATTCAAGCAAGCTTTAAGGGCTTAGCATAATCATGGTTATTTTTTAAAAAATAAATTTGTAAAATTGCCCTATAAATACATTATTTATGTAAAGATAAAAAAAAATGATACTCTTATTATATATTTGTATGTAAATGAATTAGTCTTTACAGAAAATAATCTAAAGTTATTTAAAGACTTTAAACAAGCGAAGATTAATAAGTTTGAGATGACAGATATTGATATTATAACCTATTTCTTGAAAATTAAGATAAAACAAGAAAAAGATAAAATCTTTATGAATTAAGAGATGTTTGCAAAAGAGATTGTCAAGAAGTTCAAGAAAGATTGTGCTCAAGTGAATACTTTTGGCTTGTGTTAATGATATTTGTCAATAGTTTTGAACTTGTGAATTATAGTGATTGTAATTGGGCTGAAGATATATTGGACACATAAGATTTACATAAAGTTCAGAAAAACAATTTATAATCACATTATCAATTTGTGAAGCTAAATATAAAACTACTACAACATGTCTTTGTTATTTTATTAGCTAAAAAAATTATTGAAGAAGTTGCGAATGTCACAAGATAAGCCAACAAAAATTTATGTAGACAACTCATCATCATTGTCTTAGCAAAGAATTTAATACTTCATGACAAAAATAAGTGTATTAGTATAATATTTCACAACCTATGAGATTACATTACAAGCAAGAAAACTGAAACCACATATTCAAATATTCAAGATCAAGTTGTAGATATTTTTACAAAACCATTAAAATATAATATTTTTATTAAAATAAGAGACATAATAGTAATTACAAAAAAACCAAGTTTACAAAAAGATATTGAAAGTAAACCAAATTTCAGTTAATCGGTTTAAAATTGATATAATTACTTTTTTTATTTATAATAAAGTTTAGTTTAATTCTTTAATTATTTAAAATTTATAAATAAATAAAACGGTAATTAGACTTAAATATAATAGAGATAATGTATATAATAAAGAGAAAATACTTCATAAAATATTCTTTCCTCTCAAACATTATTTTTAATTTTAGTTTTGCTCATTGCCGCCTGTGAACTCCTACGACACTCATTTTCTTGCAACGAATCCATCTTCAATCGTTAATGGTGGGGTGGACACGCTAGGCAAGTTGAAGCCAAGTATCCCACTTTGCTTTTCAAGCAGCAACTTACAACATATGTAGAAAAAAAAAATTATGGAACGATTAGGGATAGTATGAAGAAAGAAATGAAGAAAGGGGAGCGAGTAGCCTACTCTTTAGGCATTAATTCTGCCCATTGGAAGAAGACAGAGTTAGCCTTTCTATATGGAAGTCTATTAAGGGAAATCAACTAGATGTAAAAATCCCCACTGCACAGCTTTATCAGGATTGTGGAAGATGCCATGGCAGGGATGCTGACAGAAAGGCGACCTCAAGATTTCCCAGCTAGAGTTACAGCAATCCTCGAAGGTGATTTATGAGTTCAACTATATGATGCGGCCTTGCCATCAAATCAGCCCTGATGACGGGGAGAATAAGAAATTGTGTTAGACGCACAGAGTGAGAGAAATGGATTTCGAGATTGCTAGGGATTTTCTAAACAAGGTGAGGATCGAATGTGTTGTCAGTGAGATTTTGAGGTCTTTTTTTTTTTATTCTGGACTCAAAAACCTTCGAACAAATATAAAATAAAATATAATCAAATTATTGGAGATTTTTGGTAATTACTATTTTTTTAATTAACCAATAAATTTGTGTAGGCCAAAAGAAAAGGAGAAGGAAAAAAACAAAGGAGCCGTACTGTGCCCCCCCCAAAAGGGCTGAAACATTGAGAGACGAGACATGATAGGAAAAGAATCTGCGTATGCAGGGAAAAAGCAGACTGTATTCGAAGGTGAAGCATGGTTCCTCGTGCTTCTCTGTCCCGCTTTCACCGTAGCCCTATTATTTCCTGAGGGGAAACATCTGACAATAAAGATGGCCAGCTCCCTGACAGCGGAGGCTCCTGTCGACACATGCTAGCTAGCACAAATCATGAGTGGCATCTCTTGCTGTTTATGAGCTTGTTGCTACCGGAGCCATCGTTGAAACTGCGTCTGGTCTCTAACACTAGGCATACGGGGACCATCTATGATTCTAACAATGTTGTTAAAAAAAAAAAACAGTTAGATTAAATGTCTCAAAAGGAAATAAAATAACAAACGATTTACGTCCTTTCACTTCAAACTAGCCTTGATTTTGCCTCTTCTTTTTTACTTTTTAGTTTTTGTTACTCACTCACCCTTCCGCACATTGTGTAATAGTGGGAATTGTACGAACCTCAGGCTTTCCAGAGACAACAGTGACGCAATCTTCACAGCCTTGAGCTCGCTCATCGGCGATGAGCGGCCTTATATGAAGAGCAACTTTAACACAGCAATTCTCTCCTCCGTTAGAAGCAGGAGAAGATGAAGGAGAACGAGAAGAAGAAGCTTCCATTGACAAATTAGAAAGAAACGAGAAGAAGAAAAGGAAGTCACAGATTTTATTCTTCTTAGCTAGAGGAGAAATTTTACAAAGGTTATTATGTTTGTGAAAAGATCAAAGGAAAACAGTTCTCATTGTCTGAGAAATTGGAGAACTTTATGACAAGAAAGTGATATAACAACCACAACAGCAAATAGTTGCAGGCGGTTGATAGGAAGAAGAAGCTGGTGGAGTTGAGAGTACTGTGTACAATAGATAGCTTAGTTTGGCTTGGTTACAAAGAGAACGGGAGAGAAGGGGTTGAGGGGGGATTATTGTTTTTGTGTTTTAAAAGTAATTTTAAAAAATTTAAATTTATTTATTTATTTTAAATTAATATATTTTAATATTCTTATAACATTTTAATATATTAATATAAAAATAATTTTTTTAAATAAAAAATATTATTATTATTATATATTTTAACATAAAATAATTATTTAAAAAATAATCACAATAACACCGTCAACTAAATTCTTAACAGCAAAACAGTAGCTGATCTTTTTTGCTAGTGCCGCATTACTAAACACGCCGAAATAGTTTATTTAATGCATAATACATATGTTTTTTAAAATACATCAAAAATAAATAAAAAAATTCAATATTAATACACTAAAATTATTACAAAACATTAAAAAAATATTAATTTAATATTTTAAAAAATAAAATAAAATTTTAAAACGCATGTGAAAACAAAACTACTCAACTGCCATACTCCAACCACCACCATTTTCCTTAGCCTTCACAAACTCCGGCAGGCCTCACGGTTGGTTTGGTAAACATGTCATGACGCTCTTTCCTATTTTGCCCTCTAAGGCCAGCTTCTCTCTCTCACACACCTTCTTTCTTTCATGTTCTTGTCCTCTCCGTTTCTTCTTTCGCTATTACCGCTTTACCCCTCTTGGATTTCCATTTCTTCAAAGTCTTTCCTTTTCCCTTTTTCCCTTTTCCTTTCTGTTTTTCAGGGGGATTCGCAGACCAATTCTTCAAAAGGAAAACAAATTTCAGAAGCAGTTTTGGAACGCGCGTGAACAGAATTTCTTAAAAATCTATTTTTTATTATTATTGTTATTGTTATGCTAATATTAAAAATATATTTTTAATATATTTAAAAACATTTAAAAAAATTGCATTGCACTTTTTAAAACACGTTAAATATATACACCTGGATTGAAGTTTTACTAGAATAAAAAAAAAAAGAGGAGTATTTATTTTCTTTGAGAGACCAAGTTGGCAAGTGTATGTTGGTAATAAGAATAACAGCGCGTATAACGATGTTTGTGTTTCATGATTGTCCCCGAAAATTTGGTAGAAAAAAAAGGAAGAACACAGCACACAACCCACGTCATGTCGAATGATACTAGTTGCCGTGCCTGCGCTGCTGTGGGCTTATGACATATATTTATATGTTATTATATATTTGTAGAAAAGATTATATGAAAAAAATATTATTTTAATTTATAATATTTCTAAAAAAAATAAATTTTTAATCAGTTTAATATTGAAAAATAAAATAAACAAAAATTATAGAAAATAAAAGAAAAAAATCATGTAGTAAAACATTTTAGCAATCTATAGTGTTTTGTAAAAAAATATACAGTTATAATTTTCAATAAACTCAATATTAAAAACATAAAATTAATAAATATAATTTTTTAAAAAAATCATAAAAAATCAAAAGAGAAAAACTATGCAAAAAAAATACTATAGTAATTTATAGTGTTTCATGAGAAACTCCATAGTTAAATTTTTAATCAGCTAAATATTAAAAATAAAAAAATAAATAAAGATAATCTTTTAAAAAAATTATAATAAAAAATAATATGAGGAAACACTTTAGCAATTAATGGTGTTTTAAAGAAAAAATTATAAAGCTAAATTTTCGACTAACTTAATAAAAAAAATAAATTCGACATAAATAATTTAAAAAAAATCAATAAAAAATCATGTTAGGAAACACTGTAGTAAGAAAAAATCATGTAAGGAAATAATGGAGTAATTCACAATATTTTTTTCAAGAAAAAAATTACAATATTAAATTATCAACAAGCTCAATATGAAAAAAAATTAACAAAGATAATTTTAAAAGAAAAAAAAAGATCATATGATGAAATACTGTAACAATCAACAGTGTTTTTTTAAAAAAATTATAAAGCTAAATTCTCAACAAACTTAATATTTAAAAAATAAAATCAATAAAAATAATTCTAAAAAAACACAAAAAAAGAAAATTTTATAAAAAAAAACATGTAAGGAAAGCTAAAACTAAATTCTCAAAGAGTTTAATATTAAAAAAATAAATTCAACAAAAATTTTTTTAAAAAAAAATATAGAGAAATATTATAACAAAATAAAAATCAATTGAAAAAAATATTGTAGCAATTTATAATATTTTTTAATAAAAAAAATTATAAAGCTAAATTTTCAACTAACTTAATATAAATTTTTTTCAAAATTATATAGAAAAATATTATAACAATTCACAATATTTTTTTAAATTATAAAATTAAATTTTCAACAAGTTCAATATTAAAAAATAAATAATTTTAAAGAATATTTTAAAAAAAAAAGTAAATTATGAAAAAAATATATAAATAAAAAAAATATTAGTACAATAAAAAAAAATAAAAAATGTAGGGACTGTACTGTCCTCGCTTCTTTTAGAGTATTGTTTATAATCTCCATAAAAAAAAAAATAATAATAAGCCACATGCCTTCCCCATTCTAATTCACTTGCATCCGAGCAATAATTCGAAGACGTTCGAATAATGAAACAAAATAGTTCTTCAACGGTTCATGTCACCATGCTAAATCGGATTCAGAAGAAAAAAGTGAGAACAAATTGCATTCTTTATGCATTTGCACTTAAGAAGCAGAGCAGAGCTAGAACTTAAATATATAAAGATAATATTTTATTATTTTTTAAAAAATTATTATTATATTAGCATATAAAATAATTCAAAAACACTTAAAAATTAATTTAAAACTAAAAAACCTCAATTTTTAAAAACAATGAGGACAACAATTACAAATAAAACCTTATTTGTTTTTAAATTTTAAAAATAATTTTTTTAAAAATTGTTTTTTATTTTTTTTTATTTTATAACAATCACTACCATCAAACTTTATAAACCCCATAACATATAAATAGAAAAGCATAACAATTTAAATCCCTATAAAAGCAAAAGCATGTGGAATGCAGCCGTGGATACTATTTTTAATTTTTTATATTAAAATAATATTTTTTATTTTTAAAAACACATTAAAACAATAAAAAATTAATTTAAAGCTAAAAAAAAATTCAATTGCAGGTAAAAATGAAGGGAAAAAGCAGAGAAGAAATTAGGCCATCCATAATCTCAACATACAACATGGCCAGCTCAATCAAGACCACTACCATATATTAATTAGATATATAACATAATTCATTATGTACTGGAACAATACACTGAAGCAAGCCCTTAACCTCAGCTACATTGATAAGCCAAAGGGAGACAGACTCCTAGTTGAAGAGATCAGAAGACACAAATCCTTCACACATCAGCGGTGATGACAGAAAGTGACCAAATAATTCCCACGAGTGCAAGTTGCAATGCTGGTAGGATCATCATAAGCATAAGAGTAGGCCTTAGGGCAAGCTGCCTTGAATATCCTGGAATAAGCAGTCGGCTTGCAAGCTTGAGGGGTACCAAATCTACCAGTACAGCAATACCTAGGAGAATTGAAAGCAAAACAAGCACTCTTGCAAGCCACAACCCTCCTGTTATCTTTTGACCTGACTTGTAGCCCCAATGGACACATCAAGTTTAAGTCACTGACACACCCTGCATAGCTACATTTCCCAGATCCTTTAAATGGGGTTATAGAGACTGCAAGATTGTAGCCATCTACAAGGCTCACGTCATAGAAATCTTGTTCTTTGCCTAGGGTGATTTCTGCTAGTGTGGCTGGGGGGGTGCCCCCAATGCCATTGCAGTAGAGGGAGCCACCACAGTCTCCAGTGGCGCAACGGCCACGCCCAGAGGCATCAAAGGAGCAGCCATGGCGACCCCAGAAACGGCCGGACCAGAGTGGTGGGATGTGGAGAGTGTATGCCTTGTTGGGTGGGAGCTTGAAGCCTCCACGGGCCAGTATGGGTTTTCCTGCGCTTGGTTGGATACCTGGCCACACTGGATGCGTGCACTTGTTGTGTAGTGTTATTGTTGTCGATGAGACCTCTACATTATGCAACAAGAAAAATATTTAGAAGGTTAATAATCAACAATTTAAGAAATAACTAAGAGAGCATATAGGCTCCTAATACTCTGCAATTAGAGGCAATATGATATGTTCTAGGCCAAACTATAAATAACAACACATACAAATTAAAGGAAAATTTGTGAATGCTAGATCTTTGCTTCGGCTTAAGAAAGCAGGCAAAAAAGGACTTGGAAGTAAAGAGGGCACAAGCTAGTACCTGAAATGTGGGAGAACATTGAAGTGAAGAGCAAAAGAGAGAGCAGAGATCTCAGCATTACTGCCATGGTGGAAGACTGAGGGAAGCTGGTGAACACCCAGAAAGGAGTTGAGGATAGCGAAGAAGAAAGAGCTCTCTCTCTCTCTATTCTTTTAAGTTGCTTACAATTAGCCTGGTTTTTATAGAGCAAAAAAACACGACGGTAAAGTAGTGAGTGGCAAATTTTACTGTCTTACTGGCTGTTTTTTTTTTTTTTTGAAAAGCCATTAAGTAGGTTGAAAAGGGGGCCAATTTGATAGATCGAGGTGAGAGTTACATCAGTGAAAGTCCCTTCTCTCTTCACTGTCAAAACCTCTAATTTCAACCAATGCTCTGTGCAAAAGGGAGAGTGACGATGGAGAAACTGCACAGCTTTCAAAGTCACGTTGGAGAGGACAGTGGGAGAGATGCTGTCTGCATTCCACAACAAAAAAAAGAAGAAGAAAAGAAAACCTGCTCACATGCCGTAGTGGCTTCCTTGTACTCCGATGCGCAAATGGAGCCCTCTGACTAGTCACCCTGCAACTACATCTCCCATTTCTTTGCTTTTTCCCTCTGGCTTCCATCAATGAAAAGCAAGTGTCTTTTTACAGTGAAAAACCATTTGTCAGGTAGTTCAGTAACACCGCCTTAGGAAGGTAGAATAAATGTTACCTCGCGGTTTTTTGAAAATTATTTTTAACTTTTATACGTTTTACTATGAAAATATAAAAAAATAATTTTAAATAAAAAATTAAATTTATAAAACACAATTGAAAAACCACCTAAAAATAGGAGTAAGATTGACTCCAATTTGTGACATGTTATATTTAGCTATTCAACGAATTTAAGATTTTTGAGATTGCAGTGTGATATTTTTTATTAAATTAAATTTTTAAATTTTTTTATATTGTTTAAGAAGGTGTTTAAAGAGGATATCTCATGGTTTTTTATAATAGTAATATATAAAAATAATATTTTTTTATTTTTTAAAAATTATTTTTAACTTTTATACTTCAAAATAAATTTTACCATTAAAATATAAAAACATTAATTTAAAATAAAAAATAAATTTAAAATTATACAAAACAATCTTTAAAACACAATATTGAAATCATATAAAAAAATTAAAAAGAGAGTAAGATTATCTTTCTAATATGTTATATTGAACTATTCAGCAGATTCAATGGCTATTTATTTAAGAAATTATATTTATATTTGAAGTAAAATACAACAACCTTTCTGATAATTTTAAAAACACAGTTTGTTATATATAGTAGATTTATATAGATTTTTTTTAAAAAAAATATGAGTTTATGAAAAGTTTCATTATTTATTGGATGTTTATAGTGAAGTGTGACTTCATTGTTCTCGTGAACAATGAAGTTACTCTATCTATTATTTTGGCTTGACCATGTCTTATCTAAAACTAAATGCATTGAATTGAGTTTGTTCTATTTAAAAAAAATTATTTTTATTTTTATTTTTAATTGTGTTTTATTTTAAAAATTAGAAGGAAATTGCTTGATGACATAGCATTTATAAAATTTGGTCACAATCTCAATTTTGTTTTTGCAAAATCTGACCCAATTAAAAAGATCAATTTTTATTTTTAATTGTGTGTTATTTAAAAAATTAAAAGAACATCGCTTGATAACGTAGTATTTATATAATTTGATTGTAATCTCAATTTTATTCATAATAATATTTTACATGATGTTGTTGTGCACTTAAAAAATCAAGAAAATTATAGTTTTTGTCGGATGGATTGCGTACGTGATGAAATTATAAATTGTTTAATGAAAGAATAAAAATATTTAATATTAATATTGTTTATTTCATAATGTAATAACAGTAGTTAAATCAATAATATTTAAATTAAAAATTATCAATATGTATATATGTTACAACCTCAATTTTTTTTTAAATAATTAAATACATTAAACTATTTTTTTTAATTTTAATTTTAATCATATTTGTAACTAAATATATATAAATTTTAAACCAACCTAATACTTTTTGCAAAACAACTTTATTTAAACCATAATCATAAAAATTACTATAATATTAAATTTTTTAAAATATTAAGGTTTTTGAGATTTTAGTGTAATGTTTTTTTTTGTTGATAAGAAAAATAATTTTGAAAAAATAAAAAATATATTATTTTAATATAATTATAAATGAAAATGAAAAAATATATATTAAGAAAAATTATGGTAAAGTTCGATGTGCACTTGGAGAAAGAGAGACAGAGGTAAAGCAAAGCCCAAAAGCACTTGTACCCCACCAAAGAACTTTCGTTTTTGTTACCTACCAGGCTATGATTGGTTCGCATGGGAAAATGATTTGCTGGGGAATTACTTTACCCTATGCGCTAATTATTTGTAAACAAAATAATAGTTACTAATGATGCTGTTTTTAGTCAAACTTTGCCGAGTTGGTTATCATTTACTGCGATATTGTATTTTAAAATATTTTTTTATTTTAAATAATATTAAAATAATATTTTTTTAATTTTATTTTTCTTATCAACACATTAAATTTTTAAAAAAAACATTAATGTTTTTTACCGCTTTGTAAAAGCGATCAAACCAAACTTCTAATTTTACAAAAGAACTACTTTTGGCACCTGTGTTATTTAACTAAGTCATAATATTTCTTAATTTATAATATGTTATTTAGAGTTATTTATAAATTGATGGATTTGAATGTTTATTAAATAAATATGTTTTAATTAAAAGATTTTTATATGAATTTAGTAAGTATAATTAAACTCGTTATGACTTGAATCTAAATTAATAATCCAACATTAAAAAATTATATAAGTTATTTTTAATAAATCTTATCTTTTTTCCATATCATTGTTTATTAAAATGAATAAAAAAGATAATATCAAAAAAATAATTAATAAAAATATTAATTAATCATATTTTAATAAATATAGCCTTTTTCAATATTATCAGTATTTGTTACAAATAAAATAAAAAACAATGAAATATATTAAATAAAAAAAGAATATTGAAAAATAACTAATAATTAAATTTAATAATTTAATGAATTTTGAATTATTCATATTTTAGTAACTTATGTTATTTATCACTTATTTTAAAGTGTTTTTGTTACATAAAATATTAATACAATACTTTATAGTTTAGAAGTGATTTACAACTGTTATTTTACGTTATTTAGGATTTTATGTTATGAATAAATAGAAATAAAAAATAAAAAAAATAGAATTAATTATTCATTATAAAACATAAAATTTTGTAGGAATTAATGATTTGAATTTTAATAATCTTACCAATATTTTTAGTATGTATTTAATTATATATTGATAGTCTATTATAATAGTAGTAATATATTTGAGGTATAATAGTAAATCAAAATTGTTTTAAGTAGTTCATACTTGTATAATTATGGATAAATACTCTTCGAATTCGAAAATATAAAGTATTATAAACTATCCACGAAGCCCCACCATTGTGCGACTAATTTTTTATATTATTAACTGCGTTATCTGTGAGAAATAACCTAAATTTTATTTACATGATGTTCTATGAACATCTATTATATTATATTATTGTTGAATGTATTGTAATTTTTTTTATAAGTATTTTTTTTTATTAAATTTTGGTAGAGTTCTATCTAATTTTTCAGTATCAAGTTAAGTTATTGATTTAATTAATTTTTACAATAAACAAATTCAATATTTTCTCATTATCCAAGTCTCTTTTATTTATATTAAACCCAACATGAAAATAAATTTCTTCTTCTTCAGTGTTACTCAAATTAATTAATTATTATATCCTTCAACAAATAATTAAAGCATAATTCAAGACACATATTTATGTTTAAAGCCATATATATCTAAAATAAATCCATAACAATTGTCATGTATTAAAAAAACTAATTTAAAGTTAAATACCTTTTCTTTTATACAAAATTATAGTAAATAATAAAATATAGATTTAATTTTACACAAACAAGACTACAAATATGAGATCACCTACTTGGTATGATGCTATAAGGCATCTAAAAATTTATATAAAATTTAATATCATCGGTGTATATTCATTAATCAAAGCATTAGCTTCATTAATTCAAAAATTAGTTTTTATAATTATTCATTTAACTAAGGATTTAGTTCTATTTATTAAGATAATTAATTTTTTCAATTACACATTAACTAAAATACTAATGTTATTATAAGGTTAACTAGTTTCTATAACAATTTAATATGTATCAAATAATATTAACATAGATTTAAGAAACTTTATATTCACAATTAATACTTTAATTTTAGAATGTTAAATACCTACATGATGTTTAAGCATGTGAACTAGTCCCTTCATATTGAGTGGGTTTTATAGCCTCTCTTGTTTTAATAAAAATATTATCATTTGTTATTCTATCCTTAACTTACTTCAAATTTTAATTTAAAATGACATATTACAATTTCATATATTTAAGATTATCATCTTTAATTATTTGATTTATATTTATATTTTTTATTACTTTTATTATTAAATATTAAATTAAAAACAATCTTAAAAAATATTAAAGTTATCTTCTTCTAGCTAACTTAACTGAACTTTATCATTTAAAAATACTAATCAATATTTGAAATATATGTAAAATTAAAAATTTAGTTTTGTGTATAGTTTATTTATTCCATATGCTAACATATACGGCTACAACTTTATTAGAAAGAAAAAGACCTTGTTTCAATTAAAAAAAATCCAAAACTACTTTTATTACAACATCTAAAAATTATGTAACAAAATTCAATCTTATCTTTCTTGGTTTTTAACTCATTTATGATGTTTTATAACTTCAATTTAAATGAGGTTAGTTTTGTTAGAAAGCTAAATCCCTAACTTCCACTTTAATGAATAAATTTATTTCAATTTTTATTCGGAAGTTGGATGATGAAGTTGTTTAATTTTTCAATTTTTTGGTGACATATAACAAAGTATTTTTATTTGTTTTCTCACCATTCAATACAATTACTTTTTTTTTACCTAACTTATAACATTGTTAACCCTATCACCCTAATAATTAACCAAAACTAATAACATCCTTATAAAAAGAGCTAAAATTCTCTCACTAAAAGCACATTTATTTTCTCTACATTCCTTCATTTATATTCCTTCAATATAACACAAAAATTTCATAATTTCCTACAAACTTATAATGTTCTTAACTCAAAGCATAACCAACATTTTGTTATAAATTAAACATAAATTTTTTATTCCTTTTTAATTCATTTTATATGTTTAACACAAGCTAAAGTAGTTATAAACAAATAACATCAACAAACTTATAATGTTCCTAACTCAAAGCATAATTTTTTTATTTTTTTTATTTTATATATTTAACAAAAGCTAAAGTAGTTATAAACATACAACATCCATATACTGTTTTGAAAATTTTTCCTTTTTTTAATGGTCGACACCACCATCCTTCACAACCTTAGGATTTTCTTCTTTAATTGTTTATTATTTCAAGTTGTTTTCATTCATTTCCATCCTAATTTCATTAAACAAGGCCAATTTCTTATTTTCAATAATTTTATCCATGAATCCTAACCTAGAATCTACAATTTATACATCAATTCTTATTCAATCTAACTAATGTAGTCAAGTTTAAAACCTTTTATCTAGTGATAAAGTGATCTTCAATCCTTAACCATTCAAAACTTTTCGACGCTTCTTCTTTTCCCTTCTTGGTTGGCTTCTTCGCTATCTAATTTCTTAATTTCTTTTATGTATTTTCCTTTTGTTTTTTTTTTGAAGTTATTTCCCTCGTTACCTATTCTAAATCTTACAAAACCCTTTTAGTTTTGTTGATTTTTCTCTTAAATTTTGGTGTAAAGGTTTGAATATCCTTTTTCCTTCTTTATTGTTGTTAGCTTGAAAAATTAGGGTATTTAAAGCCTCATCTCTTGATATTTACATATTGACCCTGTTTATTTAGTTATTTCATCCTTGTCCCCATCTATTATCTTTTCTAGCGACTAGTGCTATATACTCTTTTGTTTTTGTTTTTTTTTTAATTTCATCTTTGGTCATTGAATTTTATACCTCTAATTTAATTTAACTTATTCTATCTTTAGGTTACTATTTGTTGTAACCTAATTTTGGATTCACTAAGATTTTTTTCAAATGTTATTTTATTTTATTATTCATAAAAAATCAAACAAAAAATTAAGAAAAAAAGTTTTAAAATTTAAAGATATATTTTTTTGGGTCAACCGTATCTTTCCATCAAAACCGAGTCCATCAGGTCAATACAAGTCAAACCATGTCGACCAGGCTAAAAAATAAGTTTCAGGTCGTTTCGGGTCAAAATATCATTTTTTATCAAAACCGAGTCCATCGAGTCAATACAGGTCAAACCATGTCGACTAGGGCAAAAAATAAGTTTCGGGCTATTTCGAGTCAAAACGATCATTTTGGATCAAAACTGAGTTCATTGAGTCAATACGGGTAAAACCATGTTGACCAAGCTAAAAAATAAGTTTCGGGTCAAAATCATCATTTTCGGTCAAAATTTAGTCCACCAGGTCAATATAGGTCCCACCATGTTGACTGAGATAAAAAATAAGTTTCATGCCGTTTTGGGTCAAAACCATCATTTTTTATCAAAACCAAGTCCATCGGGCTAATATGGATCTAACCATGTTGACCAAGATAAAAAATGAGTTTCAGATCATTTTGGTTCAAAACTGTTATTTTTTATCAAAAACCTAGTTCACCTAATTGATACTTATAGAAATTTTTTTTAGTGTTCCAACATAATTTTCAATAATTAAAAATGATTTTTAGCGGTTGAAACGAGTTTTTTTAATATTAATTTGAGTTTTTATTTTTACCCTTATAAATATTTATTATTATATATAATAAAAAAAATCAATAATACAAAATTTTTAACATATTAGGTGGAGTAATTTACTGATGGTAGGTAGGACAGCTGTAACATTGAAATTTTTGTCTAAAGCAAATCGTGCTACTATTATTTGAGATTATATGTCCCCTCCTCGTTGGTTATAAATAACCAGTGAAAATGAGACACACGAGAAAAAAAAAAGAGAGAGATGAGAAAAGAAAGAAAAAGTATATATTTTTGTTTACTATTACATTACAATTCAAGTTTTTTTTTTCTTTTCTTCATGCGAGTAAGATATTGATTTTAAAAAAAATAAGACTTATCAAAAATATCATATCCGTTAGATCTAATAGTTTTTAGTTTTGAGCCTTTGATTTAATAGGATACAATAGGCCTTACCACAGTAGATTAAAATCTAAATCTATCTTAGCCCTTAAAACAATCTGCCTTTTGATCTCCCATTTTCGGTCGTTTAAAGCCTCTAAACCACTACAAAAGGGTTAATCACCTCATCTAAAGAAAAGCCCAGGCTGTTTTCATCTCTCTCTCTGCCTCATCTGGCTAGAAAAAAGGCCATGATTTTTATCGGCCACCTAAAGTTTCAAACGAACGATTCTTCCTCGTCAGCCATCAATAAAAGTCGAAACCACCGTCATTAAAATCCTCTCCCTCAGATCTATCAGAATCAACTATTTTTTGGCTAAAAATCTCGCCAGGAAATTTCACCGCCTCCAACAGTAACCGCACGTGAGTCACTCGTGTCACAAGGGGTATTTTCATAATTTTTTGAGAAATTCAAGGGTATTTCAGTCTTTTACATATACAGTGGTACTCAAGTAATTTTTTATTATTCCTTATGGTATTTTTGATATTTTTATGTATAAATGCTTGTAAATTCTTTTACATGAAAAAAAAACCAAAAATAAATATAAAAGGAATAACGATGCAGGTCCAACACCCATCTTATCATGCCATCGTTCGTGAGTTCAAAGCCCAATTCTCAAGTATGGTTATATCCATTTCTCAAGGATATCAAAATAATTTTTGTTTCATAAATGAATATTGTTTGTCGACACGTCTCTTTTATTTACAGAAATGGATCAATGTCAAAAATTTAAATACCAAATATGGATTATATCTATTATTTCTTTTGGTAACCCAAATGTAATTCTTCTTTTTAGGGATAAACATCAATATTTAGATGAGTCTCCTGGTTTTTAGGGACTGATATCATTTTTGAAGTGTCTCATATGAATATTGTTTGTCGACACATCTTTTTTATTTACAGAAAAAAAGGATCGATGTCAAAAGTTTATATACCAAATATGAATTATGTCCCTTATTATTTCTTTTATAACTCAAATATAACTCTTCTTTTTAGGGACAAACGTCAATATTTTAGACAATTCTTCTAGTTTTAGGGATTGATGTTATTTTTTAACGTATCTTCTATTTTTAGGGACCAACGTTAACCATCTTTAAAAAATAATGCAAATAAGCTCAAAATGTAATAGCATTTAAATCAAATAAAAAAACACATAAGTAAGGGTAATCTTTCTTTTGAAAGGATGTTTTAAGGGTGATGTCCACTTTCTCTTAATCATAATTAACTCAGTACCTGAATCTCTGAAACCAGTGTTTAATTTTGGATTTCTAGTCCCCTCAAATTACTAGATGACGACTCTAATAAATTTTTTTTTCTCCAATCGAGAAAAATCTTTCTTTTTGTTAAATAAAAAAAAATAGACCCGTCGCCCGACATCGTGTAGCAACACTATTTTAAAAAAAAATATTTTAATTAAGGGTTTGCATTCTCCCTTTCTTAAATTAAAAAAAAATATTTAATTTAATAAAGGTTGTACCTAAATCTAAGAACAGTTCAAGATATTTCCTTTTTATCTTTGATTCCTTTTTTCCATGTTTCTTTCTTAATTTGATAGCTTCTCCATAAAAACTTTATTATAGTTTTTTTTATTTCTAAGGTTTTTTTTTTCACCTTGATTTAACACCTTCACTGGCTTTACTTATATCTTTCTTGATCTTTAATGGAACTTGAGGCAATCCTTGAGAAGGATTTACTTTGACTTTTCACAATAAAAAAACATGGAATACATCATGAATCTTTGCCAAGTATGGGTGCAAAATTAACTTGTAGGCTTTAGGTCTAATCCTCTTTCCAATTTCAAAAGGTTTGATGTATCTTAGTGCTAATTTTTTTTTCATTCTAAAGCATGGTGCTTTTATAGAGTGACATTTAAAAACTTTATCCATTACATTAAGCTCAAGAGGTCTTTGTTTAATGTCTACATAACTCTTTTGTTTGCCTTAAATTGGTTTAACTCTATCCTTTATGATACTCACCGTTTCTGATGTAATCTACACCAACTCTAGATCCATTATCTCCTTTCACTTGTCTTTTCTCAACATATAGGTGTTGAATATTATTGACCATATATGGTATCATAAGGAGGTATCCCCATATTAGTTCAATAATTGTTATTGAAGGTAAACTCTAGAAGTGGTAAAAGGTCTTTCCAATTTCCTTTAAATTCTAATACTCATACTTTTAATAAATTCTTTAGGGTCTATATTTTTCTTTTATATTGCCAATTCTTTAAGGGTGAAAAGTAGTGATTAGATTCCATTTTATTTTTAAAACACGTTGCATACTTAACCAAAAATAAATTGTGAACCTGAGGTCACGATTTGAAATAATTAACATTAGTATTCTATACAATCTTATCACTTCATTCACATATAATTTAACCTATTTATCAATTGACTTTATCATATTTACAAGGAAGCATACCTAGTCAATTGATCTACTATCACACAAACGATATTATTGCTTATTTTTTCCTCTAGAAAAACATGACACAAATTCTATAGTGATGTCTTTCTATTTCCATTAAGGTATCATTAATGGTTACAGGGGCCTTGTTGACTTCTTATGTTCTACTTTTACTTATTGACAAAAATCACATTTAGCCATATATTTAGCTAACTTCTTTTACATATTTGGCCACCAATAAAACTATTTTAAGTCCCTATACATCTTAGTACCCCTATGGTATATCATTATTGTGGGTTGCACATTATATTATTAGATTTTTCTTTTGTTAAAGGTAATAACTAAGAAAAATTGATAATATATAAATTGCAATAATAATAATAATAATAATAAATTTGATTTCATAGCCTCCCTAACCTAATCAATTAAGTCTGAATGAGTGTTTTAACATGTAATACCCTAAAGTCAACTAATTTAAGAGCTATTAGCCCAATACTTGTTAGATGGATTGAGGAGAAAAGTTTAAGGGAATCAAACAATGCACTATCTACAAATCAGTATCTGCAACCCTAATTGTTATGCTTGAAGGGGTATCTCAATACCTGATGCCCTAAGATCAACTGGTCTTAAAGTTATTAGCCGAAAGATCATTATATAGGTTAAAGATACATTATATTTTTAACTTATATGTATATTAATAAAAAAAAATAATCCCAACCCAAGAAAGTTGACCTTAAACATTAAAAAAATAAATTATTTTCTTCCAAGTAAAGTCACATAACTATGTGTTGATATATTAAATACAAAAGAAGGTTTATTAATATCTTGTTTAAGAGGTATTGAATAGATATATAAATTTAATAAGAGTTTGTTTATCTAAATTGATTAATGAAAGTTAAATAATAAATACCTTGTTTTGTAGAATTTGCAAATTATTTTTTTATTTTAATGCTTTGATTACTAGGGACTAGTAATAAGCTTGTTGAGAGGTGTGATTAGTACTTAAAAGTGCATTTTTATCAAGGTTTTATATAATCATCCTTTTGCACTTGAAGTATCAATAACTCCTAAACTAAAGCATGTTTTTATAATAACATATCTAATAATATAAGATATCTTTAATTTATGGTAAATGTTCATCTTAAATGCAGGCCTATTACATAAATAAAAAGATTGATTGATAAGTTTAAGTACTGAAATTGAATGGACAAAGAGATGACCATACTTAAAAAAGAGATGTAAGTGTAGTCCAAACTGGAATACTATTTGGTAATTGGGTCATATCTGGAGCTGTTGATCTTAGATTTAGATATATTTTATATGGATGAAAAGGTAAGATATAGGCCTATAACTTTCATAGGAGTCCAAGATTTAAAAAGACAGTTTTCAAGTCCACATTGTAGCAATAATGAAGAAGTCTAAATTTGTCCTATAACTCAAATACTGTTTAGCGTTCAGCTCATATCTTGAGTTTTAGAAATTCAAATGACCTCAATTTTTTTTCTTATAATGCTAAGACAATTTCTTAGAACTTCAATATGGAGGTTTGGTTGAAATTCTGACGTTATCAATAATATTTTAGTAAGACAAGAAAATAAGAATTGTCATCAAGTCAAGATGTGGTCATCCGCTCATCAATTAGTCATCAAATCAATAGTTCCTAATTTTGACCTATAAATGGAGGTATTTGTTATGCATTTAGGCATTTTGGTTTCCAGATCAAAATTATGTTCTTGCTTTCTCTCTTTGTATTTTTATAATGATTAAGTTTTGCTTCATTAATATCTTATTTATGCCTTTCATATCCTTTCCTTTACTTAGTTAACTTTTATCTAATTTATATTTTTATCTTGTTTATTTATGTTTCTCTCTTTCATTATGTTTAGCTAAGTTTATTATTTCAAGTTGAAAAGGTTACACTAATGGTGTAAGAATAAGTATAGTGTAAACTCAATATGGATTTTAATGCTTGATACTAATATATTTTGTGTTTGTTATCTTGTTTACTTTTAATACTTTGCTTATTAAATGATTAATCTAGATTTGTGTTATATAACACTTGGTACAATAAATACTTATTACTTTCATAGCCCAATCATATGGTATAACCGACACTTGTGCTATGAAAAGAACTTGGTTTATTGTTAATATAAGTTATAATCATGAATACCTGATAATATTTATATGTATTAGCATTATTCAAATAAGATAACTAATATAATCATGTTAATAATTTATAATCTAATTAGAACCTCTTTTGCATATGGTTTTCAATTAAATAATAATAGTTTATACTATACTTGTTTGAAATACCATTAGTGGATCCTCTAAACTTGATGTTTGTTGTTATCATTGTTTTATTCTCACATTGATCTTTCATCTTAAAATTCTTATCAACCTTTTTTTTATTATTATTACTACTATTTTTGTTGTTGTTATTTATAATTTTTATAATTGACCTCTCTGTGGTTCGACTCCGGTCTTGTTAGGTTATTTATTACTTCGACGCTTTTGCACTTCAAAGAAAAGATTAAACTTTTGTTCATGTCAGTAGGAGTGAGGGAGTGGTTCCTCAGACTGGGGAAGAAGAAGAAAAAACTAAGGGGGGCGTTTGATGGATGATTTGAGACCAGGGAATAAGAGAGGAAAAAGCTGAGGAAGGGGAGTAGTGATGGCTAGTCTAGGATTCAACTGTGCCTCCTTTTTTTTGGAAAATATTTTTTTTATAAGGTTTCTGATAATGGCCTTTTCCGAGGTTTCTTCTGCCTCCCTTCTCCTTTTTGCATACACTGAAGTTTGTATTTATAGTACCAAAGTGCTTTTATACGAGAAATAAATTTTCAATGCATTCTCTTTTTTTAAGTTTAAATTTGATTAAGAATCAAATTTAAAAGTGAGTAATTATCATTATTTTGAAGATAAGAAGATAATGAAAAAGTACATTGTAGTCTCTCGTTTTCATACAAGTTGACAAATCACACTTTTCATTGAAATAAATATTTGATATTTTCATTTTATATCTTAAACCTTATAAAATTAAATTAAAAAGTCAATGAGTCAAAATTACGTTACAACATGTGTAAATACCAATTATTGTTTATAAATATATTTTATATTTATTCAAAGACTAATTTAACCCTTACCCAACCTGATTATTAGCAAATACTCTGTATGAAAAGACTAAAATATCCATGGACTCAATCTTTAAATTTATTTAATCTAAAAGTATTTTAGTTCTTTCACTGTGCTTTTAAAATGAAAAAAGATCAACTTACCCTTTGAACAATCTAGGAATGACCAAGTAGGCCTTGTGAAATGAAAATCATATCCCTAATAGCTTGTTCAAAGATTATTATTATTATTATTTTATAAAAAGAATTTCAAATTAGCCATTACACTTTTCTAATAAATAATACTTATATTTGTGCATATTCATAAGCATTGTTCAGCAAACAATGCTTATACATCTTATAAATAATGTTTTTATAAGTATTGTTAGCTTTTGTTAATTATTCAATTTTTTTATTTTCATATTAATACTACATTTTAGGTTTACTAATTTATTTATTTTTGCCTATTGGATCACTCCAACGACTAGACTAGTGCCAAGGACTAGTTTGATAATAATGTATAGTCTTTCATATCATCTTTATTATTGATGTACGCAACATGTTTATGAATCTCATTTTTACTTGAATGAGGTTTTTGAATTTGGATTCATATTGTTTTTTTAAAGAAAAAATTAAACGACCAATATTTGGGTGGTTTTTAGATTCTCCTCTACGCCAAGGGGTCTTCTATTTATATAACTTCCTCCAGAAGTTTTGTTCCATAACCATGCTCTCAACACATTTGTTGATAATCTTTTTCATAATATAAACAAATAATTTTTATTTCATAGTTTAGAAGGAAAAAAAAAGAGAAGAAAAGCAAGGAACCCATTTCAAGGAAAACATGCTACTCTAATATTCTCCTAATATCCATTTTGGTTAGGCAAAATATTGGATGACTAATTACATCTCTTGCTTCTCTCAATGATTTAGCAAATTTGACTATTGATTTTGAGTTATCATTCATAATTTATTTTTAATAATTAACTTAAAAAAACTAAGTTGAAGTAACTTCAAATTAGAAGTATTTTTAGTAAAAAAAAAGATTTAAAATGATTAATTTTTTGATGAAAAGATGTATTATTAGTTAGAATCCAAATATTAAAAGTAAAACATATTAACTTTTGATTAGATTAAAATTTCAAATCAATTTTTTTAATAAAATTTTGATTTAAGTCAAAGATTATTTCTAATATAGCTTTTTTATAAATCAAAAGGTTAAAAAAACAACTTTAATCAATTTACAAAGTCTCAATTTTGATAAACAACCATAGCAATTCATACAAAAGACCAAGAAATAAGATTTTCTCCCCATCAAAGATTGAAAAGGAAACAATAGGATATTCTTAATCCTCACTCCACTAACGTCATGTGATGTTGTTTCAATCTAACCTTCTTTTTTTTTTAATTGTGATGATGTCGCGAAAAGCTTCAAACTAGAATTGGGTTTTGCATAGCTACAAAATATATTGTTTACTAGTCATTATCGTAATCTAGTTGACGTTCATTTAAAAAACCAAGTTTCCTGTCCGAATAGGAAATCTTTCGATACTTAAGTTTAAGGCTAAAATATATGTGAATAGAATATGTGGAGCTTGCTAGAAACCATTTTAGTTTATGTATATTTATGAATTCCAATTCCTAAAACTTAAACATAAAGTAGTGTTGCAAGTAATGTTTAATTGTGCTATTGTTTTAAAAATGTTTGTGCGCGTGTTATATGGTGCTTGTTAAGAAATTATGCACAATGCAATCCGAAATAAATAAAATATATAGAGATGTGTGGTAGGGATATACTGGCTTGATGAGAAAAAAGAAAAAGAAGAGAACCTAGCCATTCAGGCCAAGCTCGAACGACTATGATTTCTAGTCATCTTTAGATGGTGCATAAAACTTATTATGACATTGAAATGTAGCTTTTCTTGGTATGATTGAACTTGTTTTGTTAAAATCTTTCATATTAGAGATGATATGAGCTTTAGTGATTACTTGATGCCTTAATCTTTCTTTCTTTTTTATTTCTTTTTCCTCTGTCTCTGCCCTTGTCTTCGGTGCCACTTCATTCTCTGCTCTCTTCCTAGCAATTGGATGTCTTTGGCTTTTGTTGCTAGTCATCAGATCTGCATAAAAACTGAGGTTTGACTTATGTTCATTATAAATGCGAGTTAAGGGTAAGTCATCTTCCAGTGGACATGAATGGGTCTCTTTGCTGGGAAAATTCCTAGCCGTTTGCGCCAGGCTCAAAGTTCTATGTATGCACATTAGTTAGTTTATTTCAGGAAAACTTCTTCTTTTGTTAGAAACACATTATATTTTCTTTAAATTCATACCAGACCAACTAATTGTATCCATTCCCCCCATCAAATCATTGTCAAGTGTTTTTTTCATGTGTTGTGACTGTAAACATATAGCATCATGTACAGATTTCGAGTGAAATTGATCATTATATAGCATGGGATAAAATTAAAAATCATATAATATATTAGGGATGAGCTTTAGGTTTTTATTTTTTCATTTTTCATTACACAAAGTATAGTGTTACGACATTCTAGAAGAAGGAAAACTATTGTCTCAATTTCTAACCAAATGCTATCGTGAGTAGGTAAAAATGCATGCCAAGGTTTCTTATATATTGATGGCAAGAAGGAAGCAGAAGTTAGGGACGTTCCATACTATTACAGTGTGGGACGGGCACAAGCTTTGAGTTCGGGTTGGGCTTTACATTCTGGGTATAATCTGGTAATTTTTATTTTCATGTCATTTTTAAAGAAAATTTATATTTTTTAAAATATTTAAATTAATTTTATTTTAATATATATTTTAAATTGATTCAAATTAACTCGGGTCAATCCTGTTCTCCTGAGCAGATTAATTTCCAAGTAGGATTTAATAACTATGTGAAAGAGCACTCGGTGCTTGGCTTTGGCGAGATTGCTTTTATCATATTGGTGTTCGCAAAATACGTAGATGGGATTACTTTCCCTAAAATAGTTTGAAGCTCTTATTTTAATTAGTGTTTTTAAACCTAGTTTAGTGGTTGATCTAATTCAAGAATTTTTACCGAATCAACTTTAATTTTTTTATAAATTAAAATAATATTACTTTAATTAAAAAAATAATATTCACAAATTACAAAAAAGTTTTTTTAACTGGTTTAATTAAATTTTAATTTTTTTTTTATAAACTTGATTTGGTTCTAGCTTCAAGGTAGCCAGGCTGTGACTTGGTTTATGAAAGGATTTTAATAATCATAATTTATAAACCTGTTCGGCTAAAACATTTTGGAAAGGGAAATGATTGTCTGTATTGATTCGGCACAAGTGTTAGTTTATTTCATAGTAAATGGCTAGCCCCTTGATTATTATAAAAAGAAAAGAAAATTGTTTTGAGGGATCACATCTTAGCTGCAGGTGACTCCTTGAAATAACTGTTTAGTTGTCGAAAGAGAGTAAATTTAAGGCAACATAACTTCATTTACTTTTTGTTGTGTTGTGGCTTGAATTATGTTTCGTAAATTTTGTTGCATCCAACAACTTCTTACTGCCAACGTAGGAAATTAAGTTTGTTTGGAAAGAAATCTAAATGGGTACTGAATTGCTTGGGTACTAGGACTTGTAGCCATTATTTTTAAAAAAAAAATGTTAATAAAAAATACTAAAACATTTTGAGGGTTTTTCTATGCCTACAAACAAAGTTCATTATGAATTGTAATAGCTTTTATTACTATTTTAACTTAGTCATTTTACATCAATTTAGTTGATTTAAAATTGAACTTGATGATTTTGGTTAACTTTATGTTGGATTCCTGTAATTTGATTGAAGATCGATTAGATAAAATAAAATGTTATTTTATTTATTTAAAATAAATGAAATTTTAGGGTTGGATTTGAAACTTAATCAAGTATTCAACTCTCTCTTTTTTTCAATTTAAGGACTAAATGTGTAGCTTCTTTTCAACTTTTTTTGTTGTCACTTAACATTGTTTTGTTTTAATTCGATGCTTTCATGTATTATTGATGTTGGAATATATTTGAAGATTTATTTTATTTGACTTAATATTGGGTTATTGCGGTTCTAAAAATAATAATCTCAAGGGATCAGTTAATGTTCAGTTTGAAAAAATAAAATCAAATTTTATTGATTAGAAATTATTGAATCTTCACGGATTGAATTTGAAACAAATGTTCAACCTTTTTTGTTTATGCCAAACCAGAAACTGAAGTGAAGAAGTGGTTGGAACGTGTAATATACACGTGAACATGTGAAGGAGGCTACTGCATTGTGGAGGCACGTGAGGCTTCCTCCATGAACTAACAAGGATTTTTTTTTATTGTTGTTAAAATTATCATGACAAGTGGTTTTTTCATGAGGTGATATGTGATCATGATAATGAAGCTTTGATTATCAATTATTTGTTTTTTTATATATTTTATTTTTTTAGTTTTTGCATATAACCCTCTTTCACGTATCAAAGTATCTTTTTAGCTTTTTTATGTGTTTTTTATTTAATAAGGTATGTTGTCTCAATCAACTTTTAAAATTGACCATATTTAATTGTTTTAATTTGTAAAACTTTATTTATAATTTACCCAACAATGCTATTTTGGTTAGTTTTAGTTTTTTTATATTATTAATTCATTTTGTCCCCAAGTTTAATTTACCGGTAATTTACTTGCATCATAAATTTTTTTAACCAGGGTTTATAGTATTAGACCTAATGACTAATTATATCTTTCACTTTTTTTTAATAAAAGTGTGTTTTGATCATCACATATAATAAAAAAGCTTTTCAAGTTTCATATATGTCATAATAAAAAAAACAAATATTTTTATTTATGTAATTTGATGATTCTTGTTTTATTTTTATGACTTAATCTGCAATACCATAAATTATATGGATATTGATTTCCTAATCTATTTTTCTTGCCATTTATTTTGAACCTAAGTATTTCAAAATCACATAAATACAAATCATTTGTATAAGCACTAAATTTATAATAAACATCATTAACAATATTTTCTCTTAGTAATAAATATAAATCCATTAAAAAAGGGATATGATATTTTAAGAAAGTGCTAGAATAAAATAATAATTATCAAGTTCTAATATTAGTTTATTTAACAAATTTAATGCAACAACACTTCATTACTTACATATAAGTTTATTTTGCCTTTATTTAATAAATAAACACACATAAAAAAATAAGCTTTAATAAGTTTTTTTATTCTTTGAAGTTGCAAGATAGTCATTATAGTTTTTTTTATAGTGATTTTTCTTGTTAAAATAATGACAAATGCCTTTGTCATTTTTAATATCTAAAGTAGGATTCCATGCTCAAACTACATGGTAAAGTTAAAATTTGAGTCATTGTCCATAAAACAATCTAATTGGCCTAATTTATATAATAACCAATTATCATCAACATATAACTATTCATTAAAAAATTCTATTTTATCTTGCAATGAAAAATGTTTTTTGGTGATCTCATACTTCTCAGACTTTTTAGTCATATTAAAATTTTTTTTGGGATGCATTCCATATTTCTATGTTATGTTTGAAGTTCAAATGATATGTTATTAACATCACATATGTAACTAGTTTATTGTCATTACTATAATGTTAATATTCATTCATAACTTTGTTATCAACATCCAATCAATAATAGAAGAAATCAGATTTTTAAGAACATGTAATTTATTAGTACAGATTTAATTAATGTGTGTGTATATAACAAGCACACACTCACGGTAATCTATTAAAGTAAAGATAACAAGTATTGATTTAGATAAATATTTTAATCATAAATTGATCTCCCATTATTTTTCTTCAAAATAATAGCTCTCACTATTAATTCAAGAAATCTGTCTTAAGATATTCTAGCTAGTTAGGACCCATTTAAATTAAAATAAATTAAATTAGATAAATAATATAGCTCACTAACCACATTTTTATGTGATTTTTTATATTAGTTAGGTGATAATTGTTTGTTTATACATATCATATATATTTCACCTAACTACAATTTCTAATGTTATATGATCATAAGTAACTCATTCAAATCATATAAGTTAATTAATTAGGATTTAATTTTATTATTTTAATTAAGTTTCATTCCATGATACTAGTGACATATTATACATAATAATTATATATAAAAATAAATTTATAGCATGACATTCTAATAATTGTAGCCTTTTTTTGTTGTTCTTTCTTTATGTTAGGTTACAAAATAGAATTTCCTATCTAAATTTCTATATTTATGAATTATATAATATCTATATAATTGTATAAGAAATATCAAGTTATATTTAAGAGGAATTAGATTAGAAAAAAAAATTTACAACCGTGGAATAAAAATAGAAAACAACAAGGACACTGGGACCCTATTTAATATTACAATTATTTAATTATATAAAACACCATCGCATTGGTCTTTTAAATGTCCATAATCATTCATCATGTATAAGAACTTATTAACATGTATAATTAAAAATATTACATGTTTCAATTCTAATTAAAGATAATAAATTTTAATTAACACAAGATTTTTATCAAAAAAATCATTTTTCAAAATTTCATTAGAAAATAAAACATATTAATTTTTTTATTAATATCCTAGACTATTTTAAGATCAATTAAATAAATTTTTTCCACCTTAGAAACTCTCTATATTTTAGAAATTTTTTCTAAATATTATTTAATTAAAAATTTTAATTAAATCCTAGTCCTATTAGGATATTTAATTCTATAATTAATTTAATTTGTGATTTTAATTTTAATATATAAAATCAACATTTTATATGTGTGGAGGGGTATAATCATAATTTTATCTAAATATCTAACTTGTAATTACATGTAAGACATAAAGGTAATATGGTAATTTTGTATCCTAAAACACTAATTTAATCAGGTATAAGGTAAAGAGCAAATACATCATTTTATTCCAAAACCTAATTATTTTTGCTTGGGTGGCAGAATCGTAACTTTGCCCCCATCTCTACCTTCGTTTTGCCAGCAATGGGCTCTCTGCCTGGAAGGTTGAGCGACTACCCCTTGTGCAGCGCCGCGCCCAAGAATGTTATATCTACTACTGGTGGCGTGCAGGCTAAGCGTGTAGCACAACTAGGTGTGGTGGCATAGATTTTGCCGTTGGCAGCTGTGCAATAACCTCTTTTTTTCCTTGTAAATTCTGGCTGGAATAGCAGATTGCAGCCATATTCAAACAATCCAGCTAGACAAGGCCGAAAGTATAGCCTAACAATTTTTTGTTTTTTTCTTTTTTTTGAAAAAAATAAGAGAAAAACAAAATTTGAAAAAACTTAATTTTTCACGTAAAATTACTATTACTTCACAGTTAACATCAATAATAATTAAAATATATAATTAATAACTATAATTGTTTATCAGTGGCTGTGTTGCCATAAAAAACAAATGTTTTTTTTTAATAATTACCTTAAAATTAAGTTGTTTTAAATTATAAATCAACCAACACATAAAATTTCTTAAATTCCTTTTGAATAGAGAGATTATTATATTTTTAAGTACTCACTCTTTTTTTTGTGTGTGTGTTTTTAAGGTGTTTTATACTATACCGCTTACTACAAAGAATATAAGAGACTTAACATTTTATATATAGAAAAATTAGAAAATTTATGAACGATAAAATATTAATTTGTTCTCTAAATAATATTGCATATATTATTTCACGATAATTTTTAAAATTTATTTAATAAAATCCCTACATGATTATTCTAGGTCTAAAATAGTAATTCCTTATGTAAATTATATTTTAGTTCTCAATTTGTAAAATATATTTATCAAGTCACACTTGATTAATCATATCAATTTAATTTTTACCAATGGTACTTATACATATGACTCATTAATTTTTTTTAATAACTTAACACAAATATAAATCATAATCCTAAATAAAATAAAATAATTTATTATCAGTTAACTAATTGATTGATTAAATTTGAAGATCAAGTACAATATCAAACAACTTGTCATGATCTTTTAAATATTTAAAAAGTCATAAGTGATTTGACTTACCATTAAGTAACTAGTTTCTTAGTGTAATTACTATATCTTCATAAATAATATTCAATTTAGACATTATAGCATGAAATATATCTATTTTGTAAAATCATATTTGTTTTCAACACCATAATTATTGATTTTTTGAATAAAATTTAAAACTCTTTTTAAATATTATTCTACCTTACAAAATGATTTATAATTAATACTATATGAGAATAGATGAAACATTTTTCCTCATTCATCTAGGTTGATGAATCCTTTATGAATTACTTAAATATCTTTATATGGTTTATATTATACTCAATATTTGCTTGTTTGTTACCTTTAATGAAGACAACATGTACCATGATAAAAAAATAATATTTTTTATATAAAAAAACTTAGTAACCTTAAGTCTAAGTATTAGTTACATAACCATCATGTGAGCCTTTTTATAGTCACAAGTAATTTTTCCATATAAAATTCTCATGCAAGTTAATTTAATATATATATCATATGAAAAGTACCTACATATTAGTTCTAAACATCCCTCATAATTCAGCTTATGAGAACAACTTCTTCATTTTATAAATAAAAGAACATAATATGTATTAGTCTCAACAACTGTAATTAATATCTAGTTTTAATAGAGTATTGATTATGAATATTTAGAAACACTTTGATGCAATAAGAAAGTCTATAATTATAACAACTTTATAATTTTCTTTGTAAAGTATTTTGATTTCAAAGGTTTTATTTTTACTCGAGATTTATTAATTAAATATTTGATGAATATTAAAATAAAATAAAACCTTTATTAAAATTAAATATATTTACTTGAATAAAGTCAATAACACATATAATTAATTGATAAGTTATAAAGCATATACACTAACACGTATATAAATATAAATTTTAAAGTGAATTTTTAAAGTATTAGAGAAGATAATTATTGATCTATCATTATAAAAAACTACCTTTTTCTTTTCAAATAAACAAGTCTAACTGCATATTTGAATATTTCTAACAATGTTATTGCAGCAGCATCCAAGGATACATTACCCTTAATCAAATGGCTTTATTGATCTCATTAGAACACTTACTGATTTAGCTTATCCTTTCCCCCATGGAAAAGCTATTTTACCGTAGCTTATTTATGTGCCAACTATACAAAATGATGGGATAATAATTAGCTTACCTAGATGCTGATTTGTATTTAAATAAAATAAAATAAATCCCAAACGCAGGCAGATAGCATTCTTCACTTCGAAGTTTGAAGTCCCCGGAAGCCATGTCCTTGGAAAATCCATACGTCATGCAAAGAAATTGAAGGACAAGCCAGATCAAGTTTGCTTTTGGGCAGAAGAGAATGAGACATGACATCATGACCTCATGATAATCGAACAGGAGATCGCATTCACATGACACAGAGCTCAAAAATACAAGGCGTAAGCTTTAAATATATGAAGGAAATTTCTGGTCCACAAGCTGCCTGTCTCCATATGTCCAGTATTCTTAGGTGTTGTCAATTTCCATGGCAGACTGTATCCTTGAGGCCCCCTTTGCTCAGTCGATTCACTTCCTGCCATTTCCACATTCCTCATTCCACACAGCAACCCAATCACCTGTCTCATCTTCTGTCCAAGAAAAAAAAAAAAAGAACAAAACAAGATTTTGCTGTTTTGTGAAGTATGGTGTATTCGTTATCGGCTGAATTCTTTTTCTTGTTTTGCCTGGTTTATTTTTTGTTTTACTACTCACTAGTTTGCTTCTCTGGGCATTGAAGTACTACTAAAAATTAGAATTCATGGCTAGCAACAGAGATGGAAAATTAACTAAAAATAATTTTATCAATCTCTTTACTTCCATTTAATCAAAGCATATACAGGTGTTTTTCACTTTGTAGGGGGAGATTACTAGTTCGAAACAGCAGTAAGATCCTGTGGGCCTTTGAAAATCTGTCGCACGGAATCAACCTTATTTTTCTTCGTCTTCTTTGAGAAGGATACAATCTTCCACTTTGATTGAAAAACACTTTACTCAAATTTGCTTCCAAAAAAATGTCTAACACAGTATTAATTACTACAGACGCTAGTATCAAAAGAAAATTCAATGGGCTTGGTTAATACACTGTTCACACACTGTGTCTAATGGATTTACACCGTAATCTGGTTTTTTCCTTCAAATTTTTTTCAGTCCACTCGTAATTTTTTCTTTCAATTTAGTCTTCATACATTATTTGAGTTTGGAGTTGGTTCAATGATTTATTAGAATTTTCTTTTCATGAGATTATTAACGCATAAAATAACTTCTCAACATTGTGTTCATGCCCGATTTCACCCCAAAAAATTGATTTTATGGCTTGAAAAAAATTAACTGTGAAGGACCAAATTGAGTAGGCGGTAACAATGCAACATTTTATCTTTTATATTTTTTTACTATACAAAATGTGTTTTAGTTGATTCTTGACTAAAGAGTTATATGTCATATTCATTTTGGATCCTGTTAGTCTTCCAAATTAATGTTTTGACCCTAAAATTCTTTATTAACTTTTTAGTTTTTGAGTTTTAGACCAAAGAGAGACTCATTAAAAAATAATAGCTATGAGAGAAAATCATTAATTATCACCATTTTAGTAATAAAAAAACTTATTCTTGGTATCAATGAATTTCATTTAGATATTTGTTTTACTAGCTCTTCATCTTCTCGGAAAAAGTAGACCAGAGTTGAGAAAAAAAATGAGTTTAATTTTGTGTTTTTGTCCATTTTAAGTATGTTTTAGTTGAGAAATTGCTTTATTAATGTTCTAAGAGCATTTTTTTAGTATTTGTTTGAGTAAAGATAAGCTGAAAATGAGTTTTGAATGTCACAAAACCTAAACCCTAAGCAAGAGAGTGTTTGCTATAATGAACAACCTATTATATATGAGTGGATGACTTCGCTTCATTAAAAAAAAAATGTGTAGACTTAGATTTTAAGGCTTAAAATCTCATCATTTATTAGATAGCTAGTCAAGTGCAAGGACTTAATCTTTTTTAAAAGATTTTTTTATATAATTTTTACTTTTAATTAATACCTCTTCTTTTAGATTTTTTTAAAGTTTTAAGTTCACTTTTTTATATGGTATCAGTTATTTATTTATTTTTATAACAATTTTGAGAGATTGTTGTAATTTCTCATTAATTTCTTTTTTTTATATTTAATATAAGTAAATTGCATTTTCATGATATATTTATAAAAATAGAAACCATTGGTTCTTGGTAAGGAAAAATAGGCTTTATGATAAAAAAAATGTATAAGTTAAAAGAAAAAAGAAAAATTCAAAGTTAAATATTTACATACTTATCTATCTTTTGATTTTATAGCAAAAATTAGCTTTTTATTTGAATATTTAATTAGCATTAATAATTTTTTCTTTATTAGTTTATACACACACACACACTAACCCACGGTAACTTTTCAAATCAATGACTTTAATTATGAACTATGTACTAATCCCTTAGAAGGTAAACTATAAAAAATTATTTTTAAAATAAAAATCATTAGCTAAAAAAAGAAGAAAAAAAATCAAGCCAACTCAAGCAAACCTACAAAACATGTTCTAATCTTTAAAATTTATAACTTGTGAAATCCTTAAACCAGGTTTAATGAAAAAACTTAATTTTTAACTAATTTAATTTTGAATGATGAAATCATAAAATACATATAAATTGAAAAAAACTTGTCTAAGAAAAAAATATAGAAATAAAAAGAATGAGGATCAAATTTGATAGAAACTTAAACCCAAGAAGGATGAAATTGTTAATTGTTCTTCAAAAGAATCATCCTAAGCAAAACAAATAGCATTCGACAAAAGCAGACAAATTTAAAGAAAATGATGAAAGATGGTGAAATTGAAAAAAAGAAGAAGAAGTCATTTATAGCTTAATAAAAATTAAAAAAATAGTAATAAAAATAATAAATACCAAATATGAAGGGGAAATAAATTGATGTGGTTGGTTTTGTTTTTTAAAGGGGCTAGTGTAGAATTTAAAGTGAGAAGAGAAAAAAAAAAGAGTAAGTTCCAAAATCAATATACAATAAGGGCACACGCTGCTCCATTGTGTTGAGGGTACCAAAACCTTTTAAATGCTACCTAAAAATTAGTGTTTGGTGGTCCGATGACCTTGCTCTTAGCTGCCTGAACAATGAGGAGGTCATTCACACTTTACACTCGTCAACAAGTTTTTTAATTATATTTAATTAATATAGATTATAACCATGACCCTAAGTAGCGTTAGATTTTACACAAAAAAAAATGAATGTAAAATTATATATATATATATAAAAAGCTTTTATGTGAGAGTTTTATTGGTTTTGTTTGTAAGAACATCAAAGTAATTATATTATTCTAAAAAATTAGAAAGACATAAAAGCCAATGAATAGTAGTCATTACACTATTTTATTTTAGGGTTAAATTAGTAATTTTTGTAAAAAAAAATAACTTATCAATTTAACCCTATACAATTTATAAAAGATAATTGCATAATGAAAAGACCATCTTTCTTTATTGCCTAATTTAAAGGTTTAATGACTAAGGAGTAATTTTATAATTACAAAAGTGAATGAATTTTGTGTTTTAAATATCAAACATTTTTTTTCTAGTGAAAAAACTAGTGATAATATTAAATTCAAGAGGTGTGAAAAACATTGTTCAGGCACTCATAAAATACAAATGGATTTTAATAGTGTTTTCCCTTTTTTACTTGGTACATGAAGTTTTTTACTTATATCATTTATTTATTTTTAATTTCATTCTTACAACATGTTGATTGGATATTTAACTTGACAATTTATTTTGATTTACTTTATATAAAATTATCATAGTGTCATAAAATATTCTAACATTAGATTGATGTTTGATTTTATAAAAAAAAATTCAATTTTATTTTTTGTAAAAAATAAAAAGTACATGGAAAAATTAATAGTAAGGCAAAACTAAAGGCTTTTTTTACATTAGTCATAAGATATCTTCTTAAAAACATTTCTTCAAAACAATGTTTACCTTCATTTTTGTCTTTTTAGTTTGAAATTGTATGTTTTGGATCAAATTTGTTTTGATTATATTTTAGTTCCTACATTAGAGAGAGAGGTAAAAAATAGTTGATATGTCATATTATGTTAACAAAATAAAAGTTAAATTTGATGTTAAGGTGTTCCACTTGATACATTTCATATTGTTGGAAAAGTAGATCAGGGTTGAATTTTTTTCAATTTATATTTTTATTTGAATTAGATAGAAAAAAATGCAACAATAAGAAATGAAGAAAAAATGTAAAAAAAAATCATGGTAACCTAAAAAAAATCCTTTATTAAAGAGAGAAAAAATGTTTTTGTTTAATTTTTGGATAGTTAAATATTGAAAGATAAAATAAGATAAAACAAATGACAAAGAACCAATATAAATTAACATAAGTTAGCATGATAGATATGTAATATAAGCATTAAGGGACGAGTCATTTCAAGTTGACTAGTCAAACCTATGTCCTAGATCATGAAAAGGTTAGAAGTTAGGATAACTGGATAAAAAAGAAATAAAAAAAACCTCAACCATTTATTTAAAAAAATTTGAATGGTGATATAAAAAAAATTAAAAAAATATCAACCACTATTAAGCTTTCAAACCTTTGTCATGGGTTATCAAACCAAAAAAATCATATATGAAAAAACCACAAAGTTTAATCCTTAATAAATAAAATGTTAAACGATTAGATAAAAAAATCAATTAAAAAAAGATTCAAAATAAAGAATAAGAACTAAAAGAATGAGGTTTAAAATCAAAATAAAACATAAATTAGAGGGTAGCAATAAATTTTTAATTTGAGGATTAAATTAAAAGGAATGATAATATTTACAAAAAGGACAAAAAATCAAAAGAATTAGAACCAATACGTAAAAAATAATATATCATAAATTTAAATTGAATGATGAAATTATAAATAAAAAAATAAAAGAATATAGATCGAATTAGAAAAAATAATATATGATAAATCAAGGTTGAGGGATGGAATTGAAATGAAAAAAACTTTTATAAAAAGATAAAAAAATATAAATTATAAATTAAAAAAATAAAAATTAAATTCAAAATGATAACAAACAAAAAGAATAAACCTATAGTTTCTTGTGGGGAAGGAAAAAAAAGTTTATAAACTATGGGGAAGAAAAAATAATAAACTAGGAAGAAGACACGATGACAGATTCAATAACATAGTGGTAGGATAATATCATCATTAAGAGGCACCACATATATTATTTAATGAATATGAGCACCTCTCACATACTAGTACGTGCACAAGTTTTTTATTAAAAATTAATTTAGCAAATATAAAAAATAAAAGTGTCATCGCATATATTGAAATTTATAAAACAACACCTTTATAAAAAAAAACTAAAATGTCTCATTTAGCATGGTTTAATCTCATTTTATTTTAAGGGAACATTTATTATTTTACTATATTTAAAAAAAATCAAAATAACCCTCTTAGATACTTTTAAAATATATGATTAGGGGTATAATTATGTCATTCTATTATATTAAAATAAAATAAAAAGATAGTTATATTTATGCAAAAATATTTAATTACTCACGTGTGATGTAAAAAAATTAAAATATCCCCGAATCAAAGATAATTTATACATGTACACATTTTTTCTGGAATCTGTTACCCCTGCATTTGACTCTACTTTTGGTCTTGTTATTGTAAGAGGGAGAATAGGCAGCTACCCATCTCTAATTTAAAGGTACAAGGGAAAAGTAGCATGCATGAAAGAAAGAAAGAAGCTCCCACTCTCTCTCTCTATTTTGATTTACAGCTTAAGAGAGTGCGTGGGTTATATTTAGCTGAGAGGAATATACCCAGCTGCAAATGCTTGTTTCTTTACCAATTTATCACGTATTGGTTTGTACTGGCTGTCCTTTTCATTTTCATCTTACGAGACAATCGAACAACATGCTTTAAGTTACTCAAACAAGGCCTAGTTAGCTATCTATCCTGTCAACATGATGTTTCTTCATGGATTCAACGTTAATACAAGGTCCAAATGCATTTTAGGGCAATCCCCTTCCCTTTCACCGTCCATGGACCAGTGCACTAATGCCATGAAATGCAGCATCTTGATCTCTAAACAAGAAACAGTACTCCCCATTTTCCAACAACATTACAATATCCAGAACCCGTGCCACCGTCATGTTACATGCATAGAAAACTACTCATAAAGTGAAAATAGAGAAAGGAAAAGAAAGTCTTGCTTTGACTGATCATTAGATCTTCAGTGGAAGGAACTCGAAAAACTGGCAAGGAGAGAAGTCGTTAGCATTCCAGGTGTCAGCAGCAGTAACCGATACCTCAGTCTCTCTCTCGTTAATTCTTTCAATGTTGTTTCCGTTACCGCCACTACGAAGAGGAAATAGTTGAAGGGTTTGAGATTCGTCATTGCCATCTCTGCAATATTCATCTCCTTCGTTGATGAGGCTGTTATTGAAGTGGTTAAATCGAGCTCCATGATGCCCATTTTCTAGGTAAGGTGCTATAAAGATGTTGAGGTCATGAGCGTTCATGAGCTTTGTTGGGTCCATTGTTCTTACTGTTGCCGCTCCTTGTGTTGACGCAGTTGTAGTAGCTATAGTTGTAGCAGGAGCGCTAGATATAGTGTTTAATAGGTGGGTGGGAGATGGGCAAGAAAACGGCGTCATCTCCCACGTCGCATTCCTTTCTATGAGGTTCCTTCTATGCTGCAATATTTCTCCTTCATCGAATTCGCTCCATCCATCTGGTCTATAGTACTCTGCCATTGCTGGTTTTCTTGCCTTTGATATTGAAACAGATTCCTGAGATTTAATGAAGAGTACCATTCAAAACATGAATTCACTTATTTTCTTGTTCCTAAGAAAGAATTCTCTTATTATCAAAAGAGAATTTGAAGAGTGCAACGAGTTTGAACATTATTCCTTTAACTCTTGTGTTGTTTGCACATGAATCCATGCCACTAGCGATGCAATAGCACTCAAATAACGAGGGGTTGCGGTTGGGATATCTGGTATTCAAACCTCAACTTAAAAAAAAATAAAAAATTCAGAGCTCATGAAGTGTGTGGGAAGCCAAGTTCCTACCAGTAGGGCTGGCATTTTGTACATTCACTATCAGGATGCCCAAATGGGTGCCCAAAACAATGCCTTAAATGCTTGATAAGCACAGGACCCAAAAACCCAGCTAATCTTGTAACAGCAGCCCCGGCAGAAAGGAAAGAATGCAGCTTTTAAACCCTTTTCATTTCCCAACAAAGAGAGCTTTTTGTTGTTTTTTTCGATTCCCTTTGCGTATCTCTCTACACCATCTTTTTAAACTCTATAAACCTAAAAGAAAATATAAAAAAATGCACTTCTAATCATAACGACATTATTAAACCTTCTTGATTGTTTGTGTTGTGTTCCTTATTTGAGATTAAAGATCTACTTAAATTAAGAAAAAAGAGAATCTTATTCTACGAAGAAAGAGAAAGGAAGGTTACATAGAAAGGATAAAGAATAGACCTCTGATAGTGTACTGCAGTTTGTAGAGGGAGCCCAGTTCCTGGTCTGTTCACCTTCATAACCTGTCATACTTGCTCCTGTAGACAAAAGGAAAAACAAAATGAATACAAAACCTTACGTCTCTCTCTAAAACCAACAATTGGAATGCTAAGAAGCAATACATAGATGATCTCAAACTTCTCTAAATAAAAACAAAAAGGAATTCACAAAAAGCCATACATATCAAACATTTCTCTCCTTTTCAAGCACAAGATTGGGGATAACTCTAGAAAGGGTTGTTTATATTGGATTCTTTTTACCTGGTTCTTTCCTTTCAAACATTTCAACACCCTGTCCATTTTGCTGATGATCATCAAGAGAATCAGATTCCATTTGACGTCGACGTTTTTGCCTTTCTCTCGCCTTGTGGTTTTGAAACCAGTAGAACACATTCTTTCCTTCAATTTTTCCGTATCTACGAAGCTGTGCAGTTATGTCTTGAATCTGGTCAGTTGAGGGTGTTCTAGTCCCTCTTCGATACAACTCTTCGAGGGTCCTTAACTGTTCTGGTGTTGGATTCCATCTTGAGCTCATTACAACTGGCTGTGTGTTGAACTCTCTTATGCTTTGATCAACCATACTTGCTACAAAAGTAAAAATGAAGAACAAACATTTCCCGATATCTTAACGCACTTTCAATCAGAAACTGATCACACCTAATTAAAGTAAGAGATAAAAGAAAAGAAAGATGCATACCCAGTCCCAGATGGTACTGATTTAGAGCAAGAAAATCGGTACTATGAAGACGGCTGCCAGGGCAAGGATGGCCAGAGGCAGGTGAAGTGTTGTTTGTGGAGGGTATTGGCCTCGGAACTAGAGTCTTAAGCTTCCTGTCATTGAAAGAATCTGGCATGTCGAAGTCACCACTATCATTGTATCCCATCATCCACATTTTAAGGACAAATAGGAGTAGGGCTAAAGAGAACTGAATGGAAAGACTTAGCGATAGAACTGGATAGTGAAACCAGAAGAAGAGGAGTAAAGTAGATTCTTTTAAAGATCCCCTCGCACTCCTTTCCTCGAAAGGAAATGCGTGTTGAGATGATGGGGCTGAAAAATATGGTGCTGGTTTAGCAGGAACAGGAAAGGAGCATGCAAGAATAGTATAGAGCTAGAGGTGACCCAAGAAATGTTGCTCCTACCTCTACGATATAGGGAATAGACGTTGTTCATATATAGTAAAGGGTGTTGCCCTAGCTAGTTGAAAATGTAGGGACTGATCAGCTGCTGATCAAGAAATAGTAATGAAGTAATTAATTGCTCTTAAAAAAACACAGAAGCAGAATTTGAGTTTCAGTACTTTGAAGAGATGTGGATTGATCATTACACATCTACATGGACGTACAAAGCGACAGGCAAGGAAATGAGCGTTATAAGTATTGGTTTATTATGAAACAAAAACAAAAGTGAGAGCAAGCCATGAAGTTTACCATGCTATATTTTAGCTAGAGTGAGAAGTAGAAACACTATTTTTTTGTGCTTTCGAGTGCGAGAAAGTAACATACTACGATGCAGTAGTAGAAGAGCGGGGAGGAGAAAAGCCAAAAAAGCTGAGAGAAGAAGCGTGGAATTCTGGGAGGATTATTGGGACTCACGACTGAAATCGACGTGACGATCATAAGGGTTATCATAAGCCTCATCACCCTCTCTTTACCTTTCATTTATTATTCTCCTCATGTCTCGTGCCTTTCACATTTGTTCTAAATCCGAACTGCCCCTCTCCTCCTCCAGCCTCCCTCGCCCTTTCCTTTGTCTCCTCTTTCTCTACTAACCCTACAACCCTCAATGATCTCTCTCTTTCCCTCTATTTGTACATATATTATATGCCCGTTGTATAATTTGCAATAGAGACATGAAGATCATGAATTGTCTCTTGTTTTGTAAATTTTGTGCCGACTCACCACATTTCTTACAGTCCCATCCATTCCTAGTTGTCCGTTCACATGTATATTTTAAAAAATTTCAACACTAACGTTTGTTTCTTTGTTTGATTATGTAGCATGGTTGTCGTTGCTCTAGGTTAGCATACAAGTATGGTTCATGTGAGAGCATCTTCAATAGAGAGGTGTGTATATATATATATATATTATTTTAATTTTTCAACGTTCATTTTATATATTGAGTGGTAAGTAAAATACTATTTTATCATTTCTCTTAAAAGAATGTTATTTATATATATCTTGCAAAAACACTAAAACACCATTCATTACAATGTTTTTTATTTCACAAGTTTTTTCCTTTGATTTTTTTTAACATCCATATTTTTTTGTTTGGTTTTTATAAAATTATTTTGATCTTAAAATTTATATAATGAATTTAATAAGTTTATCTAAATTAAATTAATTAAGAATCATTTGGATTGTTTTTAAACTCATTGGATAACTAACCAGGTCGTATCAAATTGTTAAAATAATTATGTATTAAATATATTAAAATATAATTTGAAACATCATTCAAGCTATAAGAGCATCTCCCCAGGTGTCAAATTCATAATATATATATAGATAGATAGATAGATAGATATATTATGAATTTGACACCTGGGGAGATGCTCTTATAGCTTGAATGATGTTACACTTTTACGTGCTCCCACAGCTACTGTCCCTCATTTTGGAATTATCCGTCTCCCTCATGCCATATCTATGAATCCTCTCTTTCCTTCATTATAAATGAAATTATCGTTATGATGGAGTCATTCCATTTAAGTGGATGGATGGAAACTCTTCTGTCCTCATTGAAATTTGGATATCATCATTATTGCGTAATTATTGCCACAACTTTGTTTCTAAAAAGTGAGTCAAAAAGCCAGTTTTTGTTCACGAAAGCCTAGCAGGCATTCATGGAGGAGATAAATGAAGGTGAATTAATCAAATAATATATCAAGAGAGTACGTAAATGCTAACTAATAAAAAATGATTCTATAGATCTCATGTCTGGAACCCTAAACACACTGTACCAACAGCTATAAGCAGATCCATCCCTAGTAGAGAGAGGAATTATATTCTAAGCTACACATTCTCTTCCCTAGTCAAACGCAAGGATAAGGTTGACTTCTGTCTGAAATTTCACGTCAAACCTTCCTTCAGAGCTTCAGATAGAGCAGTGAGAATTTCATCTGTGGCTTCCGCCTGCTTGCACTCCCTTCAAGTTACTAGCTCGGAGGCCACAGCAATTCCATGGCTTCGAACAATTTATTAAACTAGTAACCAGACACTCGAATCAAGAACCATTGTTTCACATTTTCGTGTCTTCCTCATTAATTGGCTCTTGATTTGAGGGGAAGTAGCCTTAATTTCGAACCGTGCCAAAACTAGCAAAAACTACAAAGAGATCCCCAGTTACAGTTGGGTCTTCGAGGAAACTTTGGTAAGAAATATATTACCCAAAATCAATGGCGAAGTCTCCCCGTTTGGCCTTAACTGAGTACTATATAGCAAACCATTTTGTCACGCAAATGTCTTTTTTTCCCCTCCCTTGCCCGTATATTTTTAAAATCACATGGATCATCCTGATTTATCCAAAATTATTCCACCTTCCGTATTGCTTTGATCATTCTGCATTTAGTAGTAGAGGTAGAATTGATATAAGACAAAGAATTTGAATGCAAGATAAAAATTACTCAAGTATAAATACTGATAGCATTTTGTGAAACCAATCAATGTCTTATAAATAATTTTTACATATAATTAGTTACCATTGGAAATGCAATGCAAACCACGAATCTTTAAAAATTTAATTTCTTATAAAATTAATTTTTTTATGTATTTTGAATCATTTTAATATACTAATATTAAAAATAATTTTAAAAAATAAAAATATTATTTTAATATATTTTATTATAAAAAATATTTTAAAAAATAACCATAATTATACCCCTAAACAAGCCTGAGAAAACAAACAGGCTGCGTTATGGATGGTAAGGAATGTAACTTTAATTTCATATATACTTTAGGAATAATTTTGTATATTCAAAGAAATGTCGTAATCTATAATTTACCATGCAAATGGGTATAATAATTATATTTTATAGAACTGATTTATGGTGAGGCTGTTTTTTAATATAAATAAATTACCCCATTTTTCTTGTATAAGATTGTGTGAATTAATAAATATATATTATAAATTACGCGGAGTTACGCTAAATATCTCTAAATAATTTAATTTGTAGGATCATGAAACTCCTGAAAAAAATTTAAAATATAGTTTTCAATGCGTTCATGTTCTTTATGGTGATATTAGTGACTATTTACTAATAATTATTAATGAACCTACCTACAATTTTTTCACGAAAGAAAAAATTACTCATGATATTCAAAGAAAGTAAATATCTTTATTATTTATTATTTATTGTAAATTAATTGTATAATTTTCTCAAAACACACTTGTGTTTCCGTAAGATTCTCAATTAAGTTTTTAATAAAAAATTAATCAACCATAATTCTTAAGTTTAACATATGTTTTTTTTTTAAATGCCTTTTCTATCAACAAAACTGACAAATGCAAATACAGGAATTTGCGGCTGAAATATAAAATTTAATTTTGATTTTCCAAGAATCTCAGCACTGGAATTATTGGTAGAATATTCTGCTTTAATTTCTTCACTGCTTATATGAAGATTATTTTAAAAAATATATTTTTATTTTTTTAATCCTTGCAAATGGAATTTCAAATTCTATGCAGTAGGCTTGCTAGGCACATGCTAAGGGGCCATGCCATGGTACATGCTTTCTCTGTCTCAAGCGTAAAACCTAAGAAAGGCGTGTGGGTGTGGGCTGGCGCATTGTACGATGGTGTGGCCTTTTTTTTTTTTTTTTCTTTTTTCTATTCTTATGTGACTTATCATTTAATGTCCAGTGTTCACAAGCAATTCTATGTTATGCTAAAATTCAAGTTAAATTAAACTCAATGGTTTATATTTTAAATTTATTTTATAAAATTTTATAAATTATTAAAAATTTATACAATCATTAATTCTAGAATATGTTGAATTAATTAAAGTAATCCGAATATTTATATTAATTTAAAAAAATTAAAATTAAGTTCATTTGATTTTTAATTTAATTTCGGTGCATGAAATGGCTGAATTTAATCTTAACAATGGCAAAAAAACAAGATAAACAAAACTTTGTAATATTATTATATTACCGTCGTATAAATCACAGGTAATAATAGGATACCAAAAAAAATAAAAATTCGAACTAATTTTCTTACTGGCTGACAGATATTTAGGGATAAGGTAGCACTCTTTCCTCTGGCCGGAACTTTGTGTAGTCACTTATCTTCTCTTTTTTATTTAACCTTTCTTTTATTGTTCTCTTCTACCCACCTATTTATTCAAATATACTAAAAGAAATTGACTTTTGTACATTTTTCCCTCAAAATTTCACAAACATTAGAACTCTTTTATTTATACTCACACACACAAACCGTCTTGTAATCTACAATTTATTATAATTTGTTTTCGAGTTTCTGGATCTTATAATTTGAGTTGAGAATTTTATGAGTTAATTGTGTTGTTTTTAATTATTTTTTTAATTTTTAATTAATTTTTTTAATTTTATCTTTTAATATTAAATTGATTAGAAATTAAATTTCATAATTATTTTTTAATTTATTTTATTTAAGGTTATTACAGTTTCATAACTTGGATCGTGAGTTTTGTTAATTAGTCAAATTGACTTGATTTTTTTATTAAATATTTTTTTTGTTTTTCCATCTCTTTATTTAGATTTAACAGGTTAACTCGTTTTGATTTCCAATTAATATTTTACTTGTCTATTTTCTAATTTAATCCAAATCAATTGCAATTTGTATGGTCTGAAATGGGGGAGATATTGTGATCAGCACATACAATTTTATACTTGTAACAACTTTTAGGAACATTATGGAGATATAGCTCATAGTTTGGAATTCTAAGCAAATCATCGTGGGTGTGATTTTGAAATTTTGGATTTTTAAAATTTTGAAATTAATTCTTCAATAGCTTTAAACATAAGATTTAGCGATGGTGTTTGAGATTTTAATGGCATTTAAGTGCATTTTAATTTTTAAAAAATCTATATCAAATTCTTGTTTTTTATAATATTTTTTATGATTTTAATATGCTAATGCTATAAATATTTATTAAAAATCACTTTTGAAAAACTCTTCCATCGGCACAATGGAGAACATACACTAAAAACAAATAAATGAAATCAATTCTAGCTCCAAACGGATTGTAATTAAAAGGAAGCTGGTTTTGAGATGAAGGGTGTATTTCAGATCATAATAACAGTGATAATTTGAAGTTTATTTTGCCTAGAAATACATTAAAATAAATTTTTTTAATTTTTTTAAAATTATCTTGATATTATTATATTAAAATAATTTAAAAATATAAAAATTAATTTAAAATGATGGTATGTTCTTAAAGAACGAGGAACGAGGTGGGCTAGCGTTGAATATTTTTCAAATATTGGAAGCCCAACACGATCAACTTGGCCTCTAGCCGTGGCTCTTATTTGTACTGTCATATTGAATAAAGTGTAGCCTATAGATAAGATAAGGCCCAAATAATAAAACTATAAAAATTAAAATGTTATTATTTTTTAAAAAAATTTACCAAGTTTTTTTTATCTAATTACAAGTTAATCTTTTATTTTTACTTGATTTTATTGAATTAAATTTTATTTTTATAGAAGCTAAATTAATTTAAACAGGAATTGATAGCTAGTAATGCTGGCCTCAAATTCTACAAGGACAGAAACAATCCTGAAAAAATAAAAATTATTTATATGGAAATATGAGGATAATTATTCTCACTATTAAAAAAAAATATGTATGCTGTTTGGAAACCTTAGAGTTCCATTTCATTGAACACATTTTAGATGGGCACTAGTTAGATTGTTCTTAAGTTAATTTTTTAAAAAAATATATTTAAAAAAATTAAGATTTAAGAGCTTTGAGTCTATTTATAAAAATAAAAAAACCTTGGATATAGCTAAAATATCAGACCAACAATAATATTTATAATATTAATATTTATAATAATATATAACCTGTCAGGTCCAAGTTTATATATTTTTTAATCTATTAAAGAAATTATAGTTTTTTTTATAATAATAATATTTTTATTTAATTATAACAATAACAATACCAGCAACAACAAGTTAGTTTATTCTTCAAATTAAATATATTGTTGTTTTTCAATATTTTTTTCAAATTTGTTAATTATTATATTAATAATATTAATTATAATATAAATAATAATATTTTTAATATTAATAATTAAACTTGACCAAATTTAAGTGTGTTTGCCTATAACACTATGCTTAATAGTTTTATACCCCTCATAGATAATAAATTCAAGAACATTGGGTTTGACTGCAATCCAAACCCATTAGACTTGTGTTGGAATGCAGGATCCACGAGCCTTGGGCCCAAATATCAAACTCAATAGCTTTAAGTCTGGACACCTAACCCAAGTATCTCGGATCAGGCGGGACTACAAGACCTGAAAGACTTGGGTTTGTGCTTCTGCCACTCCCAAGCAACTTGAGTCAAGCACACCTTTCTAATTTCAAGTTTTTTAGGTCTAGAAAGTCATGCCAAATCCAAGTTAATATTAACAACAACAACAACAATAATAATAATTGATGTTAATCTTTAAATCAAATTTGTATTTTTTATAGTAATAAATTTATTTTAAATTTAGTAATATTTATGATATTAATAATAATATTAAACTTGTTTGGCCTTAATTTTGATAGTTTCTACTCCCTTCAAATAAAACTTATTGTTTTTTTTTGTAGTAATAATATTTTTCTTCAAATTTAATAATAATAATAACAATTTCACCATTCAAATCAAATTTATAGTTGTTTTTCAAAATTAATGATACATTGTTTAGATTTCTTAATTATGATATTAATAATATTAATTAAAATAAAAATTATAATATTTTTAATACTAACAATATTAATTATAATAAAAATAACAATATTTATAAGATAAATAATAATATTTTTAATACTAATAATAATAAAATTTAAAATATAAATAATAATATATTTGGATATGAATGTTCAACAAGACCTAAGGATATTAGGTCCAGCTGTTGAGCTAGATCTAAAATCGGTAGGTTTAGCTGGTTAGTAAGACCCAACCCTTTTTTAAAGTATTTTGGGTCTCGTCGAGCGAGACCAAATACTATTGAGTCCTCCTTAACAACAAGACCTAATATTATTGATGTTTTTTGAAAATGTTTTGGGTTTGGTTTGTAGCTAAACTTAATAACATTAAGTCTAGTTGCTAAGTTAAACATAACAGCTTTTGGTAGAAAAAACAATCACTCTAGCAGCAATTCTTGGCAAAGAAACACTCTCCATGATGCTATAATGTTGCCTACAGTCATCCATAGTGCAATGTGTTTATATCAACTCTCATGTGTTTTGAAGAGTCCAACAGATAGGAAACCTAGACAATACAATTTACAATGAAGTCACTTACAATTCATTGTAATTCAGTCTACAGTAAAACATCTAGTTTTGCAGCTAGTCATAAAAGTCTAACTCTAGAACTTAAGGTATAGCAGCCTTAGTGTCAAGTGTTATAGCCTAAGGCCTACAACCCCACCATGTTCCACTAAAATTAGCATTAATTATTTTCTTTCAAATCATTGTTTTAATGTCAAATGCATCCCAATAAAAAGACAATCCCACCTTTTCCCTACAGTTCTTATAACTCTTTATGATAAGTGCAGTTTTACTATTATATTACAATTCATAGTACTTTATATCTAGATAAACAATAATGTGGATATTGAGTTTTTTTAGTATATTGTATAATATTATATTTAACATAGTATTTTACTCTAAATATATTTATAATAAGATAATTAACACATTATTCATCCAATACATAGTTCTATAAAGATAATCCAACACATAGTTCTATAAAAATAATCATAATTTAATATCTGCCTATTAGATCACCCCTAATAATATAGAGGGATATCTCAGCATAACTTGTCATTATACACATATTCTTAAATTAGATTCGTAAGATATATTTTTGTTTTAATTATTTTTCTAATTCATTTCAAATTCTAACTACCTTTTCTATTTATATTTGGATTTTTCTTGTTCATGTCAGTTTCAAATTCTATAAAAAACAATTGAAGTGTTATTTTTTTTTATTAGATCATTGATCCTCAAGGCATTATCATGAAGCATGACCAGCAGATGCCATTATCTACAAGGTCAACTTTGCTCACTCCATTTCCTACCAAAATAACAAACTTCAGCCCTGTTGAGGCGGCAACGCTGCAGGCTGCACCGACAAATGGCAACTATTCACACAATAGACCCCATATTAGGGGACAACACATAAGTCATCTTTAGACAGACGGACAATCCTAAACCATCCGATCATGTACCAAAAACTCAATCCCCACCCTTCATCTCAACATCACATGTCAAGGACAATCATGTAATTTTCTGAGATCCACGAGGAGGATCGTTTTGCTGTCCAAGTACAAATACCCACCATGACCCCTTCTTCATTTCAAGCCCCCCCGGGGAGAGAGAGAGAGTTTTCTGTTATAATATCTACATCTTGTGCCCATTTTGCCCTTGGACTGCAAGCATCCTCTTAGGCCAGTATGCGTGAAATTCTTCACATTCAAGGAGGGCAATGTGGGAACCAAATTGGATCAAAATTCTGGGAGGTGGTCTGTGAGGAGCATGACATTGATCCCACCGGCCGGTACGTCGGAAATTCGGAGTTACAGCTAGAGAGAGTGAATGTATATTACAATGAGGCTAGTAACGGACGGTATGTGCCTCGGGGTGTGCTTATGGACCTTGAGCCTGGCACTATGGACAGTATCAGGACCGGTCCGTATGGGCAGATTTTCCAGCCTGATAACTTCGTTTTCGGGCAATCTGGAGCAGGAAACAATTGGGCTAAAGGCCATTACACTGAGGGTGCTGAGCTGATTGATTCAGTCCTTGATGTTGTCAGGAAAGAGGCTGAGAATTGTGACTGCTTACAAGGCAAGTTTGCTTGACATAAATTTTAGAAGCAAATTTGTTGTTTAATAATCCTATGTTGCTGTTTGTCGGAGATTATTAGGATACTAAATTGCTCATAATCCTGATAGATTAGACAGCATTTCCCCTGAGAAATTCAATGGATTTTCTTTCAGTATAATTTCTGTGGACTAAAAAGTATATTAACCGTTTTCCTGATCAACGCAGATTTCAAGTATGTCATTCCCTGGGAGGAGGCACTGGGTCTGGAATGGGAACTTTGCTCATCTCAAAAATCAGAGAAGAGTATCCAGATAGAATGATGCTCACATTCTCTGTGTTCCCATCTCCCAAAGTGTCAGACACGGTTGTGGAGCCATACAATGCTACCCTCTCTGTTCATCAACTGGTGGAGAATGCTGACGAATGTATGGTTCTTGATAATGAAGCACTCTATGATATTTTCTTCAGGACTCTCAAGCTCACTACCCCAAGCTGTGAGTAGATTACAATATTACTGAATCTTGGTCATAAAGCAATAGAGTGGTTTGAATGAAATTCATGCAAGCGAATAAGACGTGTAATTTTGGGTTTGGTTTTTGACCATTTTAAACCAATGATTTCTCTTTGAATCTTCCTTTGATGAATAGTTTTTGTTTCCTTTTTACAGTTGGAGACTTGAATCATCTGATTTCAGGAACAATGAGTGGGGTTACTTGTTGCTTGCGCTTTCCGGGTCAGCTTAACTCAGACCTGAGAAAACTAGCTGTGAACTTAATCCCGTTCCCGAGGCTTCATTTCTTCATGGTGGGGTTTGCACCTCTGACATCTAGAGGATCACAGCAGTACCTTTCTATCACTGTCCCTGAGCTGACCCAACAAATGTGGGATGCCAAGAACATGATGTGCGCAGCTGATCCTCGACATGGGCGTTACCTCACAGCATCAGCTATGTTCAGAGGCAAAATGAGCACCAAAGAAGTCGATGAGCAAATGATCAATGCGCAGAACAAAAACTCCTCTTATTTTGTGGAATGGATACCAAACAATGTCAAGTCTAGTGTCTGTGATATCCCACCAAATGGGCTTTCAATGGCTTCAACTTTCATAGGCAATTCAACTTCCATAGAGGAGATGTTTAGGAGAGTGAGTGAGCAGTTCACAGCAATGTTTAGGAGAAAGGCCTTCTTGCATTGGTACACAGGCGAAGGAATGGATGAAATGGAGTTCACTGAAGCTGAGAGCAATATGAATGATCTTGTGGCCGAGTACCAACAGTACCAGGATGCCACTGCTGAAGAAGAAATTGAGTATGAGGAGGATGATGGAGTTGAAAACTGAAGGTGTTCGGTTATTTTGCTGTTTCATATGTTACGTTCTGCAATAAATCGATAGGTTTTTGTTTTCTCATTTAAAGTCTTATGGCGATGATGGTGAATGTTTTTCTGATTTAAATGAGCCCTAGGAATGGCTCTCTCTATAAGAACGAAGGCATTGCAGTAGTGCTGCTCTGCTTAAGCCACTCTAGTAACTTGCTTTAAGAGAACAAGGCATAAAGCCTCTTGTATGATCAGTCTCAGACTCCTTTTTTTTTTTTATTTGTTTGCAACTTACTCAGATGTAGAACTAGGTGATGATTTTGCCTAGATTCTTCAATTCAAGCATCTAAATTTCAAAATACCTTTGTTGGCTTTCATCACTTAAACCAGTCTCATATCCTGCTAGGTCCCTCTGCATTTTTTGTTGCCAAGTTCCGACCAAGATAGAATTTTTCTAGTAATTCAGAAATTCGACATTATTGGTTTGGAGAGTTTTTCACACCCCGTCAGCATTTGACCTTCCTCCACGACAAAGCCCATATGTATCATGGAAATACAAAACACATGCATGTTGGCTAAGTAGATACTTTCCCCCGAGAAAATCATAGCAGCCATCTCGCGGGGCGATGTCCGGTTTACGCGCTTTAAAATTCCCTGGAGAGTTATTGTTGGGAAGGAAAAATTTATGGATTTAATTATAAAATTATATTTAAGGTTTATTCTAGTATTATAATTATTAAAAATTTTATAGTTCATGAGAATAATATATAAGAAAAATATAAGTAACAAACTGATTATATAAGAAAAATATATATTAACACTAATATACTTTACCCAAAAGAAATTGAATTATTGTTTGATTATTTTTTTAAATTGAGTTTTTATTTGCTAGTCTTATCTAAAGTTAAAGGCATATCTCTCTTTATAAAAAATTTTTTATCTTATTATTTTAAATCTTAATCATTCTAAAATCTAAATTTTAGTATTACATTTATTTTTTTTGTATTTTTAATACCTAATAGTATACTCTACTATGTAGTTTTATACCTTAAATATTAAAATCTACACCTAAACTCTAATATAAAATGAATAAAATAATTGGTGAATGGTTTTTAATATTTGGGTCGAATCTTTACAGATAATCATAAACTAGTATGATATTTATTTTTGCATTTTTTAAAATATGAGAAGGATGTAATTTTTTTTTGTTTTTTAATGGAAAACATACTTGGAAAACTTTTAGGATTTAGCCATATATATGAAAATAAAATATATTTTTTTTAAAGAGGAAATTAATTCAAATATTTTTGAGATTTTTTTGGATTTTTTAATTTTTTTACTAACATTTCAGAGAAAATAGAATATTTTAATACTAGATTTGTATTTTACAATATAAATATATAACGAATATTATGAAAACTTGATAAAAAAATATGTGAGAAATTAAGAAATTTTTTGAAATGACCCTTTGAATTTTTTTAGATTTTTTAAATAATAATATATTATTATATTGGATTGGGCTGAGCCAAGCCGGTTTGGGCTGATTGGTGGCCTAAAAGGGTTGGGTTGATATCTGCCCAATGAATCTAGTCTTTCAGGTGGGTTGGACTTAGCCCATCAATTAAGGTTGAGTTGAATTAGATCTAACCCACTGCTAACCCACTACTAACAGCTAATTATATTACAAAATATAAATAGTAATTCATGTTCTGGATGCAACCAAAATGATTACAGGCTGCAAGGAAAAGAGAGGGATTGAAGGAGGAGAAGCTTATTTGACATAAGAGTTTCAGTTATGATCTTTAGGTTTAGCTGGTGGTTTAGGAGTCATCAGTAGAAGAAATTGTACCTGGTGTTAGTTGTGAGAGGAGGGAGAAGAAACTTGCAAAGAAGAGAGAGAGGAGTTTATGGCTATCTCAGATGCGTGAGTGGCTAACTAGTGATCTTGTTGGCAACTCATGGTGAAGCTATTGGTGTAGAAGGCAATGATGACACGATAAAGAAGACTAACGAGGAGAGAGAAGGATGAAAACAGGAGAATGACTGGTTTTTGGCTAACTTTGGACTCGATTTTCTTTCTCTTTAGGGCATGAAATTCACTCCTATATTATAGGAGGTAGACTAACGAGGAGAGAGAAGGATGAAAACAGGAGAATGACTGGTTTTTGGCTAACTTTGAACTCGATTTTCTTTCTCTTTAGGGCATGAAATTCACCCCTATATTATAGGAGGTAGACTAACAAGGAGAGAGAAGGATGAAAACAGGAGAATGACTGGTTTTTGGCTAACTTTGAACTCGATTTTCTTTCTCTTTAGAGCATGAAATTCACCCTTATATTATAGGAGGTGGAAGAGGAACAATTTTTCTTTACTAATATCAAATCTTGGTTTTTGATTCAATCCAGAATAATTCCAATCATTAGTTCAAATTTATCATCATGAATTGTCAAAATTGAATGCTAAAGGCTAGTCAGGTTGGCAACTATAGGGCAACGTTGCAGTAGCCCAATTGGCCGGCATGACCTACTTTAGGGTGTAGTACAATGTCAACTCATCATAGTGGTGTATATTTGGTTTAGTTTAATTAAGAGATGAAATATTAAATATATTTCAAAAGTAATCATCTAGATAGCTTTTCTAGGTCAAAAGAAAAAAAATAATAAATAGTAACTAGATAATATATCATTTGTTTTTTTTTAATATTTACAAACAGCATCATTTTGGACCTTAAATTAGAGATTTTGGCTAAAATTTAATTTAGTCATCTATCTCTTGATTTCTTTCAATTATCTCTGCATTCACCCTAAATTTTTTATTTAAAACAATTTTGCCCTTTAACAAATTTCAAAATCAGAGATGGCGACCTAGAGCTTGACCAAAATGCTATGGCAGTGGTTTGTTGCCTTCCGTGGATACTGCTCTTCATACCGGTGCATTCTCAACTGGATTACGCTTATAGGTAGAGGTACTTTATTCTATTCTCTTGCACAGTTTGCTGAATCTGATATAGGTTGTTTCTAATTCCACCTTCAATATAATTGCAGGCGTATGGCTACTTGAAAATTTGCACGTGTTTGAAGCATTCGATGTCTATTTGCTTGTTTTTGGATTGGCCCTTGAGTCCACTGCATTTATTCATACAGACTGCTGCCGTGCGTGATGTTTCAGCCATAGTTTATGGGCTCGAGCCACTATGTGGTGCTGGTTTTGCTGGATGGATCGGGGCTGCTCTTGTGCTTGTTGAGTGTTTCATCCAACTATGTCAATCTATTTCAGTTTTCCTTGGCAGTATAGAAACTGATAGATGATCTACTAGGTTCACCAGCCCACATCAGGCCAGACCAGATACTTAAATCCTAGTTTGCCATGGACTGTGATCCTTAATACCTAAACTCCTTAGAAATCTGTGAAGGCTGGATAGAAAGAACAGAAAGGTCATCTCCTGCTTCTGGACAAGAAAAAACCGAAGAGCAGTCTCTCAACTTCTCCAGTTGTTGTCAGATCACATAACTGACAAGTTCAAATGATCAACAGGAATCTTCCTTAAGTTCATGACATGATGTTTGCTTTCACAGAGACTTGACAATGGCTGACAAATATTTGTATATGCGTCGATAATGGTTAGCAGCAATGTATATGTTTTCCTCAGCGCAGGAAAAAACCAAGATCCACATCATTCTGAGGGCATTTTGCTGCCTTGTGCTTGATTGCATACAGCCTATCATAACATATTGCCCCAGGCTTCAGAAAAGAGAAACAATTCAAACTTTTCCATATTATACATGCAAACTATGAGTTCTTTATTGAAGGTTGATTACATGAATTTAGATGCAGATATTTCTTCGCAGTAACGTGTAATGCATCAATATCGTCCCCATGATCCTGGTTAAAGCATGTTCACTTTCCTCGCCCATGCTGACATGCGCTATGAGTGATTAACTGGAGACAACCAGACCCAAGTGGACCAAACTCTCTCGAGTTGAATTAAATTAAAGGTAAGCTTGAAATGGATGAATAATATACATAGGAACATATCCCGCAACTAAAAGATACCATTAGAATAAATAAACTTCATAAAGTCAGGAAAGATGGTATCCAATCTTATTGAACATCTTGCAGGTTAAAACTCCCGTGACAAAAGATGGGATAGTTCTATTATTATTATTACGACAACAAAAAAAAAAAAAACGTAAAATAAACTAGTTCACACATTAGCCATCGGCTGGGATCATTCAACTGCGAAGAAGAGATCAACTAGTGTCCACGACACTTATTTAATATGGATAGTGCAACGTGCTACAGGAGCAAGAATCATTTTTTCTTGGCGATGAACAGGCCCCATCGCTGTTCGCCAGATGAACTCCTGATCAGCTTTGCCCTCCATCCACCAACTATATCATTATAGTCTTCCTGGAATCGATAATGATCAAGAGGAGTGTATAAAATGAGATGTATAAAATTAAAGAAAAATCAACCAAGACTTCCGGACTAAAGAATGCAGTAAACTCACTTCAGAGAAGTCAAGGATAAATTCATTCTTCTCCTTTTCTACAACATTTAATTCCCTTAGCAGAACTTGGTTGAACTGAGGCAGAAATAATGAATTATGTTAAATTTAAAAGGCCAAAAGAGTACAGAAAAAATAAAAAAGGATACAAGATTATGGTTGGTTTGTGCAGCACCTGATCAGTTCGGTCTTCTGCAATGACCTCATCAAAGCCAGCATCCCTAAGCATCTGCAGATCATCAATAACAAGATAGACATTTTTAGGATTTGGAACCAAAAAACCTCAATGTCAGGCAATGACAAACTATTTTAGATGCAAACAGACCTGGCCATATGCTTTCACATCATGAAGATCATATCCTCTCTGTTTAATGTACTCTGCAAATTCTGGTGATGGAGTTCCAGCACGCTTGCAGTAATCACTGATAAGTACTTTACCTCCAGGCTTCAGCCACTTGAAGAAAGATCTAAATAATGCAGGTTTGTCCTGAAATGGGAGTCCATTAAGTAAAAGTAAACAAGGATGGGATTGCACAGTCAAATAGACAGCTTCTGACAACACAGCTAGTTAAGCACCATGTGAAAATTGAAATGTTTCTCATACCACAGGTAATATAAAAAAGCTTCAACATAAATAAGCTTTTTGCAGGTCAAAGAGCTTCTATTTTTCAAGAACAAAGATAACGGAGTGGAAAAATTATTTCCTGGAAACAGCACTCAAAGCAGCACCACAAACTGACCAATACCAAAAAAACAGAACGAAACCTATGCACTACAAAAGAAAGAGACAACTCTCCAGTCTCAATATATCAAAACCTAATTGGCAGAAACATCCGAGAACTTACTTGAATGTGCAAAATGGTGTCCCGGCTGTAGATAACATCAAAAGTATCGTCAGGATATGTCTTCGTAGTGCAATCAGCAACTTCAAACTCAACAGAGCATTTGAGTCCAATGGCACGTTCAAGGGCAAATGAAATCATATTTATGGAGAGGTCAATGCCTACAACCTCCACGTCAAAGTTCTCAGCCATGTAAAAGTCACCTCCCCCAATCCCACAGCCAACATCTAGGACTTTCTGGCCAGGCTTAACATCCAGCTTTTCCACAAATTCTTTGGTTGTCTCTGCTCAGATACAAATATTCATTTAGAAACGGTAATGCAGAAATAGGAATAAGAGATCATTGCACTAATCTGATAAATCTTTAAATGTTGATGAAGAACATGTGCAAGGAAGAATTCCTGCATTAAAGTCTTTAAAAAATAAAAATACTCATGTAATAGACAATTAAGGGAGTTCCCAGAAACTTAAGATATTTACATTAGTCTTCTCAATAAATGAAGGGATAAATAAAGTGCAAATAATAGAAGCATGTTGTCTATTCAAGTTCTTGGCTTTCAGGTTGCAAATTTAAACTTGGTTTCCTTGTGACATTATTGGCATGAATGCATTAGTGGGAAAGGGCAACTTATAGCTCCCCCCCGGGAGGAAGAGAAAAAAAAAAGAACAGAAAGGTAGCATACCCATTCCTCCTGTGCTCACAAAACCTTGACCAAAGACGCGCTCATAACGTAATATGCCATTAGATTTATATTGGACATTATCTAAGAATCGCTGGAACCCCTTATCATCATGTGAACTGACTTTCTGCCATATCCAACAAATCTGCACCGACAAAGCAAAACATCTTGTCAATTAACACCTTTAATTATGCCTCAAAGGAAACAAAACCAAAAGGATCCAGTTTTATTGCCTGATTCTGGTTCTTTTTGTTTTTCACATAAGCTGAAATGCATTTGCAGCCAATTAGAGAAAGCTCAAAAGAATTTCCAGACCCGTCAAATGTATGGCATTCTTTAAACACCTGTAATACAATATAAACAGGTATCAGGTACTTTAAAAAATAAATTACCATCACATATTATATAGTTCTACCAATTCATTTTTGTGTGCATTAATCAATCCCAAGAAAATGGAATGACGCATAGATGTATAATGTTTTGTCCAAGTATTCATTATTAGTCTTTCAAAACTTGATGAAGATCTTGATAGCTATTGCTTAAAACCTAGATGTTAACTGTAAAATGATCTTCCATGTGGCAGTACCCCTGCTGCATTATGATTCATGAATCACATATAATTTTGGAACAGCAGGCGTGATGAATCATCCATCATTCACTTTCCTCCTGAAACTAAGAATCTTATTGGTTCAAGAAACATTCCAATCTGACTGGTGTTATCAAACCCATGTGTCCAACCAGAATGAAAATCAAATCATTTAACACAGCCCAAGATTGGGTCCAATCATCAATCAAATCCAATTTTCACATGCTAGATAGATTTATGCTATATGATGACCTGGCACTAAAATTCCATTTTAGAGTGATTATTTAACAGTGAAAATAAAATGATATCCAGCCACCAAACCATATTATAACAGATATAAATATAATTTTCTAGTTTATCACACATTCAGATAATAAAAATTCAGAGCCCTTTCAAGGAATAATTTGAACAAGAAGCAAACCTTTGTGTAGAATCTGGGTTCACGGTAGTGGGTTGGGTTGTATTTTCGCTTGGAATCTCCAGATTGATGAAAACAAGACTCTCTAAAGAAAATGAACCCCCCAACCTTTAGCCATTTGACCATCCTTTCAACCAGATTCTCCACCTGCAATCCATGTTAAGAATATACAAGATATAAAGACACCATCAGAGTGCAGAAAAAGAAAGTACTAGAGATCACTAACATTCAAGCACAGAGAATACACCAGATACTTAGTAAGCATGGATTAGGTTAGGCATACAAAAGCTATGACATAGAAATGCAGCATTAGAACAATGAAAATCGTGTGCCAAAAGAACCAACCCAATTGCTCATTTCCCAAAAAAAAAAGAAATAGCGCTGCAGGGACACTACGATACTTGGTAAGTAGAAATTGAAGCAATGGACCAGTACAACTTCGAAAACATCTTGGAAATCTAACTAGATAGTTCTTCCACCTGCAGCTTTTGGGTTCCATCCAATCATGGAATGGGTGGTTAGGATTTAAAGAGAATGAGAAGGCAGCCCTATTTTGTAGTCCACGACCCAAAGAACCTTACGACCCACCAACATTAAAAAATGGAAAGGAAAGGGAAGGAAACATTTATATCACCATATTTAAAACTAAAAAGGTCAGATCTTACTGTCGATATGTAATGATTATCTGCATTAGGAGTACCATTTTCGTTGCAAAAGGTCTATAAGAAGGTGGAGTGTTACATATTTATGATCCCAGAAGAGCAAGGTCTGGTAAAAGAAGATTTGGAAACATTTCTCATAATTGTTTTAAAACAAACAGTTGAAGGCGTCGAGAAAATAAAAGGCCAGGGAAAAATCACATGATATTTATTGGCATTTCACTTAAAGATTGATGCGACAACAGTCATAATCATACCGAACTTTCATCAAATGCATGTGACAGACTCCAATAAGATCATCATAGCATCGACCACTGATTCCAAGAAGCCTTAAGATGAATTACTAACAAATCTGTAAGCAATACAAGAATTAAGCAAGACAAGCAGGAATAAGGATCAAGTCTGCTCACCTCCTTGTCGGAAAGATACATGAGAAGCCAATTTGAGAATATCAAATCCACCGATCCCTCTGAAAAATTCAGATCTGGGGATGTCACATCAGCGCACATAAATTTGACATTCTTATAGTGTCCATTAATATTTTCATTCTGCAAACAGAAGATTCGACAGATGGGGAAAAAATCAGATAAAACTCAAACAGAAATATTGAAAAGAACACTAGACGCCCAGTTCAACAAGCACAAACAAAAAGCTCTTTGTGAATATGGAGGACCACAGTCACCTTTTTTATGGCACTCTCAATGAAGTCCAGAGCCACAACTTGGCTGGCCTTCTGAGCCAATTCCCCAGTGAAGCGGCCAATACCAGCTCCAAGTTCCAAGACTGTTTTTCCTTCGTAGGGTGGAAGCAGAGAAAGTATCTCAGGTCTTTCCTCCTTGTCAAGTTCAGATGCTTTGGAGTCAAGCATCATTGCATTCACACTCAAATCAGAAATGTTATCCATCCAATACTTCTTTTGAATCTCGCGTTCTTCCACTATCAAACCCACAAACAAAAACCAATATAAGTCCAATCTCAACACAATGCACACACATATACACCTACAATATCCTAAAAAACGAGTTCCAAAGACAGAAAGACTAACAAAGAAATCGAATAAAATAAGAAGAAGTGGTTCTTGAAAAAACATTAGAAAAAGAAGAAGGGCATTTTACCTTGAGCAGCCATTGTTGAAAGGAACTTTGTTGAACAAGGCAGAGAGATGCTGAAGAAAAGGAAGGGGGTTCTCTCTCAAAAAGAAAAGATTTTGAAAGGAAATGATGGCGATGAAAACGCTAACAACCCTCAACGGCAATGCGAGATCTTGAAAAGCTCCTGGATCTACGGTTACAAGCCCTGCCTTTCTGCTGCATCACCACCTACTTGCTCTGCAATCAAACTCTCTCTCTCGCTCAGAACACTCTGTTTGGGTTCTGCCAATACCTAGGGATGTATGGGCTTTTATAGAGATAAACGGTGAAGAGGTGGCTGCCTCCTCCTTGCCCCCGTTTTTTTTCCGAGTTTAATGCATGTCTAATTTTTCTTTTCTTTATTATCGTATTATACCGCTACTATACCATTTTAGTATTTCTTTATTTTATAGTATTATACCACTACTATACAATTTTAGTATTTCTTTATTATAGTATTATACATCCCACCTACCACAACCATTTTTTTTGTCGTTTTTTTACATCTGCTTTTCTGATGATGTCTTTATTGAATATAAAAATAAATTTTATGTAATTATAAAATACGTTCTTGAATCATTTTATACAGAATTGTGAAATCACATCTTAATTTAATTTATTTTAAAAAATAAATATTTTTGAATATTCAGATTTAAATCTGAAAAGTTAATAATTTAATAATTAATAATTATTTTTTATGATTTCTATAAATATTTTTTTAAAGTAATTTTTATTTAAAAATATACTAAAATAATTTTTATTTATTTTAAAAATCTTATCATCAAGAGCCAAAAAAGAAGAAGAAGAAAAATGGAAGTCTAGGATCTACAAAATTATAGTTTTAAGATTATTAATTAAATTAATATTAATTAAGATAATTGAATATTCGATATTGAAAGGAGAATTTGTACCATTTTCGATCCGACAGAGAACTTGAGGGCCCACTTCTTCATAACCCATACCAAATTAGGATTAGTTTTTTCTTCGACATCGAAGCAAATCTGGCAGTGGTGTGGTGCCACGTGAGCCTATGGTCACTTGCCACATGCACTCAATGGCCCACCTTCCATCAATTATTTTTCTAGTGTGTTTCCTTTTGTCGCTGTATTGCTGCTGTTAAAGATTCTGCATAAGGCGACGATTTTGCACGGCGCGTTGCCGCCATTTTTGTACTATTTGTACACGACTCATCTTTTTCTCGTGAGATTTGGGGTCACGGGACTTTGATTTTATTTTATTTTCCTTTTATTTCTTAAAATTATACATGGACATATTGTTATTGAATAATGAATCATATATATAAAAACTCATTTTTCTATCTTTATCATTACGTGACCAAACCCTGCCAAGTTTCCAAACCTTGGATTTCCTTCCAATTTATATTTAATTTATCAATATGAATACATTGATATACACTTTAACAATCATGCAAATAACTACATAACAATTCAATCCTCCACCATTCTCATGTGGCCGAAATCCCTTGTTAAAGTATAAGTGGTCAAATGACTTCTTTGGATAATCTTAGGCTATTTTTTTGTTTTTCATTATAGAAATTCATTTTAATTTAATCGAAACACATTTTAAAACATGTTTAAACACTCAAAAACACAAGCTAACAAATCCATCCTCCTTTTTCCAAACTTGACCAAAATCATAAAAGACTAATTCCTTGAATTTCTCTTTAAGTCTTCAACTTTTCTTAAATTAATTATTTAGACACCATACACAACACAATTCAATCAAATTATCACAATAATAAATAAATAAAAAATCATTTCTTTCTTTTGTTGACTTAAGCTAAACCCAAATCGAAGTGAGATTATAATTTCCTTTCAAAATGTTTTTCATAATTCACACCTTACTTATTATTTTTTCATGTCCAAGAACATATACCGACAGCCTCAATTTAATCAATTCAACATTAAAGCATGACTTACATGAAGTAAATTCAACATAACATATTTAAAACTTCAACTAATCCTTAAAAAAAGGTTTTTTTTATTTACCTCTTTTAGCAAAATAAAAATCAAAGGTTTTGAACCAATTCAGTCTACTATTTCTCATTCTTCTCCAACATTTTTTTTTCTATCCAACCAAAACTTTCTCTTTCATTTTCTCTTTCTTACAAACCATAGCTAAAAATCACTTCATTTCTCTTTTCTTCTATTATCTCAATTAATCCCTTCATTTTAGTGAATTTTCTAATGAAAGTTTGAGAGAAATGAAGGAGAAAAGCTTTCTCTCTCTAAAAACATCCATCGCTACCAGAAACAACTTTTAAAGGTTGAATTCATACTTATTTATAATTTTCCCTTATTTAAATGGCTTTTAAATCAAATCCAATCTAAAGTTTTTACAAATTCATTAGGGTTTAAGTCAAATTTGCAATATGTTATGGAAAAAAGGAAGCCTAACAATCTCAATAATGTTATATAACCGAAAAAGTATGAGTTTTTAAAGTAAACCATAAAAAAACTCATTTCTACTCTTTCCTACCACCAAAATATTTAACATTCTTCCCGCCTAAATCTCACCATAATTAACTAGAGCTTAATTCAACTTACTTGTCACAAATAAATTGTTTTAAAGCTATTTACACAACAATGAAATTTGAAACAAATAAAAAAAAGGAGGGGAAAGCTCAATGTTACTAGTGTAAGAAACTTATACTTTGAATCATAAATACCAAATAAAAAGAATTTTATGCAAAAAAAAAAAAAGGAAAAAAAGGATATGATGAATGGTTAGGTAAAGGGTGTAGCAACTCATTTTGAAGAAATAATATTTTTATATCCATTTATGTATTATTTAGAAATATCACTTTCAATCCATGAAAGTCTATAGGAAGATGAGTTCAAATAGCATGTATATCCTCATCAATTTGGGCAATACATATAATTTTATAAATGAAAAAACAACTGACAAACTAAAGTGTTTACTTATGTTCCTTAGATCTTATAAATGTTAAAAAAATTGATAGAAAAGATCATTATGTTAAAAGGTTATTGTGGAAAAAATACAAGATGAAAAGTTTACATAAGAAGTTAATTATTGATTTGAAGGTTTTATGGTATAAGATTAGGAGTACAATGACTAACTCAATGACTAACCATTCATAAGATTCATAGTAAAAGATAAGAAATTTATGCCTATGAATATATAAGAATGGAAAAATAATTACAAAAAAGGGTTATAAAATGATGTTCACATTTATTCATATATATGTCATAATCATAGAGCATTCAAAGGCTAAATGCTATGTAAAAAATGTGCAAATAATGAGGATTAGAAGGTTACATGTTTATAAGGAAGGGATTTATAGAGTCATTCTAAAATATTAAGATATTTTTAGCATTTTATAAAAAATCTAGCACCTCACGTGTTTCAATATCATATAATTATGTTAAAGGAGGGCACTTGATGAACCTGAGACTTTATTGGTATCTAAATTTATAGAAAGATGTTATTGAAATACTAGCATAGAAGATGCTTAATCTAGGTATAATTCATTTAGATTTAGTCATTTTTCTTCTTTAATAATCTTAGGAAAATAAAAAGATAACTCTTTGAGAATATTTATGGATTATAGAGAGTTGCACAAACATAGAATTAAAGAAAAATATCATATATCTATCAATAATGAACTATTAGGTGAGTTGAAGAGTATTGTGGTGAGTTCGAAATTGAACCTTAGGTTGGGTATCATTAAATTAAAATGTATGAAGTTGATATCTCTAAAATTAATTTCAAAATGCATGAGTATCAAAAAATGCTTTTGATTCAACAAATGCTATATCTACATTTTAAAACCCTATGAGTTGCACTCTTATTATCTTGGTAAATATGTTGGTGAGCATTTGAGTTATTTATATGTTATGTTATAAATGTGGAAGACTACTCTTTATAAGTTAAATAAAGCAAAGGTCATTACAACTTATATTAGTAAGAAAAAAGTGCCTAGAATCAAAAAATCATTTCAATAATCTAGCTATAACCTTTCCTAAAAAACATTGAAGCAACTGCAAGCCTGTAAGGTTTCTCAAGCCTATTACAAAAGGCTTAATAGAAAATACAGGATTTCAAGTCTACCATTGATTAACTTGCTTTAAAAAAAAACAATTTATATGCAATTTCAAAGTTCACACTATTTACTAAATAAAAAAAGCAATGGTGATCATCCTTATTTTAGTTTTTTTTTAGTATAAAAAACCTTTTATAATAGAGACTAATACATATAGAATGAAAATTGATGCAATTCTCATGCAAGAAGGTAATCCATAACCTAAATCAGTAAAGGTTTATAAACATCAATTATCATCAGTATATAAGAAAGAGTTGCATGACATGATGCATGCTATCAAAAAATAGCATCATTATCTGGTGCTAAATCTTGTAAGAGAAAAAAGTTACTTTTCCTAGTAATAATAATTGATTAGTAAACTCATGGAGTTGGATTACAAAATTGTTAACAAAAAAGGTACAAGGGTAGAGCTTGCTATAGGCTATCAAATAAATATATAAATTTTTTTAAGATTAATTATTAATTCATGCACATGAATTTTTAAAGTTAACAATAAAATTTTAATTTAAATGCACTATCTAAAATGTTAAAAAATAAATTTGAAAGTATATAAAATTAAGTGAAAGTAAAAATAAATCCAATATTGAAGCTATATCATTCGATATTTTGTGAAATATAATTCATCTATAATCAAATTTGAATTGATATTGTAACAACCCTTTAACTAGGATAAAATAATAATTTTATATCAGTTGAAAAATAAAGTAATTAAGTTTTTTCTCTCTCTTAATTTGTCCTTCATTTAATTTTTTTTTAGATTATTTGATTAGTACTCAAAAGTGCATTTTTATCATGGTTTTATATCATCATTTTGCACTTAAAGTATCAATAACTCCTTAACTAAAGTACGTTTTATAATAATTTATCTAATAATATAAGATACCTTTAATTTGTGGTAAATGTCCATTTTAAATGCAGGCCTATCACATAAATGAAAGGATTGATTGATGACTTTAAGAATTTCAATTGCAAAGGCAAAGAGATGATCAAACTTAGAAAAGAGATGTCGGTGCAATCCAAACCGGAACACTGTTCGGTAATTGGGTCATATCTGGAGCTATAGATCTCAGATTTAGGTCTACTTTATATGGATGGAAAGGTAAGACATAGGCCTACAACTTTCATATGGAGCCCAAGATCTAAAAAGGCCATTTTCAAGTCCAAATTATTGCAACAACAAAGAAGCCCGAATCTGTCCTCCAGCCCGAGCACTGTTCAGTATTTTGGCCATATCTGGAGTTCTAGAAGTCGAAATGAGCTGAATTTTTTACACAAGAAAGCTGAGACAATTGCCTAGAACTTTCATGTTTTCAAGTGGCTCTAATTTTGACGTCATCAATGACGTTTTGGGCAGACAAGAGAAGATAAGGATTGTCACCAAGTCAAGGGTTGGCCATCTACTCATCAATTAGTCATCAAATCAATAGTTCCCAATTTTGGCCTATAAAAGGAGGCATTTGCCATGCATTTAGGCATCTTGGTGTCCAGATCAAGATCATGCTCTTGTTTTCTCTCTTTGTATTCTTTATGCTTTGTTTTCATTAATATCAAGTTTATGCCTTTCATTTCCTTTCCTTTCCTTAGTTAACTTTTATGTTCTTATTTTGTTTATCTATTTTTCTTTCTTTCATTATGTCTAGCTAAGTTAATTATGTCAAGGTGAAAAGGTTACACTAATGGTGTAAGAATAAGTATGGTATAAACTTAATATGGACTTTAATGTTTAATACTAACATGTTTTATATTTGTTATCTTGTTCACTCTTTAATACTTTGCTTGTTAAATGATTAATCTTGATTTATGTTGTATAACAATTGGTACAACAAATGCTTGGCACTTTCATAGCCCATACTGTATGGTATAACCGACACCTGAGCTATGAAAGGAACTTAATTTGTTGTTATCATAAGTTATAATCATGAACGCTTGATGAAATTTACAAGTATTAGCATTAATTGAATAAGATGACTAATGTAATCATGTTAACAATCTATAATCTGATTGGAACCTCCTTTATGTGTGGTTTCCAATTGAACAATAAGAGTTTATACTATACTTGTTTGACATACCATTAGTGGAACCTCTAACCTTGACATTTGTTATTATCATTGTTTAATCTTTACTTTAATATTCTATCTCCAAGTTCTCATCATCATCATCATCTTCTTCTCTTTCTTTATTATTATTATTATTATTATTATTGTTGTTGTTGTTGTTGTTGTTGTTGTTGTTGTTGTTGTTATTTATAATTTGTACAATAACCTCCCTGTGGTTCGACCCCGGTCTTGCCGGGTTATTTATTACTTCGACACTCCTGCACTTGGGAGAAAACATCAATCTCTTTGTCGTGTCATTATTGTTTTATAAGTTGAACTTTGTAAGTTTACAAATTATTCTCTCATTTTTTTTCCTTGGAGTTTTTTTATGTTTTCCTCTTCCTTCCTTCCATCTCTTTCTATTTTTTTTATTTTGCTTCTACCTAGTTGGCAACATATAAAATGAAATAAGAGCTAACTTATTTTATTTTTTAATGGCAAATATATTCTTAATGAGTCGCTTTATTTTTATTTGATTGTTTTTTTATTAGTACTGCAAAGCTTCATTCATCCTTAAATTTTACCTAGATTATATTTTAAGATTCTTTGTAAAATTTCAGTTTAATCTGATGATGAGATTGAAAATTATGTTTAATAACATAAAACTGGTTAAATTATGATTTTAAAAAATTTTGAATTTCCTCAAAAATTCTAAAATTTTGAGGAAATTCTAAAATTTTAATCCAAATTAAAACATCAAGTTTTACATAAATTTTCAGAATTTTTCTGATAACTTAACGAAGAATTATAAAATTTTTATATAAAAATAGTTAAAAATTATTAATAAAATTTAGATTTGAACTGCATCCGACCGAAAGCTTTAACATGGCTCCACCCTTTGGAAGGGAAAACAGAGGATTGTAGCTGATTCTGTCAAGTAAGAGCAGTTTTGGTTTGCTGGTTTTAGCCATTTCCGCTGCCTCTACTGACTTCTAAGAGAAGATGTTGTGATGTGTGCTAACAAAACAAATATGAAAATGTTTCCTTTTCTAGCTTATCAAGACCATTGCCTACGCTTGAAATGAATTTCCGTATTGATTCTAAAGAACCAAAAAAAAAAGGGCTCAAAAATGGTTTATTTAAAGCTTTAAGCTTACCAGCGGTAATCCATGGCTAGGAAACTGGTTCAAACATTAGCCTCTTCTTACTATCGCCCCTCTCCGATCATACATGTAGAGGGTAAAAGTAGTCTTCATCTTCTAGCTTCTTTAAGAGCCATGATGCACCTAACACTGCATGTGTCCTTGTTGAAGAAAGCTAACATGGTGACTTGCAATGTCCATGAATATCCATATTCTTAGAGAAATCATATCTCGGGGCCACAGTGGACTGACGATGTGTTAGTATTTTGGGTTTACTGCAATAAGCATCAGTTCATCCTTCATGCCTTGTTCTAAGGTTGGATTTGGTTTTGGTTAGGTCTCTGAGCTTTGATTTGCGATCTAAGAATTTATTTTGGGCTTTGGTTATGCTTCAGGAGTTTTCTGTTTTGTATCCAATTCAGCCTTTAGGCTTGTGGGCTTTAGTTTCGGTTTAGAAGTTTCGAAATTATCTTGGAGTTTGAAATTTAGTTTGGGTTTTGGACTTCGATATGTTAGGTCCATTGTTCGTATAGTGCCCTATTTTTATTATTATAAGAAGAACAGTGTTTCAGCAAAGCCATGGCTAAACCGAGACGATGCCCCTGTTTTAGGGCTAATCCATCCAGGCTTCCTCTAATTTTGATGTCATTAAAGTCAATGAGCTTAGATTAATTATTTTATGTTAAGAAATATGGTCTCTAATTATGAATCACTGCCCATGAGCTAGGATTAATTATTTTAGTGGTTCTAGTTGTTTTTAAAAATTATTTTTGATATTAATATATCTAAAAATATAAAAAAATATATTAATTTAAAGTAAAGAATTTTATTTTTTTAAAAAAATATTTTTAAAATAAAAAAAAACACACAGAACGGTATATATTAAACTGTAAAGAAAAACAAATGATTTTTTTTTAAATGAAGATTGCAAGCTTCAAGGACAGTATATATTAAATATTTAAGAGGATAAGTAATTTCCTCAGATATAGCTACAAGAAATCTTGACAGAATAATACATATTTAAATGATTTTTTTTTTTAATAAAGATTGCAAGCTTCAAGGATAGTATATATTAAACTGTAAAGAAAAAACAAATGATTCTTGATTCAGATCAATTCACTTTTCATGTGCTAGTATCATTT